>CM065052.1:116557354-117157354 GCA_032883995.1 Coronaproctus castanopsis
ATAAAGTTTTAATTTCAACAATTTAATAATAAACCATAATGATAACAATTGTATGTGACGTCACACTAATCTGGATATGTATTATCAGACGGTGTGTGTTAGTGGCCTTGCAACATGGAATGGAAATATTAAAATATCGGTAATTTAAAACTATTATCCAAAGTTGATGGTTTATTTTTACCTAGAAATGACCGAAACCGGATTAGAACAACTGTTTCTATGTGTTCTGCTGCGAATTCCTTTCTTCTGTAGGTAAATGATAACCGTAATTTAAATGCATTCCTTGCAAATAGCACTTTATGTCAGTTCGGTGTCATTCGAGATGTACCTTCACATATCTTGATGCAAGAACTACAGGATGGCACAGAAAATCTGGTTGAAATCGTACATGTTCGTTTACAGACGACATGATGATACTGTTATCCCCACTCGTATGGTCGAAATCAAGTTTTTAAGATTTTCTCTTTTTAAATTAATTTAAAGTATGTAAATTAAGATTTGAAATATAACTTGGCATCAAACCTACCTTTCTTACAAAGTTGATGGTTTATTTTTACCTAGAAATGACCGAAACCGGATTAGAACAACTGTTTCTATGTGTTCTGCTGCGAATTCCTTTCTTCCTGTAGGTAAATGATAACCGTAATTTAAATGCATTCCTTGCAAATAGCACTTTATGTCAGTTCGGTGTCATTCGAGATGTACCTTCACATATCTTGATGCAAGAACTACAGGATGGCACAGAAAATCTGGTTGAAATCGTACATGTTCGTTTACAGACGACATGATGATACTGTTATCCCCACTCGTATGGTCGAAATCAAGTTTTTAAGAATTTCTCTTTTTAAATTAATTTAAAGTATGTAAATTAAGATTTGAAATACAACTTAGCATCAAACCTACCTTTCTTACGTCGAAACTGTTTCCAATACTCCGATATTGCTGTCCAATGTTAATCTCGACTCATGTGTCCGAGTTGCGGAGAAGCTTGTAACTTAAAAATGAATCACCGTACTGTTCGAATTGTAATGACGTCCTTTTCTCTCCTGATTATACCAGCTCATATTATCAAGAGCAATATAAAATAAATAAAATAGTTCCCTTTGACAATGTATCAAGATCAGATGTTACAAAATAAAGTAGTTAATAAAGCCTATACATTTACGGAAAATGCATTCTCTGCCAACTGCTTTATAATCAATCAAACGCATCCTAATAGTTATGGACTTATTCCGTCATCACTTCATAAAGCATCTTTCTTGGCCTCGTCTACATTACGATTCCACTCTTCTAGAATTATAATACCTTTATTTCCTTCACTTTAGGTCGATTATCTTCAGGTTGCCAACAACCATCTTCTTCGCAAAAAGCAACTTAAGACAACTAATCTAATAAACAATTCGATCGTTCCTATATATTTTCCACAATCTCCCTCACACACAACCTTACAGAATATAATCTGAATCTGACCTTGCCGCATACAAAGGCGCTTCTTTCACATTCTCTTCTTTTGAGTCAAATTCCGATAACAAAAAAGATCGTCTTTCATAATGAAAAAATTTTACGTTCTTCTCGAGTAATTGTTCTGTTATTTATTTCTATGTGAGTAGCGATCATTTGCCAATCGGTGTTTACGTTTCGCTTGTTGGTGAGGTACTGATTCACATTCAACGTAACCACGATACAAAAATATTGGCTATGAAAGATTCTCTTCAGTCTCTGATATCTCCTTTCTATATTCCATTCCAATCTCTCCTCTCCCTAAATATATGTTCTTTTCCTACCAAACATTCATTATTTAGTGTCCGTCGCTTCTTTTGTCAATCTCTAATAACAAGGAAAAAAACGGTTAGGTGGCGGATGAAACAACGTTCATAACACATGCATATAAGGAACCAAATCATTCAGGTATTCTGGCAAAATAAATCTGTAACTAATTTCTTCGAATGTAAGAAAATAGGCCTGCCGAATATTAAAGCGAACAAGACGGGAATCCTGAAAACATTTTCACTGTTAGTTTAACAGATTCACTCCAATATTGAAAGTATTGGAACACCTTCTGTTGGTAACGAGCATTGGTTTAACGAATATGTTAATCGTACAATCAAATCATCCCCACTTTATTCCTGCGTTTTCTCAACAAATGACTATGCCTATCACACTTACATAACTGACTTATACACCTCTTTTGACCATGATTTAATATCTTATAAAATTATAAAAATTTTGTCAGGTCATTCAATGATCATGTGTTAAATGCTCTTAAAATTTCTTCAGCAAAGTTATACACCTAATAATTGGTTAGTTTCTTATATTCATTCTGTTCACGAAACTACAAACTCAAATTCGCGGCTACCTGTTATCGTTTTTGAAAAATAGTTGAATCTGTTATCCACTTCAGCTTAATTTGGTGGTTGATGAATAGTGATATTTTCCTAAATTTTATATATGACTTCCGCTCACAGAGGCAATTGAAGAACATATCATGGCAAAACGTATAAGAGGTCGACCGGAGTAATAATGAGACAAGCAGACTGTAGTAGTTGTTTAGAAATGAAAAGGACAGCCACGGAACTACAAATTTGATATATGTAATAGTTGTCACAGCACACGCGATTTTAAGAATGATCGGAGTAAAACAGGATTCAAAAACAAAATAATTGGGTAGGAATGAGTGTTACAATTAGGAGAAAGAGATGTGCTTCAAAAAGTGCTAAATATTAAAACAATTGAGTTAAATATTACATCGGTTATTAAAAAAATTTGTATGGATAAATTGACGATACTACACAACATGATGATCTCCGAAATATGATAGGGAAATTTTGTCTAGGGAAAAGAAATGATAGAGACGAACACTTATTGCAATTCTGTGTCAGCACCGGGATGTATATATGTAATTCCGGATTCCAACACTACCGTAAACGACTACACACATGACGATCACCTGATGAAAGATACTGAAATGAAATAAATTATATTTTAATTAATAAGAAATGGAGAACAGCAGTCAAAGATTTACTCAGGGGCAAAGACTGCAGCAGTAGTCATCAGTTATTAGCTGCAGAAGCAAGAATAATATTACGAAAATGTAAAATGCCGAAACCTGTACGTAATAGGTGGTATTTAGGTTTCCACATGGGATACAAACAGGAAGAAACAAACACAGTCATTAAATTGATGGATAAATGCCAATATAATATGGGAAATAACAAAGAATGGTTTAGAACAAGCAATAAAAGCTTTCGGCAAAAATAACGCATGAATCCGTGAAAAAACATGGAAGATAATAAATAAAAGGAAAGAAATAAAGATTAATAGATGGAAATACGAAGAAGATTTAAGGAAGTATCGTAAGACAGACAAGAAGATTAAACAAATGTACATAACTGATAAAAACAACTTCATAAACAGCATATGCAAGACCATTGAAGACCATAATAATCAGACCAGAGATATGTTTCAGAAAATAAGATAAATAACAAGACATTTCACACCATAATATGCGATAATAAAAAATGGAAAATCATTGGCGGATGAAAGAAAGGTAATATCCAGATGGCGGGAATATTGTACAGAACTGATGAAAGATGAACATGGAGAAAATAACACAGTGGAAACATAAACTACCAGAACTGATAAAGAAATGCCGTTGTTGAAGGACGAGATTAGACAAGAATTAGAAAAATTAAAAACTCAAAAGGCTACAAGAGAAGATCAAATTGTCGCAGAGATGTTTGTAAAATTGGATGACGATATGGAAGTCTTATATCAAATTTGTCAGAGAATAGGACACTTGCAAGTGACTTAATGACTGAACAATATATATATATATATATATATATATATATATATATACATATATATATACAAATTAATAAAAATGGAGACCGAGATACATGTGAAAATTACGTAACAATAGCATTGATATCGCATACCAGCAAAGTAATGCCTTGCGTTATTCACGAAAGATTAAAATCGCTTACCTTACCGCAAATATCGCCAGAATAAGAAGGTTTCATTCCTGGAAAAGGTAAAAAAAGTACAAATAATGAACTTCAAACAAAGAATAGAAAAATACGCCACAGTATACTTCTGCTTCATTGACTACCGTAAAGCATTTGACTGCGTTCAGTGGGAAAAGCTATGGAAAGTATTAAATGACTTCGGTGTTCTGCATCTTATAATTAGTCTCATTCAAGCGTTGTATACATCGAATAAAGGCAGAGTCAAAGTAGGCGATAAACTATCAGAATCAGGAAAAGGTACGGCAAGGATACATATTATGTCCAATATTGTTCAATATCTACAGTGAATGGATAATGCGAAGAACTTTGGAAGAATGAATGGAATAAAAATCGCAGGGAAATTAATCAATATCCTACGATATGCTGATGACACTGTTATAATCGCCTCATCGAATTAAAAACTGAATAGCTTCCTTGAAAAAGGAAAACATAAGTAGAGAATATGATTTACTTATAAACGGAAGTAAGACGAAGATAATGATTATAGTGAAACAACAACTGGTAACAAAGCGTACAAAGTATGTATGACTTACACGTGGTTGACAAATTCTTATATTTAGGAACATTGATTACAAAAAATGAAAGTTCAACAGAGGAAATCAAGCGGAGAATAAAGATAGCAAAATTAGCGCTATCACGACTAACAGAAATATGGGAGAGTCATGAACTAACAATATGCACAAAAATGCGTCTTATGCATTCACTGGTATTCTCTGTCTTGTTATATGCATCAGAATGTTGGACTGGCATACAACGGATTAATGTTTCTGAAATGTACCGCTGGAGGCGAATGTTAAGAACGCCGTGGACTACGAAAGGAATTAATTCGTCCATACTCCAAGAAGTAGGATCAGAGACTACAAGTCGTAGTACAGAAACGGATAAACACCATAACCGGACATATCATACTTTGAACTAGGAAAAATAATCACGAGTATTATGATGGAAGGTTGTCGTAAAAGAGGGAGACCTCAAATGAGATATGTTGACAAACTTAAAAAATTGCAGGAGCTAAATCAATACCGGAAGTAATTAGATCGGGGAATAGATCAGACCCAGTGACGACGAAACACATTTGGTTTCACGATGCTCGGAACAAGCCACAATGATGATGAAAAATAACTAAAGCGTAATATGTTAAAAAATACGCGCGGTTAGGTGCAAGACTAGATTAATAAAACTTTCACGAAGTGTTTCTTTTATAGATCGTTCGATGCGTAGGACGGTATAACGTACCATAAATTGGTGTCAAAATCTATATCATTATAGAAATGCGAAATGAAACATGGAATGTTCGTCAAATAAAGATAAAGTTTTATTGGAAGACGCATTTATATTTTCAAATCCATTCTAAAGTTGTTGATTCGGTTCAATGAGTTTCTTAATTTTCCGAGGATGGTGTTCAGGCGGAACCGAAATTTACCTTGTTTGTACGGCATCGGTGGTTTCGAGATAGGGCTGACTTTTACGATACTGAAGAATTTCAGTGCCAACGGAGGTGTGGTTTTAGGTCAATATGCTTGGAATACATTAACTATTTAGTTTTATGAAGCTAAAGCTAAACGGTAGCACGAGAAATTGGAAATAAAAATTGCCGTTACATCTTAACAGTATTAAGATAAATTGGATAACAAAACCTTAACTGATGTAATAAATATTATTATCAATCATGACATACATACACACATATATATACATCATCCTCTTTCTTAGTATTACTATCTAAAAAACTTAGTGATATTATGAAACAGAATCATGATCGACTGTATCATAAATTGATCATTCAATTTCCCCGGACATTTTACGCAGGTCCGGCATATGACCTATTAACAATAATGATGTTGACTAAGAATGATTTCTTAGCTTTAAATTATTATTTGGACTGGAGCTACAAAAGTAGTAGGGGCATTATTCCAGATAGAAAGAAATCGAAACTTATTTTGTCAAATAGTTGCAAAAAGTGCCACATCCTAATGGGGTTGTACTAAGAAGAACAAGAATATGAAAAAGATGAAAAGAAAGAACAAGAATAAGAAGAAAATGAAAAAGAAGTTAAAGTAATGTGAGGAGATTATTGAAATAATAATAATAAAAAAAAAAACTATCTAATTAAGATGTTAAATATATATTACTAGTCGTTAGCGTTAGAAAAGAAATTATAGTTTAAAAATGTAATTGTTATAATTTAAATTTTGATGAAATTCTCAAAAGTAACCAGCACTTGGGAAGTTCTGTTGAATAGGATATTATTTTTATTTTTTGGATTAGTTGAAAATTAAAAACGTCTTCAGTTATTTTTGAGGTTTTTTTTTTATTATTGCATTATTTTCCATGAAATCTTTAGCCGAAATTCACGATGAAATTCAAAATGTAGTTAATTGTGGATAAACCTGTACACGTGCTTTTACAATATATAAGTTTCCTTTAATATAATAAAGTAGTCAACAATTACAAACTCGATATTAAATTTACAAACAGAAATTAGACCTATTAAAAAATAATACCGGAGTATACAGGTCAGCCTTAAATAATTCGTTAATATACATATAATATTATTATTTGTATATCATTAATAAGAGGAAACATCAGGGGGTGTGGAGAAGATAAAGCATTAGGTTCAACTAAAATGAGACTTGAAGCAATTTATACCGTGCCAAACGGAGTGTATAATGTACTTAAAGAATTAAAAATAAATTAATTACAAGCGCAGACGGAGGAATTTATTAATTAAATATCTACGATCTGCAACTAAATATTGAAATGATTAAAATTGAAAATAAGAGATTTTATAAAATCGTTATCGGTATTTTTAAATATTTCATCATATCGTATTTTTTTTTTTATCGGAAATATAGCGGTTATTTTGGTCTTCCCGAGATACGACAGCGACGTATGTATGTGGGTTGATAATTAAATATCGTGTGGTCAATATGTGAATGTAAAAGTCAGTAATTACAACTTTATTGCAAGAATAAATCTACAGCTTTCCTGATAATGTATGTAACTTTTCTGCACGCACAATTTATTATATTGTATCCGTGATTCGCGTATCTTAGTGTACTTTGTACATAAAACAGAAGCGATAAACTTTGATTTGATTTGATTTATTTCGTAGCCACACCGCGATAAAGCTGTGGGCTCCATTTGTTTTTCTTCCGAGATCTATCGCACCGAGTTCACCAATTACTACGGGAACAATTGTTTTTCTTTTGTCATAATCTCGTGAGCTCTATTTCTAAATCTTCGGCGCAATGTTTTCATCTTCTTCATCTTGTATTATTTATCTATTCTTCTCGATTGCAGCGATGTCTAGCGTATTTCTAATAACTATCGGTCTGCATCGGAAAATAGGCTTATGTTCCAATCATTTTTGGTATTACATTTCTTACAAAAGTTCCAACGATCCGTTCAGGCCCCTCTATTATGTTGCTTGTACATATTCGGTTATTGAGATCTAGAGGCTTCTTCTAATCATTATTATTTGTAGATATGAACGACGTAATATCACATCCAGATTTTCGAACTAGTATCTCGTTCGGATTTTCATTTACGTTATTTAATTCTGCATTTCTAATTATTTACAGTATGAAGATTTATTCGGGGAAAAAATAACGAAAATCATTAATCAGTTTTATGATCGGTTTAGACGTTTATCACATTCGCTTTTAGTATAGTTTATAATATTGTAATTCGTCATTAAAAGACTCGAGTATCAGTTTTACGCGTGCAACGAATTTACGGAGTGTTAACATTCTTACTTTTGTTTCCTTCTTTCGAAATAACATCTATAGCAATTTTTGATGCACGATCTTAATTCATTGTATTTAGACACTTATACGTCACTTTTCATTGGGATGTAATCGACAGACACACGTTTATGTAAAAAGGTATATAATAATTGATAAGAAGATGAGGAGATTAATTAAAAATTTATACATAAAGTGCGTGTTAAAACGTGACTTAACCTAAAGTTCGCAAATTAAAGGAGTTAGGCAAGTCCTCGGTGCTTGCAGATGTAAGAAACGAAATATTACGTAATGTAGGAAACGTAAAAGTTGTAAAAAAAAAACAAAAAAAGAAAAAAATATATATAAGATCGAGTAAAAATTGCGCCGGATGAACAAAAGTTACAAATCGTGATGAATAATGGAAAGTTAGTAGGAATCATGGAACGGTAATTAACGGGAAGTAGTCCAAAGTCAGGAAAATATCCGAAATAACGAATCGAAGAAGATTGTTGTAAATGATTTTTGAAAAGTTCCTATATTTTGTAATATCAGATGGAAAAAATACGTGGAAAAAAATAAGAAAACGAATCAATTAAACGAAAATAGTTTAAAAATAAACATATTTAGAATGATTTTTTGAAACGTGAACAAGGAGGATAATACAAAATATTAACTAATAAGATAAAGTTACAAACGGACAAGTCTTAACCCTGCAGTGGTCACCTGCCAAGTATTTAACGTGAGTGTACGAATTTGCACGTTTTGACTATAAATTATCATTTTTATATCGTGTGTATATTACATTTTTTTTTTCTTTATTGTCGTACAATAATAATATTAAAAAAAATTATATATTTTTTAGTAAAAATTTGTAAATAATTAGGTATTTTGAAGTAATATATTCTTTTTTTTTCTTTACATTTATATAATAAAGATATAATATAAAAATGATACATAGTTTGTGAATAATATACATTAAGCTTATTAGATATTAAAATAAAATTATTTTTATATTATCAAAATTAATTTTCACTGGAGTGCTGGAAGAAGCTCCTTCTGTAGAACAATCTGTGCAGATCTTGCTAATAACCATTCACCGCACGCATTTCTTTTGCAGATGTCACATGCTTGCCTTGATGTTCTATTCTTTGCTCGAGGACAGATGTGACACCTCCCTCTAGAAGAGGGGGAAGTTTGTGGGTAATTGCTTTCTGTCAGGTCACTTACAAATAATAATATGTCGTGGAATTTGTTCATTGCTAATACGCCGCAAAACATGCGGTTTTATTAGAGATCGTGCTAGATCATGAAGGAATAGACGTCTGGTTATTTTGAATTGGTCATAGCGTAGGCTTTTGTTGTGTGAGAATATTATAAGTGCGTTTATAGCAGACACATCCGTCGAATTGAAGAAAACCGTCAAAGGCCAACGACGCGAATTTCTGTAAACAGAATATTGTCTGCACATTTGATCTAATAAATTAACACCACGTTTGGTGTTATAATTTCCGGTTTTTCTGTAGTCACGTCAATCGAATCATCTTCGTGCATAGTAGATAATGCTAATCGATTTTTTTGGGGGGAACATACGAGACCAATGTCACACTTTTTTTGAATAGCCAGGAGCCCTTTGCTTGACCTGTATAAGTTCTATCGGAATTTCTCGTTTGTTTTTCGTTAGAGCGCCAATGATTGAAATCTTCTTCTTCAATAAATCTTCAGCAAGCGGGATACTTGTAAAATAATTGTCCATCGTTATATTCCGGCCTTGTAAGCCTTCAACAGAAGAGACTAATCATAATGCAACGTCTTTCGATGCATTGCTCTTATAATATGGACCCTGAGGTTGTTTTCCAGCATATATTTCTGTACTGAAAGTATAAATTGATCTCGCATCAACCAGTGCATAAAGTTTAATTCCGTACTCCGCTGGTTTGGAAGGGATGTACTGCCTAAAAGGGCACTTACCTCTAAATGCCACCAATTGCTCATCAAGGATTAAAGACTCGCTAGGTGTGTAGTTCTCCTTGAATCTATCAGTAACCAGTTCAAAAATCTCGCGAATAGGGGCAAGTTTATCCAAATTTTGACGTTCACTTCGAGTCTCAATATTATCAAATCGCACGGCACGCAATAGGAAACGAAATCTTCGAGCTGTCATTGTTAAATACATAAGCTCCACTCCTGTACCTTTCGAACTATCAAACATCTCGGAGATATGAAGCCTTCCCGATTTCAATACGCCGGCTACATATATAATGCCTAAAAATGCCCTCATTTCAATACAGTCTGTTTGCATCCTGAGTTCTTGCGTAGTTCTGTGAGATCTCCGCAATTTTTATATTAGTATATGTTACTAATCAATCTATTACCATTTGGTCAAAAAATATAGAAAAACAGGACACTCTGGTGTCAGTTTTTCTCGTGCTAATCCTTTTACTCCTGGCAGACGTAGAATAATGTTCTGTTTTGAAGTACGTGTGGTTTTTGGAAAATGATACATATTCCATGTTGTATTATCTTTCCCGAAATAATAAAGGTCAGTTGTGGTAAATGGCAAATCACTACCTTCACCAGATTCTTTCGAATCGGATTCGTCTGAATTATCTAACACACGATTACTACGTTCTTCATCAGATACATCATCTAAAAAATTATCATCTACATCTTCTGAAAACCACGCTGATATCTGATCCGCTGACATTGTAATATACGAACAAGTTATAATATAAAAATTAAGTATTTATACACTACTGAATACTATAAATAGGTATATTATAAAAAATTCTAAGAACTTACAGAACGACAGTAGTCACCTGGATGGCAAATGTACACCACATGTATAAAACACGGCATAGACACCATACACATAAAGCAAAAAATCCGGAAATGAGTCAACACACACACAGATATAACAGATTAGTAGAAAGGTAGACAGACGCATATACCGATCAGTGCAGTTATATTTGAAACAACAACAAAAATTGTACGGTTGGTGTATTAAGGAAAATTAAAGAACAAAATACATATATTGAAGATAATGAAGAAAAGAAAAACTGATGGACGATCTAACAATTTGATTACCGTCAGTTAGAGGAAAAAGACAGCAGCGGTGGGAATGGAAAATGATATTCCTAATCAAGTGATTATTTAGTGTAAAAGTTATTTTTTTTTAATGGGCTTACCTACGATGCTGACTTCTCTAGAAATGTCGCTATATGGGGGTATAATTGTAGATTATCCAGATGGAGAAGAGACGATACATTATACGGAGGTGTGATACTCGAAGAACGTAGCAAGACAAGGTGAAGCTCCGAACGCAACGGCGCCACAGCAGAGCATTCAAAAAAGACACGATCGAGGTTGCAGGACTGCCTGTTCAGAATGGAAGGGACAGAAGGGACCGTCTCTAAGCTGCATACGGAAAAGACGGTCAGGCAACAAATGTTGTCGAAATCGTAATCTAGTGATGAGTAAAAGTCAAAAACAAATACATTTGATGATTATACGTGTATATACCCATAATATTATATATATATCCGTGTGTATGAGAAATAAATAAATTAATATAAATATATAAATATATACATGCATTAAATTTTATGATTTAGGTAACGCTTTCTTTGGATTTTTGTCAGTTACATTCGATTTCGGTAATTCTAATGAATTTTATCGAATTCGTCTGCAAATTCTGATCCGTCTAAAAACTACGATCATCTATTTATATGGTGGACGAGTTAAACGATTTTATTTACTACGCAGCGCATGATGGCCATTTTACAGCGAATGTAGCCTTGTATGGGTAAGTGCAAAACTATATATAATATAATCTAAATATTATATGTAATTTATTTTTTTATTTTTTTATTTTTTTATTTTTAATTTGTTTTCTTAGTCTCGTAATTTTTGAGATTGTTATTATTATGTATCAACGAATAAACTGTCAACGATAGTAAGTAATTTAATAATTGGAAAAGTTCGGAATGTAATAATTATAATAGACAAAAAAGTTTAACTGAAATTTCTTCTTTATGGAAAATGACACACGTTTAACAGACGAATTTTTTTTTTTTTAAGATAAAATATGAAATAAATACCGATATAAACGCATTTACGAGATAATCGTCGATGCAGGCAATAACGAAATTGTACGAACAATTTTTAATAGAATTTTGTAACGAATCGATTAGCGAGTTCAATTAAATTATTCAAAATTTATAATCTGACATTAAAATATAAAAACCGGCGACCTACGCCTAGAATTAGATACTTTTATTTTTATTTTTATTTTTAACCCATTTCGGATAACCAGTGGGGCAAGTTTATTATTAATGTTTTCTGTGTACATTGAATAATACGTGTGCTTAATAAGAAATTATTAACTAACGAATATTTAGTGTAGATTGAATTGTAAGCTTATAGAATAACACAGACATTACTTAAAATTGGTTACATTATAAAGTAACGGCGATGATAATTCTTGGTCACCATTACCATTTAAACATAATAATGAAACAAGTACGTATTTACATTATTAAAATAAATATTATTAATAACAATACTACTATTTATATCGTAACTACTGTTCAAACGTTAGTTGAAAAATATCGAATACATAATGTAATTCTTACAACTCATGAATTTAATGTATATATATATATATATATTTTTTTTTTAATCATTATCTTAACATTAGTGATAACATTTGTATTAGTGAATTAGTTAATACCATTACTTGAACATCACTCCTACTATGATAACAACTAATATTTATTAACGATTTGATTCAATGATCACTCTATTTTATAGTTAACTTTTCACTCATTAAATCATGAAAAAAAAAAAAGTGGCATTCTCTCCGCATTATTTCTGTCTAAGATTAATGACGTATTTTCGCGTATATTATAATCATCTCTTAACTGTCTAAAACGTTTACATTCAAAAATTAAATGTTGCGCAAATGCTCATTGATCCGCAAACAAGATAGTTCGAAGAGTCTACTAATTTTCAATCGATGAAGGTACTCTCTAAAGTTACCATGTCCCGCCGAGAGTAGCGCATTAAAAAAGGTGATATTCAGATTTTTAATTTTAAGTTTATTATATTAGGAAAGAAGAGATAGGTTTTCCGACCATTGATATCCTCATCCCAGCGTGATTGCCAAACACTGTTAATATCATTGCCAACCTTATTTTTTAATAAGTTCACAGCAGAATTAGATATACTAATGCCAGCGTGTATTCTCCTAATTCGAAATTTGTCCCGTTCTCCTAATTAAACCTTTCAGTCACAATGTCCCCTATACGGTACAATAAGATTTGACGTTTATATAGTTTTTTTTAATAAGGGACATTCGGTCGAGACTAAAATGTTCGATTCTAAAAATATTTATGTAACGCTTTAGAGATTTTCTACTCGTTTAAAAAGCGATACTGTACAAGAAATATTAATTTATATTTTTGCTTCTCCCTGTCGTTTTTTTTTTAATTATTTCCTAAACGAAAATGTATAATTTCGTGTAAAAAAAAAGATTGATAATACGTAACTACTAATAATTGTCGCAAATCTTATCTCTCATTCGACCTTCGTGTTTTATTTGTCGATTGCATGCGGATATTAGTATTTTGTCGATTGACTCGTGTAAATTCGATTAAGTAGGTCCAAAAATACGGATAATATTTCAATATTTGTTAATTCATCCTCCGATGAATAAATTTATAAATCTATTTCTTACACCTGCGTGTATTTATATATGTATATATTTATTTATTTATACTAATAGTTAATTTGAAAAGTGCGAAATGTACCGACTTTTAAAAAATAAACATCAAAAAGGAATAAAAACCACTGAAATGTTTAGTTTACGAAACGAAACTTTTCGGCTGTTAATCCATTATCGAGTGAAAATATATTCACGGCTTATTACACAAAATTAAGCAAAATTTTCCATATGAATTATACCAATTGCTTCGGTCTTAACCTAAGTGAAAGGTATTTTTATGTGAAATATGAAGACGATTCATCATATATATATATCCGGTGAAAGCAGGTGTGCCACAGGGTAGTGTACTGGGACCACTAGTCTACTTCATTTACACATCAGATATACCCTCTGATGTAGAGGTAGCGACTTTTGCGGATGACACTGAGAGATTTTGTGTTCTGACGTATGCCTCGTCAGAGCGCGCAATACCATCCAGGCAGCATTCAACGAAGTTTCGTCGTGGCTTAACTTATGGATGATCAAGATTAATGAAAGTAAATCAACACGAGTAATCTTTACTAACAGAAAAATTGATCCAACAGAATACGTAGTCCTAAACGGTGCTGCAATTTCACAGAAATAAGATGTAAAATATTTCGATAAGCGTCTAACGTGGAGAAAACAAATAATAGCAAAGCGCAGCACTGAGCTAAATATAAAACTGAGACAGATGTATTATTAAATAAGAAATCGGAAGTGTCCGATGAAAATAAATTATTGATTTACAATCAAATTTTGAAACCATTATGGGGCTGTTCTAAAAACAGCAACATATCGATTATTCAGCGGTTCCAGAATAAAATCTTCCGGGTGGTTGTCACTAGTGCACCGTGGTACGTCATCAACTTAACGCTCCACAAAGACCTTGGAATGAAGTTTGTTCTGTAATATCCAGCGACGCAAAAAATTATGCTCATAGACTAGAGGTGCACCCGAACAACATGACGTTCGCTTGATAACGGTTCTAGTTTTGTGATTTTTTATTTAGAAAATTTTAGCGATTTTAACATATTTTTTGTTATTTATAATAGTATAATGTCATTTGTAATTGGTTCCGAGATTTTTTTTTTTTACTCAAATAACGGTTTTATTTGAATTTATTATATACTTTACTTTTCACGATAGTCTCGCTCGAAAAAATATAGCAAATAGACGGAAGTACTAGTAATTATCTTAAAAATCGTTAACTTCGTCATCGTTCACTTATAAAGTTAGTAATTTTAAATTTTATTTAATTTGGTTAATCGATAGTTCCTTTGAAACGTAAGAACCGGAAAGATGTTCGGTGAAAAGGTGGTTTACGATTTACATTTTATATAAAATAAATTTTGTGCACCAACTCCGATCGATCATTATCTTAAAGACTACGTACGAAGTAGAGTAAATTAAATATGTGTAAAAAAAAATCATCGCAACGCTCTAAACACCTTTACAAAATATATGTTGTCGAAAAACTGAAATCTTTTAATTAAACGAGTGACGTCATTTTCGTTAAAGTCGTTCGTCATCAGCCAGAATGTATGCGAGTCTAACGAAATCTTTACGTTCACAGTTAAATTACAGAATCTCTGCTGCTCCAAAATAATTTCGTCAAACTTAATCGAAAGCCAATAAAAAAGAATATATTTTAATATGTGAGCGCATTGCCTGATTTGAAATTATTTTGTTTTATTGCATTTTATACGTGTCACGTAAATTTATCCGAGGAAAATGTTGCCCGGTTTCATTTACGCATCCCACCATAGAACTAGTTTCTAGCTCAGCGTGTTGCTCGTATTACTGGTTTTCCATCTGATCTGTCTCGCGTGTCAAACACGTGTCTCGTTCTATGTGGCCATTCATCAATTTTCATTCAAAAATCGTATCTATTTTTAATTTCCGATATTTTAGTATCGCCAGCAGATTAGTAAATGCGCCATTCCAATGCGCGAATTAATAATCTATATAAATTATTGACTAAAATATTAACAAACAGGTTATCGATAGTGCTGGATAACGATCAGCCTTTTGAACCAGCGTGATTCAGAAAAAGATACAGCACTGCGGATCACATACATTCCATAAAATAAAAACCTTTAGTCATGATGTTTATCGATTTTGAAAAAGCGTTCGAATCCATAAAATTAAATTTCATACTAAAAGCTTTGAATAATTCGAAAATAAATGAGACACGCATACAGCTTATGAAGTATATTTACAACCAGGATAAAAACTGATCAGTATGTGAAAACTATATCGTTAAGTAAAGGAATTAGACACGGAGCTTTCTCCAAAGCTATTTAATGCTGCTCTTCGAGAAATAATGGAAAGTTTCAATTGACAAGATATGGGAATAAACGTTAGATTAAAACATTTAAGATATGCTGATGATATAGTGCGTACTCCTAGGAACAAACAGCCGGGAAGTAGAAAACTACGAGTATTAAGTGAGAAGAGCGGCCTTAAAATAAACGCGCAATAATCGTAAGTTATGTACAATAAATATACTGAGAAAACTGGTGAAATAAAAATAAATACTGTAACAATTGAAACAGCTTTTGTCTACTTGGGCCATGACATAATGGCAAATAATGACATGAAAAATGAAATAAGGCATACATAGAAAATATTAGAAGAAAAGAAAATACCTATACGTTTAAACAGGAAGGTGTTTAATAAACGCGTCCTGCCAGTAATGGTATAAGAAATATGCAGCATAACTAAAGGCAACTTAGAACGGATTAATGAAGGCGAAAGATTTATTCACATCTGAAGAGAAGTATGTCTAAGAAATTATTGGAAACAAATCGCGAATAAACGCGCAATCGAACCAATAACAGCGATAAAAGCAGTTACCCGTATTACATAATGATAAAGTAGAAATGACAAACGTTCTAGCTGATCACTTCTACCAAGTTTCATCTAATCAAAATTATCCTGACGAATTTAGAAAACACAAAGAAATATAAATACTGATGCCCCCGAAAAAACTAACTTCAACTATAACGTTACTATAACTAAAGACGAATTTAATACCGCCCTAAACACAATGCGGCCCTCAGCCGCCGGTCCAGACGGAATCCACATTTGCATGATAAAACAACTTAATTCATCCTCTAAAGAGGCCATTTTGTACTTTTTTAATATAATATGGCAAACTCGGTCGTTTTCAGAAGCGTGGAGAGAGAGGCTCATCTTATTCCGATACTAAAACAAAAAAAAAAAATATATACCGGCTAACTACAAACCGATTTCTCTCATAAACACCTTATGCAAGTTACTCGAAAGAATTGTTAATAATAGATCGCTATGGCAGTTAGAACAGAACTCTTGGATCCCTTACAGTTCGGTTTCAGGAAATAAAGAAGCGCTCATCAGGATCTATTAGTCAAACTTACAACAGCTTTACAAAATAATATAATAGAAAATAAAATAACAACTGTTGTCAGCTTTGACTTAGAAAACGCTTTCGATAAACTGTTCAAACAAAGAATTCTTCTCGCTTTATATCAGCGGGGATTTAGAGGAAATTTACCGATACTTATTAGCAATTTTTTACACCGCCGGAAATTTCCAGTAAAAATAAATTCTATTTTATCAGATACCAAAATTTAATAAAATGGCACCCCTCCTCAGGGATCCGTAATTAGCCCTACGCTATTCATTAAAGCCACGACTAATATTAAACAATATATATATCATCTCCAGTAAGCTACTGCATCTACGCTGACGATCTATCAATATACTACTCAAATCGTGACTCAATATTTGTGGAATTTTTATTACGAAATACAATAAATGACTTAAATAATTAGGCGAAATCTCTAGGATTTACTTTCTCCAAATCAAAAACTAAGTACATAACATTCGGCAAAAAACGAAATACAATTATACCAAACTTAAACACGGATACAATACAAACACAGAAAAGACAGATTCGCATCAGATAGTGGGACTAACCATTGGACCCGAAACTTAACTGGAAGGACAAACTAAAAATTAGATGTTCGAAAAAAATAACAAGCCAAATGCACCTAAACCGCTATCAGAACGCGTTAACAATACATTCGAAAAACTTCAATATCAATTACCGCAAATCAAAACAAACCACGCTCCAAAACTACCACCTTGGATAAAGGTTTCAATCACAATAAACACAGAATTTGAAAAATATAAGGAACACTTAACACATACAAATATTCTCAAATCAAAATTCTATAACATTCTGGAAAAAAAGTACGGTGATTATACACACATATACACTGATGCATCTAAGTCTATAAATCAAACCTCATCGGCCTATCTTACACCCAACCATTCCCAAGTATATCATTTACTCGAGTATCAGTTTTTACAGCAGAACTTCTTGCAATCTATAAAGCTTTAAAATACACATCTAATATATACAGATTCGTATAGCGCTCTTCAACATATTCAGCAACACATCCAAAACACAAATACAGATAGTTTCAACATAAAACACATAATCAATAATCTTCAAGAACAACGAACTTGTTCTTCTCTGGACACCAGCTCATTCAAAGTTGGTAGAATAGTTAAAACGTACAAACCTAAAAAAAATAGAATCAACGTGCATTACCGATTTACATACAGTCCTCTCACAAACAATTAAAACATCATATCAAAAATTCTGGGACACTACACACTAGCAGACCAGAAAGGGAGAAAAACCGCAAAAACGCTACCTAGACTATGGACAGGACGTTACTTCACAACACCCACTCAACGGGGACTCCCACCCATCTGCCACGAATACAATTCGCAATTAAATATAAACCACATACTATTAGAATGCACAAAAAACAGAATCCAACGTATACAATGTAAACTCTGACACAATAAAAACAATACTCGAAGATAACCCGAACAAAGTTAAACATCTTTTATCTTATAGACACTAACTTAATAAATAGTTTATAACCGACTTTAAGACGCAAATGATCCATCGAGCGTCTATAAATAAAATAATTAAAACCAAAAAAAACGGATTAATAAAACACAGAGAAGAATTTAGAGGAAAATGTTGGGGATAACTTTACAAGACAAGGTAAAAGTATCTGAAATAAGGAAGATAACCAAAATAAAGGATACTGCCCGAAGAATTTTAAAAACCAAATGGTGATGTACAGTTCACATAGCTAGATCCAATAATAACGGATGGACGATCAGAAGAACTAGATGGCATCCAACAGATAAAAGGGATACACGGTGGGAAGACGATATTAAAAATATAGGCAAGGACTGGTGGGTTAATGCATCAGATAGGATCGCATGGAAACATAAGGAAGAAGCCTACATCTTGCAGTGGATTAAAAATGGCTAATAAAGAAAGAAGAAGATATATATATATATATATAGGCTTATAATAACCAATAATTTTTTACGTTACGATACTTGTTCTATTTGAAAAATTTGCTGCAAGAAAAGTTACTTTGTTTAGAAATAACTGAACAGAAAGATCCATAATAATGATATTTACATTTATTCTGTAATATTTTGAACATGATTTATAACCTACAGAATTACACAAATTTTCCCACAAATGACTATCGAAAAAAATTGTTTCCGATTTAGCGCCTTAGTATATATGTATATATATATGTGTGTGTGTGTGTATTATAGGAGGATGATACCGTTTTGTATTGAGCACCAATAGAGAAACGATGCTGTCCGGTATTGAAGTTGGACATTATCAGAAAAGCTACTTCCCATCTATATCTATCTGGTCTTCTTTTTTGTCAGCATCTGTAGTAGTAACTATCTACCCGTACATATATATATATATATTATATCTATATCTATATATATATGTACGTATACATTACGTAGTTACCTATATTTCTTGTTGTTGTTGTAGTCCCGGCTGCTGGCCTTCCTCCACCAATTCTTCCGAGTAAGTTATGTACTATTGCTATTGCTGTTGCGGGTGTATAGATCATATAGTTACTAACTTCATCCAGTTGTTTCAAAGATTCCCAACAGCGATCATCCGAATCTCGGTGCTACTCTGTTTTTGTTTTTTTAAATTTCGTAATAGATTTCGTTTATTTACCGATCCGAACGGTCCGAGTTCCGTATAAATTTTTAATTATTTCAATTTTTTTTATACGTCTTTTGTTTTTAAACAATTATAGTATTTTATTTATTATTAATTTTTTAAATAGAAATACGTGCCGAAATCCAAGTACATTATTAAAAAATTACACCATACAGTTTCGACGAAGATGGTAATAATCAGAGTAGCAAATATCGGGTATTTTTTATATTTTTGTGTTTTACGAAGAAATTATAATAATCCGTTATAAATGATTAAATTTCGGTGCTCGTCGAGATGACTTATACGACCCTTCGGATCTAGTGAAATTCGTTTATTTCGGATTAAAGCAGATCGATTAGATAAAAACAATTTAAACGAATTCAAGAACCGGCGGTGTGTGCGTGTGCGTACAACGGAGACAGAGCCTATCGTCACAACCATGTTCACCAGGTATCGTGTGAAATAATAATAATAATAGTAATAATAGTAATAATAGTTTAAAACTAGTTAGAAAAATCTAAACTAGTGTAGTAATTAGATTTACGGAAAGGACATTTATATACACGTGTATACGCATACACAAAAATCCACTCTCCTTCAAATACATGTGTATATATATAGAAATTTGTACATAAAATTTATTTTCATTTTTCTTGCTCTGTTATTTTCCTCTCTCCCATTCTCTTTCTCTCTCTCTCTCTCTCTCTCTCTCTATATATATATATATATATATATATATATATATATATATATATATATATATATATATATAACAAGAAACCTCGTATATAATATATTATTAATTTAAAAGATAAAAAAAATATAGTGTTTAAAAAAAAATAGTTTATTAAATATTATCAATTACATGTACGTTATTAATTTAAAATATGCTACAACATTTATATATATTTTATCGGTAAATTAACAACATAACTTTTTATTTAAATAAAATGCAAAACAAACTAGATTTGTAAAGACTTACCAAACATTTTTCTTGATTAATTATGCTCTGATAACTAACAACTGAACTCATAAACAGAAATAATTAGAACGCTTCTCTTTAACTGAAAAAAAAACTAAACTCCACTAAAAATGAACAACCATCCCTTTTTATACCTTTTTCTTAAGCCTTGTTAAACAAAAATTACTCGAAATTATTTGGTCAAACTAATTTACTGGTTTTCCCCATTGACTAACTAAAATTAATTTTAATTATTGTTTGTCTACTACAAATCCAGTTTAGTTTTAATATAATAATAATATATTTTATTTTAATTAAATAAATAATTATATATATATATATATAAATTTTGTTTTATTATATTGATTAAATTAAATATTAGTTTTTCACCTCCAATTTCATCAATTTAAATTTATTATGGCGTGAACATACGACGATCGTCGTAATATATATATATATGTCCAAGCTGCGAAATTAAGTATTTGTATACTTATTTGTTTTTAGGAGCATATACGCAAACGACAAAATATGTATATATATACATATATATATATATGTGTGTGTGTGTAAAGAATGGTGTTAAGAATGTGAGCTGAAGAATAGATTTAGCAAAATATGTTTTTTTCATTCCCAACATTCGGTTAAAGACATGGTAAATACAATTCTATATAGAATTATGTTCCAAATACAGTCATTTACTCATTAGTATTGCCGTTAATAAAATGGTATATAATAATTTGTTCTAATATCAACTATTTTTAAAGTGTGCTATCGATTTTAATGCCATTTTTAACTTTATACTGAAGCGGAAATTAATTATTGTAATTTTATTTTCACGACAATTTTCGGCGTAGCGGTAAGAAGAAGGTAATCAACTCGATCGTTAATAGGAGCTAAGCAATCGTCTTTAATCAACAGGCCGAATTAATATGAGGTTAGGTTAGTTATCCCTTTGCGAATTTTTTACTTTCCCAGCGTATGATACTCATTTACTGATCAAACGGATACTCTGAATTAGCTGCAAGCCTATAGGAGAAGTTCTTGTCGTTCGAACTAAGGTCCTGCGAACAAAATGTAATTATCATCGCTATACTGTGAAGCCTAATTATGAAAATTAATTATAACAAATGGAGATCTAAATAGATTGTTAATAAAAATTAACACGTATGACTCCGAAATTTAAACCACAAACGAAGGAAGACAAAAATAACCACTAGGCGAGACGTTCGAAATACGCTGTTATAGAAAATTATAGAAAATTAGACAATAACGCGAGTACTTCGAAACATCCACTAAGAATGATGCTTAATGGTCATCGCAAGAGATAGGATATGCCGCTGGAAAGCGTATATATATATATATAAAGAAGTAACGGATATCCGACAACAATAATAGACAAAAAAAAAAAATTGCAAGGGAACAAGAAGAAGACCACGGCGAAAATTTATCACTCAGATAACAGTAGGTGGGGTAGGAGTGTAGGGACGTACCGACTGTTGAAAGAGGAGGCAGCATTGAGGTGTTACGCTTTACCAACCGTAAGATCGAGTAATACCAGAAGGAAAATGAACAAGGTCAGAAATTAATGAAAACGAACCGTACAGTGTAAATTTGAGTATCGATTATAATCGAAATGTTGACCGTTCCTATGGGTCTTATTTGTTTTAATTTATATCGATGGTGTTTCGTCTAGATTTACAAACAATGTTCGAATTTTTATAAAATTCATCGCGTTCGATTAGCGGGAAATTAGTCAACAATTTTACAGAAATTTGATCAAATAGATGAAATTTACTTATTTGTGAAAAAATTTTAGTATGTTTAAATTTGTTTTATTTATTTCAATTTCGGAATTCATAATTTATGAATATTAGGTTTTCTCTTTTTATATATACGTATATATGTATGCGTGTAATCCGCGTCTATGTATGTATATAATGTATATATATATATATATATATATATATAAAATATGTGTATATGTATATTACTTATTTGTAAAATTATAGTATATTTAAATTTATTTTATTCATTTCGATTTCCATAATTTATTAAGATTAGGTTTTCTCTTTCTATATATACATGTGTATGTATGTATATAATGTATGTATACATGTGTGTGTATATGTACACGTACATATATATATATAAATAAAAGTAACGTAAAACCAATAAAAAATATATTATTCTACATTTTTGTCACGCGAACGACGAGACAGTTAATTTGTTGCGACATATTGGCAAATGTAGAATTAACGGTGTTTATAACGTAACGTAAAACTAATAAAAAAAAGAAAAAAATATTATTCTACATTTTTGTCACGCGAACGACGAGACGGGTAAATTTTTCCGAGAAATTGGCAAATAACAGAATTAACGGTGCTTATAAAGTAATATAAAATTGTTTTCTGATAAATGTATAAACTCGCAAGACTAGTTAAAGTAAAAATAATCACATTTGCCGATGATATAGAAATTATAATTACCGATGGAAGATGAAATAAGTTACGAAATAAGATATTCGACCCTCTAGAAAATGGTAAACATTTTTTACGATGTATAAATGTTGAAAAATTAGAAGATATACGTTTTTCAGATTAAAATACGGAAATAATATGACAAATGAATGTAAATATACAAAATGTAAAATCGAATTATTATACTTAGGCGAATTTAAAATTCGATAAAAATAAAAATGTAAATGAGAACAAAATTAATGCGAAAATGAACTAATATCAATGTAGCTTTAGAACAGGATGCCTCGAGAAGTACTGACAATAGTAAATATGCTAGTGGACCGAGACCACCGGCGGCTGTGATATCGGGACAATGAAAAAACCGTTGAAACATACGAAGCTTGTAAACGTCTTTAAGACGAAATAACGAATTTGATTGGTAGAATTATGACGGGAATGTTAGTTGTCGAAATACAGTTTAGGCAAAGATGCATTTTATCACACGAGACTTTGTGTAAACTTAAACTTCCGAATAATGGAACATATCCCAATAAATACAGTTCTATTGCACATTCTATTGTGTAAATATTGGTTAATCCAGTAAACAAAGCACGATTCATGATCTAATCAGTGGAAAGGTTGTAGTAAATGTAAAATAGATTAATAGACTAAAAATTGGCAGAATAATCTCCCGAACCCGAAGTGGAGGTTAATATCGGAAAATAAGTTTTTGATTCATTTCATGGAGGAATATTATAATTAAATCTTGTAAAATATATAAACCAAGTAATGTTTGGAGTAATAGCTTTACAGTGTGAAATTATGAATTTTTTATTAATTAAAAACGGAATAAAGTTTTTTTTCAATATATAATTATTTACACGATATAAAACTATTAATATCAAGTACACAAAATTTACCATGACAATAAATAATATATATATATTAAATTATATATAATCTTATATTTAAACATTACAGAAAAAAATTTAAAACAAACCGCAAATAAAGAAGAAAATTAAATGAAATATTGCTGAATTATAGTTTAACCATTTATAATGCGCTAGATTACTTGATACTATTAATATAGAACGTTAGAATATAGATTAATTGAAAAACCGATGGTGCTTCAGACGACAGCGCTTATAACGAGTATATCTATTTTGTAGGCTCGTCATTCTACTATGGCTTGAATTAATTTATTGTTGCGCATTTTGCATTTATCGTGAAAGTTTTCCAGTGCATAAATAAGTAAATTAAGTTTAAAGCGGAATACATGCCACTTCTTCTTCTTCTTATCCGTGTCGGTCATTTATATTCCGCCCTAATATTCTGGATTGCCTCGTCCAAGATTCCGTCTATTCTTGTCATATCTTCCATCCCGCATCGCACTGGCAGCAATGAGCAAGTTAATAAGTGCTCCGAATCTTGTACCATGCCATAATCACATCTGTCATTATCTGTAATTTTCCATCGTTTCATGTTCTGCTCTACCTGTCAGAGTTCTTATTCTATTTAGAGTTTTCCATGTTGACCACGGCAATTTATTACCGGGAGGTAGATGTTCGTTCGGTTGTTCCAATAATTTTAATCGGTTTTCTTTCAGCCTTCCTTTCCATAACTCCATCCTAGTGATTTCCGGCGTTTGTGTCAGAGCGTTTGCTGTTTTAAGAAAACTCTTTCCTCACTTGAGTCGACTTATTGCCGCATCTTTTGCATTTAGCGGATGCCTTATGTCTTGTTCTTGTTTCGTTTTTTCCTTTCCAGCCATCACTTCCCGTCTTATATCTGGTGGTGCTATACCGGATAATATTTCTATTTTATCGATCGGTGTCGGCTTCAAACATCCTGTAACTATACGATCGGTTTCCTGTAGTGCTACATCAATTCTTTTTACACGTTCTGAATTCCGTCATATTGCGCTAGCATATTGCGGAATAACACAGAGCTAAAGCTGATGTTCTTAATACATTTGGATCTGCACCCCAGGTGGGGCCAATCAATTTTCGGAGTAAACCCTTTCCTTGTATCGATTTTTCTTTTGGTATTTTCGCAATGTTCTTTAAATGTTAAGGCTCGGTCCAGCTTGACGTCTAAATACTTTGGGTTGTCACAGTGTTCCAGCGATATCCCTTACCATTTAACATTTAATTCGCGTTTTGCATCCTTATTTCTCAAATGAAACATTCGATACTTGGGTTTTATTAGGGTTCGATTTGAGGTAATTGCTAGCATAGTATTTTTCCCATAGTCACCTGTATTATTCAAATTCTTTTCTACCTCGCAAAACGTTTTCTCTTGAGTTATAATAGCTAAATCAAATTTGGGTATATCCGTTTGTATTTAGTGAGATTCTGCAACGGTGGTTTTATAATAGCTGCATTTTCTTATAAGTACTGTTGAAAACCGAACTGAACGATAGTTGTATATAATAACTTTTTATTTGTGACCGTGAAGTGGTGTCTCCGGTTTAATATAGATGAAATTATTCGAATAGCTTTATGCGCATTATCTACGACATGATTGATGCGTTGAAATATAGACGGGAATCTATGAAGACTCTTAGGTGCTTAACTTCTTTAGCTCATTTGATGCGAAGATCATTGATTTTTATATCCGGTATAGATGGCGGGTGTCTTCTAGTGAAGAGCATGATCTCAGTTTTTTAAATGTTTAGTTTTAGCTTCTAACGCCTGTAGTAAATGGATGCGGCTTCTTATAATCCACTAAATATAGTGTCAGTTCTATAGGAGCCATATAGAATAAGGCGAAATCATTAGCATAAAGAGTAATGTTAACAAATGGAATTTTCGGGGTATATCATTTTAAGATTAGGAAAAGGTAATGGGCCAACACGTTCCCTTGTGGATAGTGTGTTCCAGTGACGTTAAACATTTCTGTCGTCTATTGATTCTAATAGAATTACATATTCGACGTCTGATAAGTATAAAAATAACTCCGGCGAGTTGGATTGCTTATTGGGGTTTAACCTACTTGAGTTTTGGTTATTTACTTAAAGTTCAATTCGGGTTTACTGTTTTAATTTAGTTTTGTTTGAACCCCCTCTTCAACAAAGTCTGGCTACGCCACTGATACTTCGTAAGATATAATAATATAACAACTACTTGTACGTGCATATTTTCGTGAGTTGTGTGTCAGTTCTACTCCCAATTATGAAAATACATGTATTTTACATGAGGTAATATTTATACTATAATTTAGGTTTAAAAAAAATAATAATAAAAAAAATTATTAGAAAAACTACAAATTATAAAACATAGAAACAGTAATAGTTTATTAAATAATATGATTAATTTCGATGAAGAATTAATTTTAAAATCGGTTTTATGTAAATATAAAAATTCTTTAGATTAAATTACATCTAGCTAATCAATATGAATAGATATATATATATATATATATATAATAAGTTCTGACTAATATCTCTGTTAATTTATTTGTAAAGTTTTTGTATCGCTTGAAAATGATGTGAAAATAGGAAAGCTTTGCGAAAATAAAATAAATTTTATAGCGATTAAAATTGTTTTTATTTTGTTAATTCATAAAATCGCTACTCTCCAAACATCAACATTAAGTGTACTCTAGATGCATAAATGTGAGAATTATCTATATACGATACATATATGCACATATTAAGCACGTATATCCTATGTACATACATATACACTAGTTCCACGTGTGAATAACTAAACACACTTGAGCATTATTGAACAATACGTATAATTTTATTTGGGGGGATGAAAAGTTATATCATTGTTTCGCAAAGTGCCAGTAAAAAACTTTGGTAACCCCGGAATTTCTTATGTAGTACATTAAAAGCAAATATATATATATATATATATATATATATATATATATATATATTGTATGTGTATAAAATTATATACTTGTATAGACGATCTGGTTTATGACTAGGAGATAGTAAACAGTCGGAAAAAACAAACATCCAATCTAAAATATTACGCAATTATTTAGGACTTAAATATCACTAATGCTAAATGTGTTTATTCTCACAATGTTATCCATTTAGATAAATAAGTTTCGCACGTTATATCTGGAAAGGGGATAGCAATTGGAGGAATTTACACTATGCATGTTACTAAAAGCTGCGCAGTGAAACAGAACGTGGTCAATATTATCAACTTCAGAGCTGCTACATGCGGAGAATAACGTGGGTTAGTTTTTATTCGGAATCTCTGTAATATCGAGGCAACCATGAACTGATGGTACGTGAGATATGTAGAAATTAATTATCGTTTCCTACATTTTCTTTCGATTAAATATATTAGGAGAAAAGCGATAAACTTTCCTTCTAGTATCACAGCCGACCTAACGTTCCTGCTACGTATAAAGTCTTACTAGCTAAATATATTTCTTCAGGACCTTTCACGATGATGTACCATTTGACGGGTACTCTTTAGTTATTTTATGCTAACGAAAGAATTAATTTTATATTCGGAGATTATTATTATAAAAAGGTTTCAAGAAATAATGTTACAGATGACATTTACAAACAAAGAATGATGGGAGCTGTTCGATAAAGTGACGCCATATTTAACAACCATTTTTTTCGATTTTTATTAATCTGTTTTAGAGTAGCTTCAGTAAAATGCAAACCGCGAATTCGTATAAGACCTTCGTACAGAATTAGTTTTTCTCTATATACCAATCTATGGCTTGTAACTTTCTAAGATTTATTATTAACACGTTCAATATGCGGACGGTGAGTTTGTTATCAATTATTATACTAGGACCCGGTAATAACAATTTTTATTGAAATGAAAAATGGCATTTGCGAGATCAACACCCGATAGTATTCATCGAACGAATTTTAATTAATTTACGTTTGATATAGTCAAGGAACGTTGAAGTCTTCTTACTTGCCAGCTGTTATTTAATGCGGATAGTGGGTCATCGTGGCTCATCAGCCTGCTTACGTACCCTTGTATATACTTCAGGTTAGGAATTTAACCCTGATATAGGTAATTTTAAAGTCACGGTGTCATCGATTACATATCGAGGTGGGGAGACAATTAGTCTTTCGCCTTATTTTGAAACCTCTGTATTTTATTTACACGAATATCTTTAACGCTTAATGATATCTTTATAAACTAATATTTAATTTTCAACGGTTCAGCCTGAATACTTCCGGAGCATCCAGTGTAACCGCCACAGTTTCATGTTTAATCGTTTACCGTGTCTTATTAATATTTAGTTACACGATATTGTAATGATATAGTAAATTTAAGATGACACCGGCTTGTACGAAGCTATTAAATAATATCCGTATGTAAGAACCGGAGTATACAATGCGATATCGAATCTGTGTAGATGGATCCTTAGGAGTTGCGTTTTATAAATAATAAAATAGATAATTCAGTTTCGTTAAAATAATAATAATAACCACGACAATAACATCGTACTTTTCTAGAACGTGTAGATAATAATAATAATAGTCAACAAATAGATTTTTAAATATATATATATATCGTTGGGATGACGACTTCAAAAAATTCCTGGGTTCCACAAGCACTCTGTATAGATTGGCACACAACAAACGCAACTGGGAAAAATTGGGAGAGACGTTCGCTCGAAAGGGCCTAGTATGATTACATTCGAAATTAATTTTAGCTGTAACAGATATTAATAAATTGTTGATTTAGTTATGCTAAATAAAGGTTATTTTTATTATTATAATATATATATATAAAATTATAATTATAACAATTATAACGTAATAAATTAATGGAGGGGTCCAAGGACACCGCCTTCTTGAGGTACTGACGCCTGTATTTGACGCTGACTAGACAGGACGTCGTTTATTTTGACCTGAAAAGATCTGTCGCTGAAATAGGATCTCAACAGATGATACATTTCAATCGGGAAAATCTTGCGGAGTTTATATAGCAAACCGTCATGGCCAGACACGATCAAATTCCTTTGCAACGTCGAGGAACACTGCTGAGCAGTACTCCCCACACTGCAGAACTGACTCAACCGCATCAGCAATCCGGTGATACTGATATACAGCAGACAGAATGTTTCGATCTAAACCCGAATTGATAATTTGGAAGGTGTGCATCTGTCATAGTGAGAATTAATGGTTGTTAAGAATCCTCACGAAGCGTCAAGATATATTCAATATCATTTATCTTTACTGCATAAATGGGCTCTCAAGTGGAGAATAGTTATTAACGAACAAAAGTCATCGCATGTTACATTTACAAACGGACGTGGAACTTACGATAATCATAGAATACCGCAAGAACAAGCGGTAAAATATCTTGGACTAACCCTTGCCAGGCGCCTTACATGGAATGTTCACGCAATTAACACCAGAAAAAAATTGAGATCCTTACTGAAGCAGCCACTGATAGGAAGGCAGTCGAAACTAAGTCTTGAAAATAAAGTTTTACATTACAATACTATTATAGCTTCTGTCTGGAAATATGGTTTAGAAGTGTACGGAACAGCTGCTAAGACGCATCTAAACAAAATACAGTCATATCAATCTAAAATATTCAGGATAATGGTTAATGCGCCATATCATATAAGAAACAATATAATTCAGAACGATCTAAATGTTCCTTCGGTTATCCAGGTGTATAAGCAGCAGTAGAACAGAATTTAAATCCGTTAATATCACGCATGAAGACCATCGGACTGCCGGATAATCCAGTTAGAAGATTAAAGAAGAGACAATGTAGAGATGCGTTGTCTAACGAATAATAAGTAGTAGTGTAATTAAATAACATATGTAAAAAAGAGAAGAAAAACATGTGTATATATATATATGTATATATATTTACACATGAAAAAACAACAATAAAACGGTTTTATCTATTGGGATGCACCGTTATTCAAGAAATTTTAAATTAATTATCAATTGCGTTGATGACCTAAGAGTCGGCATGCAAATAAATAAAAAAATAATTAAAAAAATAAATTATTTGATGAAAATTAAAATGAAGCGTATGAAGATAATAACCTCGTAAAATACAGAAATGAAGCAAAATGAAACAAATTAAATCAACAACGCTTTTAACGGATAAGGAAAAGTGAAAAATTTATATATTACTATAAACCAACGTATACTGAAATATATTCATAGATTAATTTATCCACTCGTACATGTATACAATACAAAACACACACAAAGCAGAGCATGGGAACATTACGTAAATTATATATATGTATATATTCTTTTTTTTTAATTAACTAATGCGTTGCCATTTTTTTCTGCGTAATAATATCCTAAATGCCCCGAGCTTAAATTAGCGTAAGAATAATTTCGAAATATAAACGCGACAAGAAACGGGCGTTTCTAGGTGACGTGCGTATCGGATCGCATTTTACGAATCCGATCGAATCGGATATGAACGGGGGATCTAATCCGATCTAATGGAGATGGAAAAATTTAGAAAGTCGACAAATTGAATTTTTAATACAGTTTTCAGTTTACTTTATTCGGGATTTATCATCGCGCTAATTAATGTAACGCTTACGAAAATAATCCGCAGAAAATGCGGTCTAGCGGTTTTTTACTACTACTACGTAATATGTGGGTGGTACTATTGCACTATTGCTGCGGGGCTAATCGTCGATGAGTGAAGTGGCCTACATAATGGAATAGCCACTGCGCGCAGTTGTTTCTTTGGATAATATATATATATATGTATATATATATATATATATATATATATATATGTATGTATGTATAACCATCTATTATAGCGATTGCTTTTTGAGTATTATACTTTATTATAATGTTACGATATAGACGCGGAATACGGACTAAGAACGGTGTTATTATGCTAAAAAATTTAGATTAGCTTGTGGGTGGGTAAGTTTTCTCGGTTGGAAAGAAACAGAGAATATAAATTTAAGTCGAGTACGGTAGAAATGGATGATATGTGTATGTCGACAAGAATGTCCAGAAGTTAAATTGAAAGCAGTTAGCGGATAAGATGAAAATAACTATACCAGAAGGTGTATATTAAAAAATAAATAAATAATAATACAAAACAAGTTGACTGCATAGTTTAACTAGTTTAATGGCGATATGTATATATATATATATATATATATGTCATATATGTTTCATTTCGTTTATTATATATACAGCACCGTGTAAAAGCGATTGAGATTATATTATTCTAATGGTTACCTTCCAGGGTATTAATGTTGTAGTAATAAAAAATCACCTTACGTAATTTTAATTCATCTCCGAAAAATAAGGCATCCATTTTTTTTTTAACAATAATGCGAAAATTAATTTAGAATAATTTAAAATAATTTGGCCACCGATTTTTTATTATTAAATTTTTAAATAATTTTTATTTACGGTATTTTTTTCCGATTCCTTTGTTTATATATATATATATATATATATATATATATATATATATATATATATATATATATATATAATATAACAATCGGAAGGAAAATATTGGAATATGTAACATCAAACAGTGGATTCAACAGAGTCAGGGAAGTGGTGTAGCTGCAGCCAGACTTAGGAAAATATGAAAAGGGGGGCTACAACGCTTTTGATGCGCAACCTCTTTTGAGGGTGATGCAACTTGATAATGATGATGATGATGATATATACACATGTGTGTACGTATGAACGAAAACGGACGCAATTTGAATTATTTAAAATAATTAGTCGAATGAACTATTTCTAATAATGTAAATTTTGTAGTCAGCTGGTATTATGTAAAATATTGGCTGGCGAGCGACGTGTTAGATTTCATGCGATCCATGTGAGAATTCGTATATAAACAAAATATGCGAGCAATTTGAAATGGTTGAAAACTATAAATGATATATTTGAGATTTCGCGTTAGTATTTAAAATTAATCCGTTATAATTAGTCTATTTCAACGTTATTTTGCATGAAGATACGCATGAAACGAGAAATGGTAATCCGAGTATTATTGTCTGCATAAATAAAAATTCCTCAATTTCGCCGAAATTAGAATCGTTAATTTAACCTAAAAATAAGTAAATAAGAACTGAATATATTACACCGGAGACTCCGTACTGTAAATATAATCACTACAAATATTACCCGGTCAGTAAGGTACGATTTAAACCAACTGCGCGTAAAATAATGACAATTATAATAATAATAATTTTAATAATAACAGCGATATTAATAATAGTAATAATTTTTAATTTGATTTGTGTGTATACCTTTGGGCAGTTCAATATTACAAATAAACAAAAAAATTTGAAAATGTTTTTCTTTATTACGTCATTGTAAACGAGGTTCTGCACAGATTTCTCGTCATACATTTTGATTACACGACGAGATTTAGACTGCAGTATTCTTCAGGGAGATATTATAGAATCGTCTACGTTTTGAATGATAAATTTTTAAACTCTTTCAAAAATTTTCTTTATTCGGTACCGTTAATTTTATTTGTAAAGTGTTTTTCCCGCTAACGCCGTTAGTCTGTCGTATAATTTCGTAATCGATAATTTATGATTATTTTTGCAGACTGCTCCAGGACTCGTTAACATATTTTCGCAAAATATAAACCTTACTGATTGAATTGTGATCTACTCGATTTGTACGCTATCTGACTATCTATAATTTCATATTAAGATAAATAAAATAAGTAGTTAGAATAAGAGCGATAATTGCGTTAATATAAGAAAATAAAATAATAAACCAGAAAGTAAATTAAAAGAACTTAATCCGTCGACGAGCAGACCCTTGACGGAACTGGTATTAAAGAAAGGCGTGCGTGAGGCAGGTGTAAATGCGAACGTGATATATTTTTAAAGTGAATATGAAGTTTGAAAACAAAAATCAGAACAAATATTACGATTGATATTCGATGACGATGAATAAAAAATGTGATAAAAGAGAATTATAATTATAATAATAATAATGAATAATAACGACACCGAACACGCGCGCTGTTAGTCAAAAATGATCTGAACCGATGGATATACCGTCGAGAGAATCAGAGCTGGATTGACAATTTGTGAGGCGGCAAAGTTCGTAGGTATCAAAAAATTTTAAAAGCAACTCAAATTTTATAGATGAAAAAAAAAAAGGTGTTAAAAATTCGAAATTATATAAGTGTTTCGTCAATCGTGAAAACAAATTTTATTTCGCTATTATTACTCAGAAATGCTAATATTTCGAAAATATCGTTATTATGCAAAAAAATGCATAACTAAAATTCGTAATCTAAAAAAAACAATTTAAATAATTCATTTTAACACCTCGTCTTTTTTGGCGAAATTAAATTATTCACGTATTCTCCATTTTATTTGTAAAAATATAACAATTAATTTTTATCAGAGAAAAAACCTATTAAGTTTTCTATGTTTAATCGTATTTTTATACGGTGACCTAAAAATCAGATTTATGTTTTTTTTTTTTAATGAAATTCAGTTTTTTACACGATTTATTGTGTATGTACATTTTTATATTTTTATACTTAAATTGGGCCTAGGGCAGCATCGCACTTAAATTCGCCACTGGAGAGAATGTATTAAATACATACTCGTATTTAGGCCACAAGTTATGCCGGCGCATAAGATTGAAAGTAATGTATTCAGTCAAAGTTTTGTATAATGTAACGATAATGCGTGAAATTAGTAAATATTGAACAGAATGACACCGAATAAAATGAAACGACTTTACACAGTCGTACGATTTGATTATTAGAATCTTTTTAAAGCTATAATTACTCTCGAAGGGCTATCGATAGATATAATAATCGCGTATAACAGGAGGTTTCAAATGAGGGGGTACCTAAAAAGAAATACATTTAATCAATTAGATCTGAGGGGTTCCGTCTATTTAGACGAGCGTACACTTCTGTAGCTGACGATTAGATAATCTAGCTTCTTGTTTAATTACCTCCGTTACATACGGTATGTTTTAAGTATGTAATGCTCTATTACATGTCACGATGCATCGACCAGTGTTCTGAATGTCATGTTCTCGAAACGTTCTATCAAAAGGGAGATTTTGTTTTCGAACTACAACTGATAGTTGACATTCGTTAATAATACTAGTCTGTAGAGCAGCAGCTTATTTCAGATAAAAATACTTTTGATTTCTATAAGCCGGTACATCTGCTTGATTATTAAGATCGTTTCTTTCGGCTCGGATATGCCGATATCGCGTTAGCCTTTTATCCGAGTATAAAGACGAATATAATTTATGTCATTTTTTTTTGGTTTATTTTTTATTATGAATTAATTAAAATTTGTTTTGTCGGAAACGATTAAGTTAGTAAACGTTATATAACACGAATTGAACTTTATTTCTATTCGCCATCTTTCAAATCACGTGTGTATACTCGATTAACTACATTTTGAGGCATTTGCCTCACTTGAATCGCGGTAAATCTAGCCACCAATGTTGGTTCTAATAAAGGTATGTCTACTGTGTATGTGAAATACAAAATTGGACTCGGAACACTGTCTCGCATGATGTAGAAAAATGTTTTATTATATATATATATATATATATATATACATTCTTTTTTTCGAGTAGCGGCAAATAATTATCGTCCGAATTTGAAAAATAATCGCATTTCCATAGATAATGAGCAAAAAATAGCTGTTTCGATTTATACATACTTTAATATATTCATCTGTTTTATATATATATATATATGTGTGTGTGTGTGTGTATGATGTATGTATATATACACATTACATAGTTGAGGAATATTTAGGAATAGTTTCAAGAATGTTTTTCGTATTTCAAAGTATTTTTTCCAATAAAAAACCAGTCTCATTTGTTAAGTAATTTTAAAGTTTTCATCAGAAATAAATTCAAAATAATCGTTTTTTTTTCATTCGAAACGTTAAAATTACGTAATAAATGAGACGCGATCTTACTTTCTTCTTTATATTTGTCAGGAACTACGTACTACCGCTACAGTCAGGAGCACTCGAAATTAATTGTCGGGTGTTATATGAAGTTGATCATATCTATATTATGGAGCAGAAATTGAAGGACTGCTTCTAATGCAATTGGCTCATAGCATAAAACTTCTCGTAGCGAATTACAACTAATTTTTGTGGTCGGCATATGAAGTATTGTAGACATTCAAGAAATAAGTGTCAGCGTGTTAATGGTACGCAACGAGCGCACAATGTTGGATCTGTTTTATTTGTAACGTAGCCAAGAGTCAATGCAGTGTGACCAATACGCAAATAGAATTACCTAGAGAACAATTTTTAAATACGGATCTTTTCGAAGTCTATAATAGGGCGTCGTCAAAAAAGAATGCCAATAATTAATAATTTAACACAAAAAATAAAAATAAATTGAATACGATTTAGATTTTTTACTGAAAATGTTTTAATAATTACGACGGCATTCCTGTTTCCTTTTTAATAAAAAATAAAAAAAAGTAACAATTTAAAATGTATAAGAATTGCCCAAAGTACACGGGATTGATTTATTTCGAATTGTCGTTACCGCGCGGTGGTAAGATTTCAACATCGTAATTAATAATAACTAGGATAATGATGATGATGATGATGATTATAATGATAATAATGATAATGTAATTAACGCGGATGGTGTTCATGTATTAACGTAGGAGTAGTATATGATTATCATCGTACGATTTATTTATTTCTATTTAGGAAAATTCGTCGTTGCACTATAATTATAAAGGCGGTGAGGTGAAGGAACGTAAGAAATATGATAAAAGTGACTTGTTAGAACCGACTAAATCAAAGACTTGTTACGTATATTTGAGTTCCACTCAGATAATTGAGTGTACAACCTGAAATCTGTAATTTTTTTACTTTAAATTTATGTACATACATGAGAGGAACTTAAATTATACATAACGCGTTGGTATGTTACTACATATATATATATACATATACATATATATATATATATATTATATGAACAATTTTGAACCATCATTCGGTAATAAATCGTAACAGTTATTTTATTCGGTCCAGTTCGTTGCGATAGATGAATTATGTAGTACAGGTTAAACTCGTTAATTTTTTAACTATTTCCAGTCGGTTCATCTCTAAAAGCGTTTATTATCTTAAATCAAACAAGCGGTACTTCGATCTCATTATCGTCATTATTATCATCAACGTGTAATTAATGACGAATAGGAATATAAGGTATGAAAAACAGAAACTCAATCTTGCGGTTTTTTTTATCATCACTCAGATTGAGCGAACTTCTTCTATCCAATCGGTTTTTTATCATGTTTTTTTTTTTTTAATTCTATCTTTCCCTACTATTAGTGATATTCTCTGTTGTGACCAATTGGTTTTCATTAGTTTTCCTCTGTAAATATAACGAAATAACCTTTTAGTTTTTAATAATATTCTGAATGTTAGGTACGCTAATTTTAGTGTTGAGGACAGCAACCTATATATATATATATATATATATTTAAATCGCACTATCGTAATATTGCATTACATGGAAGTGAAACACGGAGGACGATTTTAAAAACTAGAAGCATTTTAAATGTGCTGGAGGCCATGATGAACGCCGAATGGGCAGAGAAAAAATCAAATAAGAACATTATGGAGAAGTGAGAGGAAAAAAGAATTTTTTTTGCGTAAGAAGCAATAGATAAGTTCATTCGACGGTGGGACGCGTTGAGATGATCGTGCGAATTTTGAAACATACGATAGAAGCCGGAAGAAGAAAAGGCCGGCCAAGGAAGTGGTACATCAGACAAATAATGAATGACGATAAGAGTTGATATGTATTGAAAATGGCGGCAGTAGATAGAAACGGATGGAAAAGAAAACTGCAACGCTACCAGTTAAATTAACTGATAGGACCGATAATAATGACGACGACGTCCTGTTGTACAGAAATTGATTCTCGGTCAATGGCTAGGGATCTACTATGCTCCACTATAGGATTGCACTAGAAAGTAGATGTAAAGTTTTACAACACGGGGTCGCGCATTCGTCACCCGAGATGATATCATCCGGTAGCTGACAAGTCTCAATTGTTGGAGCAGCTGCCGCTGCCCTAAGTAAGGGCTTCACTGAGTAACAATTTTCATTTGATATCAGCTCAGTTTTGGACCCGAGACAATTTCACATAACGAATAATTCGCCGTTCATAAATTGATTACATAAACGCTTATTTTTCATCTATAATTACATTATGAAAGAATTGAAACTTTTATGGTTGTTATCATCATCCATTCGTCGAATTTTTCGGTGAAAACCGCGTTAAAATTTGTCGTTCGGAGATACTTGCCGTTTCAACTCATCATCATTAAGTGCCGTCTCCGTATCGGGGGTAGGCGACTACTTGCCTATAAATATTTTATTGTACAGTGTAAGTAGCAGGTAATCATAATATGGCGTTAGCGTAGATAGACACACACACACACACACTTGGGAGAACTGATTGTAATCGATTTGTTTTTGCGGCATTTTTTGTAGCGTACCATATTACTACTAGCGCGCATATGATGTTGAGCGTGATGGTTTGCCACTGCCTTCCACGCGATAATACTATTAGGATTATTTATATTTTTATGTTCTAATGATGATAATTTTCGCGTCGCCGATAGTGAACTCGGTGCCTTCCGTATAGAAGTCCGTCTTCTAGCCACAGGCTATGCCGACGAATGTTATTCATGGAGATTGTTAATACCACCGGAATCTAACATGATTTTCACCGAAAATAGTTGACGGCGGTATAATTACTTCCGGTATAATTTCTAATTATCCTAATCAATGAGTATATTAACGAATACGGTATGAATTAAAATTTCGTAATTTTCGTCGACGTAAATTAAAACGAAGTCGTAACGAAAAATGTAACCGAAACGAATGGACTGACGTATTTTGTTTAGATTCCGCCGGCGATCGTTTTTTATTAATTTTTTTCTTTTTTGTTTTATTTTTTAAAATAGGAATTATCGGTAGTTTCCGGTTAATTCTCAGTTTACATATCTATTAGGAGAAATACGTTAATATAATGACGTATGTAGTTTCTTCTAATCCTTTCAGTCACACATTAGTCTCTCCACAACCTTTATACGGACAATGCGGCTTGTCCATGACCTCCTTACTAGATCTTAAGTTTTCATCGTTTTCATTTGGATTACCAGCCACATAAGTTTTCCTGGAAATGAAGCTATTGACCGAGCTTCCAGGGAGTCGTCCTTGCTTCCGCACATTTCTGCCCGCCTGTTTCTCTGTAGAAGTTTTTCTGAAATTTCTCAAAACCAAATCCTGGTGTCGGGTGTGCAAGTCTAATCAACAAAACCATCTCCTTTCAAACCTAATCCAGTATCTCAGCTGCCATTTCCTTTCAGAACAAGTAAGAAAAATGTTATTGTTACCAAACTCATTCCTATTTTCTTCAAGGAACAGACCCTCCACTTTGTCCCTTTTGCCAAGTGTCACAACTGCTTATACCATACATACTAACATCCTGTCATGCTCTCACAACATTTAGAATCCAGCACAACCTTCCTCCTTCCTTACCTCAACTGTTGTCTGAATCTGCCGATCACATTCATAATGTTTTTCTGTTCCTGGGTTCATTGAACTTTTAAATCAGATCTAGGACCACAGTAGGTCAATGAGTGCATTAGGCCCGCTAGTGTAGGCGGCGTCCGTATTATCAAATATTAATAATAATAATAATAATAACAAAAATTTCGAAACAAAATTATACATTTTATTTGTCATTTAAAATATCGTCGGATGACATTAGATAATTTTCAACGTGTTTATATAAGTATTTTAAAAATGGGTCACACATTCTGTCAACTGGAAAATGGACAATTTTGTTATCATTAAAATTTCGTATACCGTATACGTGACCGAGGTTAAATTTGACAATTACTTATTTTTATTATAAAAAATATTTTCAAATACGAACATTGCGAAAGTTTCAAAAGGGATAAAAATTACTTAATACGATTATCATCATCATCATTATAGTCCTAAGACTTGTCCGATATAAACATAAAATTCCCATTCATTTTAATCCTTTCAGCTACGCATGAAATTTTTACAGAAAATTATAAACCTTATACAGGCTGTTTATTATATAACGCTGCTTTTTAGATAACTCTAGATGATTTACAATGTTCTTACACGCACATATAATTAGAATTGAGACATTGGTCAGTCAGAAGGTATGTAATTTTGTTAGTATTAATAATTTCGCGTACCATATAGCGCATACGGTGACTGAAAGGGTTAACGTAGTTATATTAATAACTAGGGATTCTACCCAAGCCTGCTACCCAAAGGCGGATGCCCTTTTTAATCCCCGCAAGTGGGACGATTCGATAATAAAAATTAAGTTTTTCACGTACTTACACATCCTTTGTATTTGCAGGAGCAATTGAATCCACCACATTTTAGCCCACCTCTTCCGACGATTATCAGGTTGCACCACTTGAAGGACACAAACACACACATATGCATATATATATATCGCTACCCCGTAGATTTAGTCTTGTAATATATAAATTTATGTATAGGGATACGTACTCCACACTCGTTTTGCATTTAGTGGTTAAGTTAACTATTAAGTAATCATTAAGTTAAAGATGATAATTATTTAGCCAAATAGCTAAGATTGTATCTTAGTAATAGCCTAAAGAGATATATTAAAAAATATATATATATACACATAATATAAGCATTATTTCGGTAATAGCGCCTTATTAAAGTTTATTGAATTTATGTTGGTCATAGTACAATTTTATTTGGGTTGTTGTGAAATAAATTACTGGCGATTTTATTTATTTGTTTAAATGTAAAATAAATTAATTGATATTGTAAAGTTTTCCATTTCAATTATTGGCTACTAAAAAGTTTTCATTTAAATTACTGGCTGTTGTAAAATTTACTATTTAAATTATTGGCTAGTATAAAGTTTTTCATATAAAATTTGCGTTGTGTTTTTTTCTAATTACAAATTTCCCGCTCTAATGGTAAAAACACTATGTATTAAAAACTGCAAGATGTTTAAGAAGGGGATACCATATCAAACAGTTGAATTTTTTTTTCAATTTTTTTTTTAAATTTATACGATACATTTTATATAGTAGCAGGCGTCTATCAAGTTCAATAAGTAGATGCGGCCCCGACATTCTTAATTCGAACTTTGGAAACAGCTAACTTTCCGAAGTTATTTCTCGACCAGTATTTGTCAGATGGGGAGACTACTCACGTCATTGAATAAGTCATAGCATAGGAATTAAAATCCAATTTAGAAATTTTGGAAAAAGTAAATTTTTTGAGTTTTGAAAACATTCAACCCGCTCTAAAAACATTAAATTACGCGATTTTTTTTGTAAGATCTGGAAACTCGGATTTCTGAAGAAGTTTCGAAAATTCAGCGACCTATGCTCGAAAATCCCATAATCTTTGACACTTCTCCCCTAAACTACCTCTCATTTCCTCAATCCACTATCGAGGGCTTCTAAAAATGTATGGAGGCTACGTAGTACTATACACGGATGGATCCAAAAAAGGAAACTCCACTGGTTGCGCCGTCATTTATGGGACAATCCATGTCCACTTCCATCCACGTTCTCTGTACTGTCGACAGAGTTATATGCAATCTTCCGCGAAATTGTTACTGCAGATTTGGAGATAAAGCATTGACCTAATAATTTGCACAGATTCTCTTAGTTTAGTTAGAAACATACAGAATAGACACGAACATCAGTATCCGTTTGCGAAAACAATATTAAAAAAAAAATTGTTTAGCTCTGAACGACAAATCGCGCATATAGTCGGACATGGCAATATTGGTGCAAACAACGAAGCCGACAGCGGTAGCAGATTCATCTAATATAACACAGATTCCGACCACACCAACTACAAGTAAAGTTATGACGATCCATATTTGGAGCAAGTTGAAGTCTGAAACAATGCTTTCCTCATTACGATCGTAGCGTCACAAACCCGGTAGTGTCAACGTCCAAACGGAACCATGTGGTCCTCTGTAGCGTTCGGTCCGGACACACACGTTTTACTCTTATCTTCCCAGCATATTACACCGCACTTCCTTCTCCGAGACTAAACCATCTCCTCTTACTCCAGAATATAAACATCATTCCTATAATCTGGTTTTTAACTCCTTTCCTTCCGTGCCACTGGCCTAACTAGCAGGAGTAACGGTCACAAACTAAACAAGAGGAAGAAAGAGCATTCATTTTGCTCTCTTTTTATGTAAAATTCGAAACGCATAGCCAGAAAACTGGAGGAGCTAATAAATAACGAAACGAATTTTTATTATAATCAAATGTAAAATCGAATAATACGAAATAGTTTAAACCAATTCGTACATTGTCAAAAAATCAAAAAAAAAAAATGTAAATTTGGAGTGTAACTAAAGAGAGGCATCTTCTTTCAAACTGAGAGACCGTTACATCTACGTAAATCTATTAAGTATATGAGCAGAAAATTTATATTTTCCTAATTAAAACCGGAATCGGACATTTTCTCGATATATTCATCGAAAGAAAGAATTACATTTTCTTATAAGTACTTTCGTCCGTAAGTTCGATTACAACTTTAGAACGTATAAATTAATTTTTACCCTACGATAAATAAAACTTCTCGGTAACGATTATAGACTAGCGTTTAATATCGATAACACTTTAACGATTTAATTTTTTGTATTTTTATTTCGTTTGCGTCGCAAATCGAATAAAATTAATATTCAGCGCGATTTAAAATAAAACCGAAAAGACGTATCATTCCATCGTAATACTAAATAACTTATATAAATATCGTTTTACTAAGCAACGTAAAATTAGTAGTTAGTAGTGCTGACTGTTTTTCCGTTTGAAAGTAATCATATAGTAGTCGACATGAATCCGACGGGAAAGAAGCTTTCACATGCGGACGGAAAAGTTCGACTAATTGGAAAAGAACGAAAAACAGTCATTCCGTCTTACATACGGAAAAATCCCTTATCGGAGACGATGCAACGGAAACTCGAAGCCGGTATATTACCAATCACTTCTCGTTTGGATACGGCGAGCGACGTTGCTAATCGGGTGCGAAGCATGTTTAACCCTAGGTTTCGTGGAAATTCCAGCCCGCTTCGTACTGTACGTAACGCCGGTAAGATGAGAAAGCCGAAGAAAGCGAACGAAAAACGCTCGAACAAGAAACGTTCCAGTAGGAAACGTTCGAGTAAAGAACGTTCAAGCAAGGAACGTCCGAGTACGAAACGTCTGAGTACGAAACGTCCGAGTACGAAACGTCCGAGTAAGGAACGTCCAAGTGTGGAACGCTTCAACATCAACACCCTAGCGTGGAATTATGACGATCGATCGACCGGACAGAAATATACTAGCGAAACGAATAACGCGAGCTTACCCGCTTCGGGCGATTGGAAGTATTCGAGCAATTACCGAACGGCGTCAACATTAGCCGGAGCGTCTTGTTATAACTCAACATCTAGCACCGATACGTTGGAGATTGAATTTAATAGCGCGACGTCCGGAAATACGGCCCGTTGTTACAGCGACGAATCCGATTTCAATACGAACGATAAGATCGCTTCGAAGTCAACGTATAATAGACGATTTTCACGCTCCGAACCGAAATCTGCCGGAAATTACGAATATGCCGGTAAAAATTCGAAGTTTTCCATTAGTCTTTCTCAAGATGACCGCGGTCATTCAACCGAAGGGAGTTCTAAAGGATTTATCGACGAAACTACAAGATCCGAAAAGGATGACGGACTTGATAAATTAATGGACGAAGACGTAATCGAGCTTAAAGAAAATAATGAAATTACATCGTCGGCGGAAAATAGACGATTTTCAAGCGGCGAATCATTTATAAAAATTACATCCGAACAGAAATCCTACGGAAGTTACGAAAACGACGATAAAAATTCGAAGTTATCAACGAGTTTTTCTCAAGATGACAGTTTCGACGGTCATTCATCACAAGGGAGTTCTAAAGGATATTCCGACGGAACTACAAAATCTGGAGTGGAAAAGAATGACGGAGTTGATAAATTAATAGACGAAGATGTAAGCGAGCCTAAAGAAAATAATGAAATTACATCGTCGTCCACGTTTGACAGTGACAAAAATAATCGACGATCGCCGCCGTGGTCGGAATGCGACGAATATTCGGAACAATATATGCAAGAATCATTTTCAACATTTTATAGCGGCGATTCTACAGTCGGTCCAGTGAATTCGTTCGAATACAATTCGATTTCGAAAACGGTAGAGGACAAATCGATCGAAAAGTCGAAGAAAATTTCGGATAAATGTACGGGCGATCAAATATCTAAAAGTAAAGAAATTTCCGAACGGTTATCTAGAATCGACGATCGTGAACAGAAACGAAAAACTAATAGTAAAGGCGACGAAGATGATGAAAGTAAACGAAGTAATTCCAACTGTTCTTGCGTTATGTCTAATTATCCGACTACACCTACTTTAACGGTTGGTGGAAAACCGCAATACTTCGGTGACGGTAAAACGTAGACGGGAAGATTGAATACGATTTTAAAAATTTCCTGAACTAATATGCACATATTAGTATATTGAAAATTTTAGTCCAAGAAATTTGTAATCTAAATCACTATTGAAATGTAAATTTATAAAATATACGTTTTTTTCTTAAATTTGAAACTAAATCTTAATTCTAGAAATTTATTAATACCACGCGCGTTGGTTGCACGTACGAATAATGAAACAAGTTTAAGTATTATTGCGCAGAAAGTTCACACATATTGTATAATTTGTGTGAACTTTCTGTGCGATAATACTTAAGTTTGTTTAATTGTTCGCACGTGCAACCAACGTACGTAATATACATGTTATATATATATATGTATCATACACAGATAATTCTCACATTTACGCATCAATATATTACCTCGTATACATTGAAGTTTTCGCTATTCGCTCGTTTATATTGCGTTCAATAACGGCGAATTGAGATTCCGTTTCATCTCACGCGTGTATCTTCTAAAATATTGAAGTTTTCTTATTATCGAAATAAAGATTTTATTGGAACTGTAAAACTAATTACATTTACCATAACTAATTATAGGAGGATTTCACTGATAGTTAAATTATTTTATAAAAAATAATGAAATGAAATATTAATAAGATCCAGCTGATGTTTTCTTTTCAGCCGTCGGGTGTCATTAGAATCATCTAATAGTAAAACTGCTTCAACGTTCGGATGGGGGTGAAGACGATTAATGTAGCTGTTTTACTTCTGAGGAATGATAACAGGAACTGGATCGAGTTGGGCGTTCGAGACAAACCAAGGTGCTTTTGAAAAACTTGTTTTGAAATTTTTTAAGAATTTCGAGATTGGATTTGGCTGCGGTTCCCCAGACCTCTGCACCATAGCTCCATGCTGGTCGAAAAATTGACGTATAGATGAGCCTCTTGCTTTCGAGACTGAGCTCAGAATGAGGCTGAAGGAGCCATGGAAAGTTGGAGAGCAGAAGGACATTTTTCGTTTTCTTCTAATATGCTCGTGCCAATTTACAATCAAGACGCACCGGTTTACCATCTAAATAAGTTGGAATGTAACCATGGTGTCGGAGAGAAAAGTCTACTCGTACTGACCAGCTGTCATTTAATTTAATTTTCCCGGTATGAGTCCAAGTTGAAATATTGTCTACAGCTGTTTGAAGAATACATGTAGCTGTATCATAACTGCGACTATGTGAAATTATTGCAGTGTCCTCGGCAAAAAAGATTTGTTGTTGTTTCAGGAGTTTGAGGAATATCCGTAGTATATAGTAGAGAGAAGATAGGACCAAGTACAGAGCCTTAGTGCGTAGTAGCTGATCCAAAAAGTATATAAAACCGTCAATCAGTTAAGTATGACACGACGAGTAGTCTGGAAACGGTGAAAAATAGCTTTTAATTTTGTGAATTAAACCAAGTTGCCAAACAATATTGAAGATTTTTTTTTTTATTATATATCCCTGCTATAATCTACGCCTAGCCTGTCTAGGCTATCAGTAGTTGTTATCATAGGTGATTACAATTTAGTCACTTATAGCCCCATCCATTGATGTTGTAGCTAGTTAGTGTTCACATAGCGGCTTTTCATCATAGCCTAGAGTAAATCTAGTGGTTTCGTCCGTTGTAGCCGGCGAATCTCCTCCATATTATCCAGTAGGATAATTGCTGTCCAGTTGGTATGTTTATCCAACCTATCAGCATGCTTCTTAGCTGCGTTTTTAATGACATCTTGCACATATGGTACAGCTAAATCACGGTGTAATGTCTCGTTGCTTACGTACCAAGGGGGTCATCTGCAAGTGTTCTCAGAGTTTTATTCTGGAATGTTTGTATTATTTTTACATTACTTTTTGCGCTACATCCCCACAACGGGCATCCATATGACCATACTGGCATGAGTATCTGTTTATAAAGTATCACCTTGTTATTTAAGGTGAGTTTCGATTTTCTTCCTATTAGCCAATACATTCGCCTTACTTTCATATCGAGTTCTGTTCTTTTAGTTACAATATGGTTACGCCACGTTAACCTGCTATCGAGATATAGTCCAAGGTACTTCACTTCGGTTTTAATTGGTACGATGTTTTTGTTCATAATAATATCTTTTGTAATAATTTTTCTGTTTGTAAATGTCACATGAGTCGATTTTGCTTCATTAATTTTAATTTTCCATTTTTCACACCAAGAGGTGATGAGATTTACGCTTGTCTGTAATATTTCATTCGCTTCATTAGGACAACTGCTTGAACATAAAACGGCCGTATCATCAGCAAATGTAGCAACTAGCGCGTTTTCAGATTTAGGCAAATCAGCAGTATAAAGTAAAAATTATTTTTTTTCTAACCGGTTGATATAATATCGCGGAAATACACCGCGTACATATCGAATATTAAAAACGTACCGTTTAGGAAAAGTGAAAAATTACATTAGCAGTCGTCGGGTATTTGAAAGATCCAGAAAAAATATTAAATCGGGGTAGTATTTAGAATATTAATCTATTATTCGGTAATTAATGCGATCATATACATATTTATATGTGTGTGTGTATATATGGGTGTGTTTGAGTGAATGTATGCATGACACGAAGTAACTTAATGTTATACTACGCACTCGTTCGTATACATAATTTTATCTAGCATTTTAATATATTACAAAAAAAATAGTGACGTTAAAAGTTAATATTTCTCGCATATTTTTCTGTTCAGGGCGTGCACACACACACACATACGTATATATATATATATATGTATACACATATATAAACGCACATATATATACGCTTAAATATTCTCGTTCTTACCCGTAAAACAAGAATTGCGTGTTCGATTTTTTTGTTTATTATTTTAAAAAAATTATTATTAATTTTAGATTATTTTATTTACAGTACAACGTGTTATATCTCGTGCATTTTAATACCTTATTACGGGGATTTCTGTTTTTTTTTCATTTACCATCGCACTGTTTAGAATTAATAAATATTTTTATAATTTATTCCTTCATTTTTATTATCAAGCGAGAAACGAAATTTAAATTCATAATTCGAAATTAAACGTGTTTCCTATTTCGGAAATAATATATAAGACCAGCCTTTAATTTCAGAACTAATATGAAAATATGAATTAAGAAAAACGAATAAATAAATAAAAGAATCTATTTATATGTAAATATATGTATACACATACATACATATATATATATATATATATATATATATATATATATATATATATATATATATTTGTGGAAATAGCCGATCTACGATTAACGACAGTCGTTAAAAGGACAATTGCTCAATTCTTTCGTCCGCGCTTATTTCTTCTCGAAAAACGGGGATAATTATTCGGTTGAAGTTCACGGCCGATGAATGAAACAATGCCTCGTAAAAATATTAAACAATACCCTAATTACAAAAGCGTACGTCATCGATGATAATAATGACTATTGATGGACGATTTATGGTTAATTTTTTTTAAACAGAGTTTATTTTTATTCTGTTGGTGTTTACTCGTTTTCGACGATATCGATCAATAAAACGGGTGCAATTTTCTGTTCTTTTTTTCAGCTATTTTCAATGCGGATGTAGCTCTCTCGAAGTTTCTTCTATTTTTCCCTGTCGGCCGCTTTGCTTGCCCAATCTTCTCGAACTTTATTTAACTAGTAGTTCGCCTATTCAACGGGTTCTCCGTCTGGTGTCCGCGTTGTCACTTTATTTGCAAGGAGTTACGCATTTCTTGTCATCAGCTACTTCATTAATATTTGAGAAATTAAACTGGGATAGTAAGGGTCCAAAGGTAGGAGAGACATAAACCATCTTAGTTATGGACAGGGTAGTACTGCTTAGTGAAGATATAGAAGAACTAAATGAAATGACACGAGAACGGAATAGAAAAAGCAAGGGAATAGAACTTGGACGTAAGCTAAACAAATGCACGCACGTCGACAAATATTAGGATAGATCGGATTAAAATACGGGAACTTATATAGTTCAATTACTCGGAACCGGTTATAACAATAGAATGGAGGAGGAAATGAAGAATCCAATTGACCAACCTAGCATGCGGGAAACTGGAAAATATATTACCAAATAGGGAGATTCCAATCAGTCTGAATAGAAAAACGTTTAACCGATATAATGACCTATGGCAGTGAATAATAGTAGAACTGGAGGAAATGCCAGGAGTAGCTCGAAGGAGAATCGAAAATGATTGGAATCGCACTGAAAGACGAGAAAGAAAATAAACGGATTAGAGAAACAAAATCGTAAGATGCGAATTCGAGAAGGCGTATAAATTAATTATTTCGGTAAATGTTTTGAAATCTTGTATTTCGAGCCATCGGTAATATTTTGTTGATTTTTTAAAACTATTACTTTTTCGAACATTTCAATTTACACATACGTATATACATGTAGACACGCCTTCTTATCCATCGCCGTTGGAACTAAGGGTATGGTCGGGACGCAAAAAAAGGTCGAATTATCAAAAAATACAGAAAAGTATGGATTTACTGTGAAATAAACTATCTCGAAACTCAACAATTGTTCTCTACAGTGAAATAAATTCCACCAAAGCTGTTTTTATTATTATTATTGCGAAATAGAAATACCGTATGTGTTTTACACGTATGTAATAAAAATTGAGAAAAAGTCGTCTGATTTTCGTTTAGCAGATGAAATTCTAGACTTAGCACCGATGTTCTTCCATTTCGTGATCCACAAAATGTCCATAAGTGTTGAGGTTACTGAAGGGCAATATCAACAAAAGCGTTCTTGAAATCGAAATCCGGTTAGGGGGTTAGTCATCATCACCATCTCGGTACTCATTCATAGTGTTTCTTCGCCATTATTTTCCAAAACAGCGGCAATAAACTAATTATCATTGAGCTGTTCGCTTATTTCGTAGTCTTATTCACATTGGGGGTAATCCACTCCTCAAATTCACCAGCATGTGGAAATTCCGTTGTATAGTTTTTAGATGTTTAATGATTTCCTGCGTGCCGTTGTTTTGTTCGTTTTCGATTTGTTTAATTACGATCATAACTACCGGCGAAGCTGACGCCGAGGTTTCAGAAGCAGCGTGTCAAGTTTCAGTTTCTCCCACGACTCTCGGTAATTACATAAATAGCGTTTGTTGAAAGATTTCATAGTTCCGAATCATTAAGTTCGGCTAGAGCCTGGTAGGATTGACCGGAGCGTCAGACCAGCCGTGGGCGGATGAGAGAGGTTTTACTGTATATATATTCTTTCTTCTTCTTCTCCGTCCATTACGTAAGAACATGGTGATATCACGAGATCCTATGAAATCTGTTATGTTTCATCATAATGTTCTCTCGAGGTGTGATTTTCCATTTATTTGCCTGATCGCAGTGTCGTGGTTATACTTGCGACATTCATTTCGTAGCGGCCACGAGTGTGCGAAGAGCGATCATTATTATTATTTTAACTATTTTCCCATCGATTATTTATTTTTTTTATTTATTCATTTTTTGATTTGTAATAATTTTTATTTCATATTTCTTCTTCTCGTAATTACTGTTTGAAATGTCTAGTGCATCGTCTTGAAATTGAAATAAATGTAGTTTGATACGATTTGATCTGATTATTATTATGGAACTACTAATTACAGTAGTTGTAATAATAAGCGTTAAATTATATCTGATCGTTTATATACTTTACATCTGTTAATTATTAGCCAGACTTTTGTTTCGAAATTTTTTTTAACAGTAATTCATCCGGCATTTCGTTTGTTCCGAAGAATATGTAGTGATTTTTATTATAATAAACGATAACAAAGAAGTTAAAATCGCTAAAAGTTTTTTCTTTATGAAAAAAATCACAAGTCTTTTCGGCTGTTAAATCTGCCAGATTGTTTTATTAATACTGCATTTTACTGATTTTTTGTTAATTGTAGTCTTTAATATTTTTTCATTTAATATTTTTTATCTTTTTAATATTTGATAATGGTCTAAAAGCCGAAATGCTTTGTGATTTTTCGATAAAGAAAATTAGCGATTTTAACTTCTTTTGTGTTGTTTAATTGGTTGCTTGAGACTTTTTCTTATTTGTTTTATTTTCATATTTTACTTTTATTATCTATTAATACAATATCCGCCCTGCACTCTACTCCTGTTTCATCAGTTAATAAAGTTCTATCGAGTGTAGTTTATATATATATATATATTGGTCATTTTTTGCAAAATTCATTCGGAGGTTGTTTTTTTACTTCATCGAGTCGTACTTTATTCGAATTTCTTATCGGACTAAAGCGTCAACATTTTATATATAAAGTCAGGCTTTTAATTGTTCACGTTCGTCTAAAATATGCTTAATTGTTTCATTTATTAGCGCCGCGTAATTATTATTATTGTTGTAGTTATTCGTAAGAGCCGGAAAATATATTAAGAGTAATTAATAAAAAAAAAAATACAATTAAAATCGAATAATAGATAAGAATTTAAGACAGTAAATCCTAACAGAAAATCCTGTTAATGCGATAGCAGACTTGACAGTATCAATAGCGAGCGCGATGAGGATGCGGTCGTTCTATTGAATAGCACCTGTATGTAAATATACTACTGTTACGGCACTGCGATCAGACAGGCAACCGGAAAAGTACTCGATTATTTTTTCTAGAGCGCGTAATAATAACTGACACGAATAATGAAACCTATATATATATAATCATCATCATTAGCACAGTCCTAAGATTGGTCCATTGATATGATAATAAATTTCCATCTTTTCCCCCGTATTCCACATCTCTTTTAAATTCAGTGTAGTTCTTTAGACCGGTGTCTTTTAACAGGGTCATATAGTTAAAAATGTGTTTCTCGGTGTCTTCCACTTGTTTTTTTTCCTTGGATTTTATCTTCAAGAATATTTCGAACTAATCTCCCACGCCGAAGTACAAGACCCATCCAAGTTAATCGTGTTTTCCCTATCCGATTTAATACCTTTTCTCTTCAACTTGTCGTAGTAATTATTTATTTTTGATTTTTCTACCGCCAGATTATCCGTTCCATTTTCCTCCGAGCCCATATCTTGGAACGTTTGTAACTTATTCATATTACCTTTATTTATTGTCCAAGTTTCAATAAAGTACATATATATATATGATTCCCGTAACGTACCGCGCAACCTGAAAATCTTATAAATGACGAAAAGTTGTAATAATAAAAAATTCATAATACTCTTGGGGAAGGTAATATCACGCTATCCCTTGTTGGTTTGTCCGGCCTTGTGACAATCATCTGGCTGAGGTGGATCGCTTTTTCAACGTCTTCCTGCAACTTTTAACTTGTTGATGGGCTACAGATTTTAATAAAGTGTTTGAAAATAAAATATTAGATAATTAATATATTGCCGAATGAAAGTTGATATCCTCGAATAAAGTTGATTTTCTAACTATCCTCCGACCACGTAGGGTAAATATTATATTTGCGTGCGCGTATATATATTTTTTTCTTCGAAATTCCTACAATATTTTTAAGTTCTGCAAACGACACCGTTTCACGGTAAGATTATTTTTTTGCAAAGCAATTTATGTCAGTAAGCACTTCAGTCCGCATGACGAAAGGAAAATCGATTTGCCACGAGTAAAATCGTAACTGACTATATATAGTACGTATCGATTAACTGTTAGGCCGGTCTGCGCTATATTATCGTCTTCACCAGAACTCGTTGTTCTAGCGATCGTCCATTTTCCAAATGAAGCTCGTGATGTAACCGATAATTTACGTTTCTCTATTTAAATATATAGGAAAAGAGAAAAAGCGGTATTAGTTCGAGAACTTACCGACGATTGTAAGCAACGAGTTAATAAATATTCGCCTGCTAGAAGTAGTCTTCGTTTAGTGCTTTGAGCGAGGGTGTACTTAATCGTTGAAGATATACAGTAGGAAACTCAACGAATATATCTATATATATCTATCTATATATATATATATATGTGTGTGTTTACATGCGTTTAATGACAGTGTTAGGGTAAAAGGATAAATAACGACCGTTTAATCCTTTCGGACATACGTCAATTACGATTTTCTTTCGTGTTTCCGTACCAACTTGGACGATCGTCGTCAGACTTTCGTTCGATTTTGCGTGTCCGACATGAGCGGATGATGGTGGACGTGGTGCTGACGATGGTTGCCGAATGATCATGACGGTTTAACAGACGACGCTGAAGGCTGTCTTCGAACTTTTCTCGACATTTATTACGATTTACTTCTTTATGTAACCTAAACCTTAATTACAATAGTCAGGCCGTTCACCTAATCTATGATCCCGTAGACGTGATAACGTGTACAATTTTCTCTTGTCAACTTTTTACATAAAGAAATTCTCGGAAAAAACATGCAACGGTGATATATAAGCCAGAATAAAACGGACGATTATATTCGAAAACGTATAACGGTAATATAGTCGTACTACTAATAGCGCTATATAATTGTAATAGTAAATATAACTTTGTAATAATAATAGTTTATAATAATAATGAATGCATTTCCGCGTCAATGCTACTCGAACAAATATATACAAATTTTTAAAATTCGCAAATTACGATAATGTAAAATTTCAACAATCTCGATGAACTTTTATATTTATGAAACTCCTTTAGAATTTATAAATACGAAAACGTACGATGGACAATTCGACCGTATAAATGCGTTTGGTTACGAGAGCGGCGGATTATTCGGATTATAATTTTAATTCATTTAACGTATTAATGATTAAATTTTGATGCTAACCAGGATATTCACGCGAATAGCGAAAGACACAGTACGTTTTCTACCAAGATATATATATATATATATATATATATATATATATATATATACGTTTGAAAATTTATTTAAAACGATTTAACGACGTAGATTTTATTTATAGTCCGATAAAAAAATTAAATCTAAGTAGCGCTTGATTAAATTTAAAAAATCGTATTACTGTAAATTTACGCCTGAAAGAATTTCGAAATGAGATATAAACCATATTCGAATAGAACTTTATTAACTGATAAAACGGTAAAGTGCTCTTAGGCCGGAGATTGTATCGATAGATAATAAAGATACTAGAGTATTTCGATAGATACATATCGCTTAATAATAGCGATTGATAAAATATGCGAAGATCAAACAGGTAAACTTAAGTAACAGATGAAACGCGCGACAAATTTATTAATGCTGTTTAAAGAAAAATTCGATAGTAATAATAAAATAACCGCCCCCCCAAATGTAATTAACAATGAATATAATCACCTCGAAAAAAAAAAGTAATTAACAATGAATATACGACAATAATCTGAGATGATTATTGTCGTATATAAGGATCTGATACAGAAATCGATATAGCTGATTACGCGAACCTTCCTCAACTATTCATACCAAGAAAGTTTGTATTGATTTCTAATGACGTTAGCTATATTACAAATCGGCTCAACTGCGTTTAATACGATAATAAAATCATATGGAATGTATTTCAGCAAATATTTTGCAATATTAGCTAATTATTTATCAAAACATATAATAATAATAATAATATTCATTGTAATAAGAAACGAAGCTAAACGTAATAGATAAATAAATACAAGAAATTCCGGTTATGAAATGCGCGAGTACCGGACATTTTAAAATGTAAAATCATACGCACGCAACTGCCATGTAGTAGCTTAAACAACTAATATGTTATTGTAATATATAAACTAAAACGCGAATTGAGTTATAATACAAATATTAGCATTATTAAAAGTTAGAAGTAACAATTAGAAATGAAAAACTTAAAGCTAGATTATGGAAAGAAGAACAAAATTACATTTCTAAACCGATAAAACCGGAAAAAAATCACCCACACACGCGCATCCATTTAATACAATCACCTTCGAAATTATTAAAAAAAAGTTAATAAAATATTTTTTTATAACTTTTATTCAAAACGTAAGAAGCCTTTCGACGTCGACGTTTATAATTAAGCAAATCTTACAGGCTCCGAAATTAAATTGTAAGCCACAGCCACGGCGTAAATGGCCTGCATAAATGGAATTTATTAAAGCGCGGTACTTTTAACAGTTCCTCGTTCTTCCTCTTACACTTGCTACATTCAAATAATCTTTATATTTTATCACAAAATTTATTGAAATTCATATAATTGCCGTACAAAAATGGATGTACTCGAAATACTATTAGAAATACTCCTAAGAACTATTTTTTGCAACGGACACAATGGATTTAGCTGCTCCGCCAATGAATAATACCATAGGTAAAAACAGCTAATAATAATCAATCAATCAATCAGTCAATAAATATATTTCAGGAAAATAAAATTACAAAAGTAAATGTTAGATATATAGTGCTCGTAAATGCGCATACGAGTAGCGAGATAAATCAGATATAAATTCAAATTAGTCACTAGTCGTGTAACGCAATAGTAAGTGACAAGATGTTTAAAACGTAAAATGTGAAATACAGCCTTTTCTTATTGAAACTTATATAGGAACATAAACAACAATAAGTCTGTATATAATTTTATATAAATTAAAACATGAAACCAGTGCCGGCTTATAATAGAAGTGTAAATGTATTAAATATGTCGTGTGAAATTAAATAGTTAAAATGAAAAAAAAAATCATATAAGAACATAATGATAAATCTATATTATAATATACACAGATGTACAAATTAATACACGAAGGCAGTGTGCCAGCTTATAATAGAAGTGTCAGTGCTAATTTTTATATTAAATATATCGTGTGAAATCGAACAAAGTAATTGTAAATTACAATGAAAATAAAATATTTCCTATTACTACAATCAGAGATAAGCAAAAAAACAGTTGAAACTTATGCGACAATAAACATATAATTTATGAAAACAAGCGGAGTGAGGAAGAAACGGATAAGGATATAAAATGAGTTTTATATTATAAATGAGAAAAATTTTGTACGCTGATGAAATACCTAAGTGAATCATATTAATAAGCAATACGAGTTATAATTTTGATCGGGATGAAACGTACTGCATTATTAGCTTACGTAGTTTTTTATAGCTTTTAAAGTCAATCTTGATATAGGTAATGAATTAAGGAGAACGGTTCCAGCATAAAGGGACTGAATCGTTGCAACAGAAATTTGGAATGCATGCTCTATCTTCTCTTGCAACCCTAGTGATACCATCATAGACGCCAATGTTATAGGATAGTTTATTTTTGTATACATAATTCAAGACTTCAGTAGTGTATAAACAATGAGGTGGTACATATTTGCTTTTAGATACAGTTCCAGAATCAATACAGATATTATTTAATACGATGTTTTGTAAGCGTATTAGTGGCTTGGATTTGAAGCTCCTTTCCTGTGCATAATTCCGTAAGATAGTACGGTCTGATATAGTTATAAATAAAGTCTTTGAAGGTGCTTTCTGGAGAAGTACTGTCTTAAATAGTAAAATAAATAGTTAAATTTTCCAATTTTTTTGGCCGAGTAACTGGTATGTTTGTTCCAATTTAAACTGTTGTCAAGGATGACTCCGAGATACCTTATTTCATCCACTCTTTGTAACGGGGTACGATTGTGTGATTTTATGAAGTCCCAAATATTCTGTAGGTGCAAACATTAAAAGTTTTGTTTTATCATTATTCAATATCAAGCGATTTACATCTAACCAATTTACAACACGATCGAAATCTTCTTGGGCGAAGGATTGTAACCGTCGAGTGAAACGTGAGTCAACTACTAACACAGTGTCATCTGCGCAACTTAAATTTTTGCCATTCAGCTTAAGATTGCGGAGATCATTAATGTAAATCAGGAACAGGAGATAAAATGCTTCCTTGTGGGACTCCAAAGCTCTGAATGATATATTCACTGTTTACGTGATTTATTTTTGTCGCGTAAGATCTATTTTTCAGGTAAGACTGGAACCATTTAAGGTCTAAAACCGCAGCGACTAATTTTCTCTAAAAGAATTATGCGATTTACTGTATCAAAAACTTTGTGAACATCTAAATAAATGGCCAGGACAGAGCGGACCTATTCTAGGTTACCAATGACGTAAGAAATGTGTTGAAGGAGGGCGTCGTTTGTGCATTTATCAGGTAGGAAGCCCCGTATTGATTTAGGCTAAAGAAACTTATCTTTTGGAGGTAAGTTAACACTTTTTCTTTGACACATTTCTCAAAAATTGTTGAAATATAGAATGGGCCTATAATTTGAAACATCAGCCTTTATCTCCAGATTTATAAATGGGAGTTATAATACCTAATTAAATAATAATAATGATGACGAATATAATCAGATCGAATATATTTTTACATTGTTAATATTTTGAATGGAGCTTATTCTTTAATTACGAACAGAAATATTCCTAAATAAATAATAATCAATTTAAATTTATGTTTACATCGATAATTTTTTGCTAGGAGCTTATTATTTAATTAACGAACAAAAATATTTCTAACAGAACTATATAAAAACGTACTTATTTTAGAAAAAAAACGATAATAAACACTAATAAAAAATAGTTAATATGGTTAAATTTTTAATTTTTTTCTTATTGGTTATACTTGCATAAGAAGAAAACGAAATCTACATAATCAGATACATTAGTTTTTTCGTGCATGCATTCATTTTCGAACGGAAACTTTCGGTTCCTTTTAATTTATCCATAAATTTTATTTTCAGATAAAAGACAAAATTGTTTATTACGGCTCGGTAGTTTCAGTTTATATTTTCAGATTAAAAAATAAAAAATAAATTGTACTTTTCTCGATATGGCCGTCTATATATTTAAACGTGGACAAAGGACAGTATTGTTTTAATTTTTTTTTTGTTTTCCTTTAGTTAATAGTTTATAGATTTAGTTAAATAGAAAATAATAAATAATAAATTAAATATAATTAAATTGAAAAATACGTAAAACATTTAAAAAGGTGGAATTGATTAGGTATAAATAAGTAGATTGACATAATTTTAAAAAACCGGTTTAATATATGGGATTTCTTTCGTCACTGGTACATAATGTAAATCGTGTCTATTTCAATGTTATAAGTTTATCTATGTATGCGAGACGATGACTGGTTTTTAAGATAAGTTATGCTTATGTATCGTATTATGTAGTTTGATAAATATGCGTAATCGATAATGTATAGCACGTGTTAAAAACTCGAAGATTATATATATATATATATATATATATATATATATATATATATATATATATATATATATATATATTTGTTACGTATATATAAAAACACAAAAGAAAAATATAGCGGGTCATTTTAGTAGTAGTACTCATTGAATCGAACTTATAAATATTCATTGCTAATTTACACGCTTAGTCAGAACATTTCAGACACTCCATGTTGTGTAGCCTAAAGGTAATTTACTACCTAAAAGTATACTATTAATACTTTATTTTTTTGTTTTGTTTATTTATATATCTATTGGTCGTATCTGTCTATCTATCTATATTATCTCTCTCTCTCTCTCTCTCTCTCTCTCTCTCTATATATATATATATATATATATATATATATATATATATATATATATATATATCTATATATATATATATATAAAATATGCAGTGCCGCACAACGACATGTGTAAGAATTTTTTTACCATATGTATGAAAGAATTTTTAGAGGAAACGCGCAGTTTTAGATCCGATATTTGTATTTCGTCCAATTTGTTTCTGTTTATATTACATACTATAGTTCTACGTGGAAAACTGTTCCTCTGCGAACTTTCCAAATGACTGAAGAATCTCCTCGTGAACGTTCTCTTTTTAATAGAAATGGGTAGGTTGGACAGAAAGTTCTGGACTTATTCTAGGGCGGTAAAATAGTCTTTACGTTGAAATTATCGTAGTGTGTGTTTCTGTGGAGATGAGATGTATATATATATATATATATATATATATATATATATATATATATATATATATATATATATATATATATATGCATGTAAATCATAAATTGTTGTAATAATTATTATTCGAATAATTAAATAATTACTGCAGTTGGAACAGGATTTATAGTTTTAGACAGGAATTTTCGTAATGAAAAACGATAATAAAATTATCGAAGTTTAAAATAACTCCAAAAGCGATATTAATAATGTACGATGGTGAATGTAAACAATTCCGGGTACGACTATCAGCGGAAGAATGAAAGTTCACCCGCTAAAGTCAGAAAAACCATATAACAGATCGAAAAACTACAAAAGGTCTGGGTAAGGTAAAAATTACATCAAGAACGAGTTTAATTAGGAAATCAATGAATTGCGGCTGGAGGCATAAGTCATCATTAATAAAAGCATAATCTCCAACGCTTTAATAATATCACGATGCGCATATATCTATTTACTGCTATTTTTTCAGTTGTATCGACTGCATCCTCATACATTTCATACAGACTGACTTTTGTACGTCTTTCTACTCTCCAGTATCCGGCCGACCGTGACTCCTATATCCTTAGTTTTTATCCTCTCGATATACGAATATACATACATATATGTATATATATATACAATATTTATGTATGGGGAGTAGGTGTATATTTGTAATTATTTAGTTTTTAATCAAATATTTTTATTACTTTTTATTATTTAATTGGAAACAGGTATCATCTTAGCGGTGCTCATTTAATGTTATTTTATTTTCGATTGTTAAAAAGTTCGACTCTAATAATAAATTAACCAGATTAATAATAATTAGATCATTAACTGTTATTTAGAATTATTGGAAACACATTATTATTATTATTATTATTATTGTAATCGCTGCCATAATTATTTTCCAGTTATTATTATTTATTATGACGAATTATTAATATTACTAACGTTTTACATTAATCACCATCATTATTATTGTGAAAATATATCAAGTTAACATACACAGGGCGTGTTTTTTTGTTTTACATATACAAACGCTACTTATTAGTCAGTTTGATATATGTAAACTGTCGAGAATCTCGTCCGTTATATTAATATCTTATACATCTATCCTCGTCCGATCGTCTGTTTTCCTTTTCCTACGCGTTCTTGTTTCACGATAGATACATCTACACTTCTTGTTTATCATCATGTTGTGTAAAAGCTCGTGGCATATTTTCATTTTAATTACTTTCATCTACGCTAACAAGAGGCAACCATTCCTTTTCATCGTATTAAGATAACATCAATTTTAAATGACATCATCTGCGTACGTGTATTATGCATAAAAATGTATAAGGAAAGACAAAGAGAATATTGAAATAAGAGAAAACTCAATATATATATATATATGTGTGTGCGCGTATTTATAACAAACAAATGATAGACGATAAATTATAGGCAGCGGATTAATACGGTGTACAATGATCTCATTAGATTCTTTCTAAAGAACCAGAGGTCATTTTTATGACTTTTCATATAGGGCATTTTTTCTGATTTTTGCCGCTATATATTGCTTTTCTGTTCTCAATTATTATAATTATTATTTTCATCATCATTGTCATCATTATTTGTTAATGAATGCTTAACTGGGAAGATATTTCCTTTCATATGAATTGATATGTGCGTATATGTGTGCGACAAATATATGTTATGTGCGCTAGTGTAGAGTATACATATGTATGTCCGTACGTCTGTCTTATCCTGACTTAAAAACTAGTGAACTGAAACGATTTTAGAAAAAAAAAAAATAATGATAATTAAATTTATTATAAATGTACGTGGGTTGCCGTAAGTTAAGATGATATTGAAAATCCTACGCGAAGTCAGCACCACTACCCATAGGTTAGTTCATTTTGATCCGCTAGAGGACGTAGCGAGATTTTTCAACCCGGGAAACAGTCGAAAGTCGCATTACGTCAGATCGATACTATAGAAGGGATGTGGAAAATTTTAATATGTTCCTTCGCAGCGAATTCTCAGAACGAGGTGGTAGTATGCGAACGCGCGTTTTCGCGATGCAGAATAAACTTGTTCTTCTTTCTTGGCCACACGTTCCCGCAGCGTTTCAACTTCATTGTTTGGTTGGGTGGAGCAATGTTCTAGTACACCATACCTTTGCGATCAAATAAGACGATTAACTTTCCGCATTATCTTGCAAAGCTACTTTGACGTTTTTTTCTATGTGCAGCATTCTTGCTCTGTCGATGGATCGAACTAATGGGCCCACGTTTCATCTGCTTTAACGATCCTCTTCAGGATTATTAGGTTCAGCGGCAATATGCTCCTTCTATTACATACAAATACGAACGACATTTCTATCTGGTCTTTCTTCAGTATATGTGGAATCAACACAGAGAACATTTTATCCGTCTTTAGGTGATCTTACAAAATTCAAAATAGGTTGTTCTTCGACACGCCCAACATAGCGATCGACATGCGTCGATAATCTTGAATTATGGCTGCGGTTGTATTTACTAATTCTTCCTTAATCACCATCTCCGCCCAGGATGCTAGAAGAATGCAGCAGATTCACGACATCGCAGAAAGATACATGCCATCTGAATACAGTCGCCTTACTCAGTTTCTTTCCAAATGAATACGCTTTTTCGATCTAGGCGTAGGTCTTCAGTGAGACGCGAACAAAATTTTATAACGTGGATTTGCTCGTCTTGCGTACTCAGATCAAAAAAATAACGTACAAAAAACTACACTAAAAATCTACAAAGGTTCACACAACTCGCTCTATATTAATTTTCAGCATTGTTCCAAGAAGTTAGATAGAACGACGAAGCTTACTGCTACAGAATTCTTCATTCTTCACGTTCAAGTGATTGTGCACGCCGTGTACGGTGTTACTATTTTGAAACGAAAATAGTCTCACCCCTTCTGCGACAGTATTAAGTATTTTAATAATTCTTTGTTTAACATCTAACGAATATTTATGTATTTTTGTTTTTTTAACCGTGTTAATTAAATATTGAATTTATTTACGTTTGCGTTCATTTGTAAAATCGGGATAATAGATTTTGATATTCAGTTGTTAAATACGAACTAAAGTATTTTATCGAAAAGTAAATTATTATATAGAACTTAATTTATTAACAGAATAAAGAAGTTGATGTTAAAGTTCGGTTATGTTTATTGCGCACACATTTATGTACATATTTACACATATACACATGCATATACATACATGTATATGTATATATATATATATATATATATATAATATATATATATAATGAAATGAGCGACAGAAATGAAATATAACAAATTTTTTTAAACTTTTGGGATTTTTTCCGTAATTAAGAATTTTATTTTCAGTAAAACCCCTTTTCAATTGTTATTTAATTTTTAACAATTCACCTTGATTTACAATACTCATAATCAGAATTAAACTAAATCACAAATCTCAGTGTCCATTCCTTTTATCTATCGTCACTATTTAATCGCAACTTTTTTTTTTCCTTTTATTTTTAATTGAGTTTAGATTATAAAACCATTACTACTCATTGTACATATAAATTTATATAAACTAATAACAAATGAGTTATAAAATAGAAAGATAAATAACTAAACTAACACATATAAGGAAAATACACTATACGAGGATTTACAAAATAATATTGGATTTATATATATAAGAGGCCATATTAACACAAGAGGATTATTTAAGCATATATGCAATAGAGTACGGAGGGAAGATACCTAACTGTAATAATATCTTGATTAGGGTATCCCTGTGTGCACTATATAGATTACATGAAAAAATGATATGATTAATATCTGCCGTCAAACTACAGGACTGGCAAGTACCGGAACTAACCAGCTCTATCCGGTGGAGATGACTAGGCAGCAGATTATGTCCTGACCTAATACGAATTGGAAGAGAGAAAAATTTACGGATTGGTATTGAATGAGGAGGCTTAATTAGAAAGAGAGATTGTTTCGGTAAACTTGTTTGAATTAGTTTATAGAAATTATTCCAAGTAGCACAAAACATGGAGCTCCAGCGATGACGCAATTCCGCCTTCGCAGACGCAGCTAAACATGTGGAGGGAATCCCAGGGATCAGTAGGCCTCTGGAGGCCCCCATTTTAGCTGCCTGATCACAAATTTCATTATCTTTGATCCCGATATGAGCTGGGATCCATGTAAATTTCACATGGACATTCTTTTGTTGTAGATACATTACATTTTCTATTATTGTCAAAATAACTCTATTAGTTTTGAATGTACGATTTGAATTTTGGATGGCGTTAAGCACACTTAAGGAATCGGATAAAATAAGTACATTTGTATATGTAATATTGACTCGTGCAAATTGCAAAGCTTTAAGAATTGCATATCCTTCTGTTATAAACACAGTGGAAAAACTCGGTAAACGATATGATTTGGTGATTGCCAGTTGAGGTATGTAGAATGCCGCGCCTGCGAAGGGTAAGGTATTGCTCTTAGACCCATCTGTATAAACTAGCAAATGATTCGGCCACTTATGCATAATAGTTGACCTGAAAAGGCTATTCACTATCCTAGAATTACCCTGTCCGATTAGGGAATGAAACTCATTAGTATGTACCTCTGGATCTAAAAGACTGCATTCAAAGGAAATGGAGGCATACTTTAAGGGGACTTTAGGAATGATAAGGTTAATGTAAGGATTCCAATAATTAGCCCTCAATGCTAAGAGGGGAGTTCTATGATGAGAAAATCTCCAATTAGTGTAAATCCACAAGAATTTGTTGTATATGCTATCAGGTACTCGCTCATAGCCCTTTAGGATAAATTGGTCTGCAAGATAAATTGCCCTCAGCTGTAGAGGGGGGATAAGAGCTTCAGATTCTAATACAAATTTAGGGGTTGACACAAAGGCTCCAGACATTAACCTCAAACAGGTATTTTGCAACACTGTAGCTTTCTTAAGATGCGAAGCAGATGCAGCATGGAACAGGTAGATCCCATACTCCAATCGAGAGCGGATGAGTGAGATGTAGAGAAGATGAAGGATGATTGGATCCCCACCCCACCAGGTTGGACTTAATAACTTCATAATATTTATGATTCTACTAACTTTTGCTAATGTGGCTTTGATATGTGGCCCCCATAGTAATTTTTGGTCGAGAATGACACCTAAATAGGAATGATACTCGACAAAGGCAATAGGCACGTTTCCAAAATAAGGGAATATTGATCAGGGTTGCACCGTTTCAATGTGAATATAGTAAATACTGTCTTGGTTAAAGACACACTTATATAAGATTTGGATAAAAAGGAATTAACAGAATTTAAGGAAGATTGAAGAGAAGTAATACAATGGGTGAGGTCACTACCTTTACGTATGTCATCTGCAAAAGAGAGGCAGTTGGAGTAAGGTTACAGCTGCGAAAAAAGTGGTGATAGATATAAGTTAAATAACAATGAACTCAGCACTGGTCCTTGGTGTAAACCAGTATAGGCCGTCCTTGTAGCACTTCCAGCTGCGCTGGAGGAGAAATGAAGAGTTCGATTAATAGATAATTTATATAAATAAGTAGCTAAAAATTTCGGAACTCCAATGTTGAGTAGCCGTGAATATAAGGTGGGTATATGTACATTGTCATATGCAGCTTGAATATCAATAAAACAAGCTGGAACAAATTCTTTCTTGATGAATGATGTGTATATATCAGCCATGACATTGTTCCATATCCAGGGCGAAATCCATACAGTCCACTGGGGAGCTTGTTATATGCTTCCAACCACCATACCAGGCGATTATGGAAAATTGTTTCAAAAACTTTTCTAATACAGGAGGTAAGAGCAATATAAGAGTTGCAGTCTCCTACAGGTTTATTTTGTTTCCTAACTGCTATAATTATAAACTGTTTCCAATCATTGGGAATAGCACCAGAAAGCCACAATTTATTAAAAATATCACATAGAGTATTAAGTGCAAAATTAGAACATTTTTGAAGAGCAAAATATGGAATAAAATCCAAACCTGGAGTGGTATCTGGTTTCCTATAGAGTGCTCTAGATAATTCAGGTAGAGTGATCTCCCTAAGCAGTACAGAAGAATTTATGAAATTGGGATAGGATCAGCATATAATTCATCCAAAGTAGGGACGTGGGAGGGACACACTTTGTCAACAAATTCATGGAACCAAGATGAATTGAGGAATGAAGGGCGTACTTCTAAAGAGGAATTGCGAAAACGTTTACATCTGTCCCAAATACGGCGGATTGAGGTGTCCCTATTAAAGGATTTACAATAAGAAAGCCATGATTGATGTTTAATGTATTTCAAATAGCGCCGTGTTTCAGCATCAATTTTCTTAAAATGAAGGTAATCACACATGTTTCTCGACCTACGAAATACCAGAAAGGATTGATATCTCCTATGTACATAGTCCGTACATCCAGCACTCCACCATGGAGGAGAACGCTTTCGAGAACCAATCTTCCTTACTGGAGTAGATTGCTGTAGAGCATCAGTCATAGCATTAACAAAATAATAATACTGGACATGTGCATCTGTTTGCAGATTCATGTTCTCCAAATTATGATCCAGTGTTGTAGAAAATAATGTCCAGTTTCCTCTCCCTATATTCCATATTCTGGTAGAGTGACTAGGAGCATCACTGCAGGGCAAATTCGTAAGAGTAGTAATGATCGGGTAATGATCTGCTTCCAAGATATCAGGACTAACCATCCAGTGCGCTTGAATGGCCAATGAAGGGGAAGTAAGATCTATAGCAGAGGATGATTTATGTGGAGTTGGGATTGTGGTATGTTCGCCTGTATTAAGTAAGCACAGATTACAAAAAGATAGTAGAGAAAATAAAAGTCCATGATTGATTCTTCTACCATTTATTGAAATTATTATGTTTCTATAAACCTCTTGGACAATTTACTTTTCGTAGTTTTGCTCTCGTAACAGTATGTAAGAGTATAACAGGCTAAACCTAACTTGAAAATTATTCCTACCCATATACTGTTAGTGTGACATCTATGAAATTAAAATTTTCCTAATTGCATATTATATCGTCTACTGCCTCGCTATATTCAAACCCATAAAATAATGATTACCAAAGCTGCCGTCAACGGAGCAAATAAATAACTTGGCAGTATTTAATTAAACCTGCAATAATTTCATTCAGCTATGATCACACGTGCTACAGAATCGTAGTCTAATTTCTCCTAAACTGTATGTATAATTTCGAATGACTGATAGTAAATCGCCTTTTTTATATCAATGAATTATGAAATAAATCTCATTCGGAACAAATTGACTTCAGATCAAGCAAATTACCTGCCAATTCTAAATCTAGCACATTATTGATGAAGAAGATGCCAGAATTATACATCATTTGTTTAGTTGAGTAACAGGGGATTTTATTTAACGTTATATAACAAGAAAAGTGAAAAGAAAAGTTAGAAAAAGCGCTTGGATTTACACAACATGGAACGGATTATATCTAGAATACAAGAAACTAACTAGTTGATACGATTTTATAGACTTTAAGCGCCTAGCCCCGTTTTTGGTTAAAAACAAACTTTGTGTTTTATAATTTAGATGTAGACAAAGTCGTGTGTGGTGTCTGCGCAAGTGGAATTCCGGATTGTTTCAATACATGGGATTTTCAAATACGAATGGATGTGTTCGTTTCTCTTGTATTCGTTGTAAATTAACCGGTTTGTCACTTAGGCGCAGTCCCAAAGTTTAATGACCAAATCGGCCAAATATTCGCATATATAGAAGTCGTTTATAACGTAGGCTAAGTTTGAAATTACAACCAATTAACTCGTACATATTCCGTATATCTGTCGCGCACTTTGGTCTACGTTTCAAACGGAAGTATCTTTAAGCATGATGATAGCTTTATTCGACAATTTTTTCAATATAAGTAATGCAATTTCGTTAGCTCTAGGTGACGTTTTAGGATTGCTATTGGAAACTTCTTTTGCTACCTACCACAAGTGGTGTAACATATTTAATAATTAATTTTTTCTGATAATTAATTGGTGTATTAATGTTAAAGAATTGATTTCGTGAGATTGAAAAATTGAAACTAAATGTGCTTTTGCTTCATCGCTACGAACTTACTGTGTTCATCTTTAATCGGCAGTATTTTAGTTGGAAGTATTTTAAATATTTCAGTAGCCTTTCACAATAAATAGTCTCGATTAACTTCGGGACTGAGATATTTAATATAGTTATTAAAACTTGCCAGCTTAATATTATATAAACGTATATTTTTTTTTGCATAATAGTTTTTTATTCAAATTAATATTTTACAATTAGCTTAATTTACATAGGTGTAATACATTGTATCGTCTGTTTGGGCTTCAGTATACCTTTTTCAATACATTATACTAAATTATAATGTTGCAACTACTTGTACATTCACATTTTCAAGGGCCGTGTGCAAGTATCATACGTAGTCGTCAAAAGTATACATACATGCACTTATAACTCATATATTAGGTAATATATTAATATTATAATTTAGGCGTACTAAATGCGTGAATGTGAGAATTATCTGTGTATGATACATATATATACATACATGTGTACTACGTACGTTGGTTGCACGTGCGTACAATTAAACAAATTTAAGTATTATCGCACAGAAAGTTCGCACAAATTATACACACGTGTGTGTGCGAACTCTCTGCGCAATAGTACTAAAACTTGTTTCATTATTCGTACGTGCAACGACCGCGCGTGGTATTAATAAATTTTTCGAATTAATAATTGCTTTTAATTTTAAGAAAATCGCGTATATTTTATAAATATACATTTCAATAGTAATTTAGATTACATTACAAAATTTCTTGAACTAAAACTTACAGATTTCGTTTTAAACGATATACTAAATTAATATGTCCATATTTAGTTCAGGAAATTCTTAAAATAGCATTCAATCTTCCCGTCTACATTTTACCGTCACCGAAGTATTGCGGTTTTCCACCAACCGTTAAAGTAGGTGTAGTCGGATAATTAGACATAACGCAAGAACAGTTGGAATTACTTCGTTTACTTTCATCATCTTCGTCGCCTTTACTATTAGTTTTTCGTTTCTGTTCACGATCGTCGATTCTAGATAACCGTTCGGAAATTTCTTTACTTTTAGATATTTGATCGCCCGTACATTTATCCGAAATTTTCTTCGACTTTTCGATCGATTTGTCCTCTACCGTTTTCGAAATCGAATTGTATTCGAACGAATTCACTGGACCGACTGTAGAATCGCCGCTATAAAATGTTGAAAATGATTCTTGCATATATTGTTCCGAATATTCGTCGCATTCCGACCACGGCGGCGATCGTCGATTATTTTTCTCACTGTCAAACGTGGACGACGATGTAATTTCATTATTTTCTTTAGGCTCGCTTACATCTTCGTCTATTAATTTATCAACTCCGTCATTCTTTTCCACTCCAGATTTTGTAGTTTCGTCGGAATATCCTTTAGAACTCCCTTGTGATGAATGACCGTCGAAACTGTCATCTTGAGAAAAACTCGTTGATAACTTCGAATTTTTATCGTCGTCTTCGTAACTTCCGTAGGATTTCTGTTCGGATGTAATTTTTATAAATGATTCGCCGCTTGAAAATCGTCTATTTTCCGCCGACGATGTAACTTCATTATTTTCTTTAGGCTGAATTACGTCTTCGTCTACTAATTTATCAAGTCCGTCATCCTTTTCGGATCTTGTAGTTTCGTCGATAAATCCTTTAGAACTCCTTTCGGTTGAATGACCGCGGTCATCTTGAGAAAGACTAATAGAAAACTTCGAATTTTTACCGGCATATTCGTAATTTCCGACAGATTTCGGTTCGGAGCGTGAAAATCGTCTATTATACGTTGACTTCGAAGCGATCTTATCGTTTGTATTGAAATCGGATTCGTCGCTGTAATAACGGGCCGTATTTCCGGACGTCGCGCTATTAAATTCAATCTCCAACGTATCGGTGCTAGATGTTGAGTTATAACAAGACGCTCCGGCTAATGTTGACGCCGTTCGGTAATTGCTCGAATACTTCCAATCGCCCGAAGCGGGTAAGCTCGCGTTATTCGTTTCGCTAGTATATTTCAGTCCGGTCGATCGATCGTCATAATTCCACGCTAGGGTGTTGATGTTGAAGCGTTCCACACTTGGACGTTCCTTACTCGGACGTTTCGTACTCGGACGTTTCGTACTCAGACGTTTCGTACTCGGACGTTCCTTGCTTGAACGTTCTTTACTCGAACGTTTCCTACTGGAACGTTTCTTGTTCGAGCGTTTTTCGTTCGCTTTCTTCGGCTTTCTCATCTTACCGGCGTTACGTACAGTACGAAGCGGGCTGGAATTTCCACGAAACCTAGGGTTAAACATGCTTCGCACCCGATTAGCAACGTCGCTCGCCGTATCCAAACGAGAAGTGATTGGTAATATACCGGCTTCGAGTTTCCGTTGCATCGTCTCCGATAAAGGATTTTTCCGTATGTAAGACGGAATGACTGTTTTTCGTTCTTTTCCAATTAGTCGAACTTTTCCGTCCGCATGTGAAAGCTTCTTTCCCGTCGGATTCATGTCGACTACTATATGATTACTTTCAAACGGAAAGAAAAACAGTCAGCACTACTAACTACTAATTTTACGTTGCTTAGTAAAACGATATTTATATAAGTTATTTAGTATTACGATGGAATGATACGTCTTTTCGGTTTTATTTTAAATCGCGCTGAATATTAATTTTATTCGATTTGCGACGCAAACGAAATAAAAATACAAAAAATTAAATCGTTAAAGTGTTATCGATATTAAACGCCAGTCTATAATCGTTACCGAGAAGTTTTATTTATCGTAGGGTAAAAATTAATTTATACGTTCTAAAGTTGTAATCGAACTTACGGACGAAAGTACTTATAAGAAAATGTAATTCTTTCTTTCGATGAATATATCGAGAAAATGTCCGATTCCGGTTTTAATTAGGAAAATATAAATTTTCTGCTCATATACTTAATAGATTTACGTAGATATAACGGTCTCTCAGTTTGAAAGAAGATGCCTCTTTAGTTACACTCTAAATTTCCATAAGTTTTTTCTTTATCGTGAAATTTTCAGAATTTTTATAATTTAATTTTTTGACGTTCGATCTATTTCGTATTATTAGATTTTACATTTAATTTTAATAAATATTCGTTTTGGTTACTTATTAGCTCCTCCAGTTTTCTGGCTATGCGTTTCGAATTTTACATAAATAGAGAGCAAAATGAATAGATTGGTCTTTTAGTAACGGCTTTATAGAAAAATTAGAGCTTACATTAGAATACCCCTCCAGTTTTTTCTTCTTCTTCTAGTGGCATCTCCTTGGCAGGAGTAAGCCTAAATCGTGACGGACGTCCTGTAGTTCTAGCGTTATTTATTATATCTGCCACTTTCTTTCTTTCTCCAAAGCCGGTTGTTATCATCTCAATGCTTTCTTCCCTTTCCTGCCGTTCCTTCTACTTTTCCCTGTAACGCAATCATAAAGACGCCACCTTCTCTGATTTTGTGTTCAATATATTTACATTTTACCAACATCGGTTTTTCCAATCTGTTTTCATATTTTTAATTTCTGAATAAATTTTGCGGTTTACACATTTTGAGTTTCCCAGTTTTGACTTTTCGCGCTTAGAGAAAGAATGAGGAGCTTATTTCGACTCTTTTCATAACCGCGCGGTTGAAAAATATAATTGAATCTGAAAATATTATTATTCCACTATTTTGTTCGTTTGTTTTTTTAAAATTTTTTAAATTATTCATTTAACACTTATTTTTAGCTTTTGTATTTAAATCCGTTGAAATAAAATTTAATTTTATATTTCGCGCCAGTTAACTTTTATATGTTATAAATATCGATCGCGGGTAATCGACCGTAAGAATAAATACGGAAGTTAAAAAAATTCTTTTAAAAATCGGAATAGGTTTTCATTTTACAATTGGCGACACTGATTTTAAATTGGCGCCGAATAATATAAGGCGATAGGACACTATAATGTTTTCCCTCCATTTAACTTCGTCATTGTCGTTGTGATTCATTTAACTTTGATCGTTTTCTTTTGTCGTTTGTTATTAAGAATCGTCGAATATTCTTATCGCGCCGCATGTCGATTATTTAACTATATATTGTATAAAATGCGATAATTATATAACGTGAATTTAATAATTTTTAAGAAGCTGAAAATTTAAAAGATTCTCCGATTCGATTTATTAAATGACTTAAAGAAAGACTCGGGGTTCGCGTTATTTAAAATTAGAACGCTGACTCATTAAATTCGGGCTTTCAACAAAAAGAACATCCTTTTTATATGGTAAGTGTTTTCGACCGCTGAATTTATTTAAATTTACATTTTTATCTTTAAATATTGCCTAATGAATAGAAACTTTTACTTTGCCGTCTTTCACATCGAGCTCTCTCTATTTGTAGTTAAATCGGTGCGTGCTAATTTAACATCTGTTAGTTGGTTATTAATATCGATAAAAACTCTCCTTTTACTTAATAATTATAAATAAAACAAAATAATAACGCAGTTTAATCACTGTAGAATTATTTTATTCGCGAAAAGCTTTTAGACAGTTACGTCATTATCAAGCGTACACAATGAAAGATACATATAAATCAGCTCAAATATTTATACAACTTGTAATTTGATATACATACTTTTAAAATTTTGATATTATCTATAATGTTTTCTATAATATTTTTTCTTCTCTACAGTGTTTGCCATAAAGTGACTTACCATCATTTTCATTTTTATATGAATTATTGTCCTCTTAGTCTATTATTTATTTGTCACCCCGTTTCACCTATATAAAACTTATTACATTTTGTGCGGTTTATTTCTGTATATTCCAGATTATTGTAATGCCCTATTCTCTTCTATTTTATTGTTGCAAATTGATTTAAATAATGTTTTATTATTATTATATATTGCTATCATGATATTGTACATTTAAAGGTTTTTAAAAATTTATACTTGTATTTTCCTATATATTTAATCGATCCTAAATAATTATCTTTTTAATTTTTATTTTGTTGAGTATGTTATTTTTTGGTTTATTCCATAATAAGTAATAAGTTTTATATAGGTGAAACGGGGCGACAAATAAATAATAGAGTAAGAGAACACTTTAATTTATATAAAAATGAAAATGATAAGTCAATAAAAAACGCTAGAGAAGAAAAACATAATATAGAAAACGTTACAGATAATATAAAAATTTTACACATAGAATATAAATTTAAAAAAAGGAAATTATTAAAAAAACTACAAATTATAAAACATAGAAGTAGTAATAATTTATTAAATAATATGATCAATTTTGATGAAGAATTAATTTTAAAATCGGTTTCATAATTAAATGTTATTGTAAATATATATTTTTTTTTAGTAAATTAAATTACATCTGGCTAATCAATACGAATTGATATATATATATATATAAAAAAGCTTTTATTAATATCTCCGTTAATTTATTTGTAACGTTTTTGTATATGCTTGGAAATGAAGTTAATGTCGAAAAGCTTTGCATTAATAAAGTAACTTTTATAGTGATTAACTTAGTTTTCATTTTGTTTTGTTAATTATATATATATATATATAATATTTTTAGATGTTTTTGGATGAGTGAATAATTTTTTAATGCTGTATTAATTTACGTTATGTGACGGGGTACATTTTTTTCGAAAACAATTGAGATATATTTATATACGTACATTCGTCTGTGTGTGTGTGTAATCTAATGTTCACGCAAACATAATTCGCGCTCGTTCAACATTTACTCACCGGATATTTAAATCATCGATGATCTCATGTAAGTCGGTATTTAAATCAGCTTTGATTTTACTGTAAATCCATGACATAATGACATACTACACTTTTATCATTCATCCAATGATTCAACCCGTATATATATATATATATATATATAGTGTATATGTGTGAAACTGTGTACACAGTACCTGCTTTACTCGTTTCAGTAAAAATAGGTGAATGCATAATGGTTATAAAAAAATGAGTAATTTATCTCCGCGATAGAATTAATTATACGTTTATAACCGTCTTTTCTACATTATCTTCTTCTGTTCAAGCAGTTATTGGCGGACCAGGTTTTGTTCTACGCAATATTGTTAGCCTGTTCGATTATCGATTCTTTGCACTCTCTATATAATATTTTTACAATCAATTGAGAATGGAATACCATTTATAATCATTACGTTCATAAAATTTACAAACACACACACATATAAAATATGTATCCAGGCGTATACGTCTTTGTGTGTTATATATACAGTCACCATTGTATTATTCCCTCGTGTATATATATATATATATATATATATATATATATATATATATATATATATATGTATATATGTATATATATATATATATATATATGTATATATATGTATATATATGTATATATATATATGTATATATATGTATATATATATACAGCCCAGAGGCATTATGTGTGTTGTGTCAAAGGTTATCTCTGATTGCGTATGTAAATCTTCCTCCTCCCCCTAACTAGTATAGTCTTTGTATAATACTAAAACGTATCGTTGCCAAGGGCACGTTGTGTTCTGGCTATGACGATGGAATAGGAAATCCTGTTGGCAAATTTTTTAGAATGTTACGTAACGAAGTTAGATTTCATCCCTTCTCTTCGCTAATATCGTAGTTAGTTTCACTTCAAAAAAAAAACAAAAAAAAAACGTGTATACGAAATGATAAATGTTTTTTGCTTATATGTAATTGTTTACCCATACTCTTAATTGACTGTCTCTTCACGAGGATTATGTAACGCGTGCCCTATCATTGGCAAATATATACTGACGTTAGTACGTACGTATTTGTAAAATCGTCATTCACGTAATACCGATATAGAGTTATAATGAATTTTTATTCATATTTTTAGCCTATTTAAATAGAAATAAAATTTCGGCGTATTTGTATATAGAGCTATTAGTGACAATAAAATAGATGAACCATGAAACCTGCAAGAAAAATACGAATCGTTCGAAAATATCATTAAAATGATAAAATACTACTCGCCGTAATTAGTTATGTTTAAGATATGAACTTTTATTAAATGTAATACCGATTTATCGCCCATTTTTGCTATATCACTACGTACTACGCGGGTATTTACTATCCACCCTATGCTCTTATTCTGAACCGACTGATGTCTCTCGTAGCCAGAATTGCTAATAAAACTCCGAACACACGTTAATACGGGTCTGATGAACGATTTGTATATTATTCGTTAATTATTGGTATTTAGTTAACATTTGCGCTTGAACAAAAGATAAATGAAATAAAGCCTTTTTAACTGACGCCTAATCATTATCACGCCTAATTTTTCTAAATTGCTTATCCTCTGATCATAATCCGATTTATAGTATTCTCACTGACAATAGATTCATAACCAGAGAACGTATTTTTTATGATTACGCCAAAACCAACTGGAAATTATTTCGAATGTTTATTAATAACAGCATTAACTTAAGCGAGAATATGATCAAATCTACACTAATACTCTATTGAATCACGGCAGTATTCTTAATATGCTCGTTTTTAAAAGGAAATGCCCAAACGTAATAACCAACAATCTCCTATTACTTCCCAACTCATACATCGTATTAAATTAAAGAATAATGTAGATTATACAGTAATAGTCCTATAAATTCGCACAAACAATCTCTCGAGAAAACATTAAATTATCTAACTAGTCTAGTGCGAACTAAATTATTAAATTATAATAATTACAGATTCAATAAATCGGTTAAAAATTTATCTACTCGAGGCAAGAGCCTTTGGTAAGTAACAAAACAATACAGTAAACTTTACATTGTAGTTCCATCACTTTTGGACACTTCCCATAACTGCTATTCATACACCGACAAAAGGCTGAATTACTCGCTAATTACTGTTACACAATTCATTCTCACAACTCTCATATATAACTTCTAATTATAACGTTAATAAAGTTAAATCAGCTGTAAAAAATTATTGTCATAATACACCTCAAACTCATACCTACAAGCGGGTCACTCCTTTTGAAATAAAAAAAAATCAACTGGCATTGAATCCAATATAATCCTTAAACATTTACCGCATATCTGTATATGTATGTAAATTTTATGATGCAAGTATACCGTTGTTTTGTTTGTTAAAAAAAAAAGTCAACCTTTTGTCTAATATTACTCCGAAATATCTTATTTGCACTGACTGTTCTAGGCAAGAGTGGCCTCCTACGAGTAAAACAGTATTCCAAAAATCATTGCATACTGCATTAACGATTAACGGTGTAAGTATAGAATGGTCAGACAGAATGAAATATACGGGTTCTTTTATGCGTTAGTAAAAAATGTATTTAATTTGTGTCTAAAACGAAACAGGGAACCGTGCGTTTATATACTAAAAGCGTGTTTGTAGGTGAGGATAGATTGTTAAAATAAAACAATGCGTTTGATGGCTCCCTGCAAAGTGTAGTTAATGATTAGAGTGGTAAAAAAAAGGAGAAGATTATTTCTTTCGTATAGAGTGAATGATAGAAAATCAGGATTATACTGTTATAGATAAAACAAAGGCAAAATTGTAAATATCTTGTAAAATAACATATATTCTGTGTAAATGATCAAATAAAACAAGGACCGGTATAAAATAAAAGAAAAAAAAAATTAACGTGTTAATACGCCCGATTCACATAAGTAGACTTCAAGTACCTGCGCATTATTAAAAATTAATATTTAAATTTTTAAATTTAGATCTGCCAAAAACCTTTCGGAAAAACATAAATATTCTCCTTCCTAATTCTACAATCGTCCCACATCATTTGCCAGGTTACAAGTTTCATTAATGTAGTTTTTTAATGTCTTTATGCTTGGCCAAGAAATCGAACTAGAATAGTTGTCATCGAGGTACTGGACGTTCCCGACACAGGAGCGATCACTAACAGCTCTATATTCGGATATTATGTAGGTTTACATGACTTGAAGATCCAGCGGTAAAATATTAGACGTCGACAGCACCTGGAGAACAGCGATATAGGTTATAAGATTCGATACTATTATTTGTACAAACTTGCACTACAAAATAATCGGAAACACAAAGATTTACTAATGTTTACAATCGGCTACAATAAACGCGAAAAGCGTTTAAATATTATTTATTAAATATTTATGATCAACAACAATAAATGCGAAAATCGTAATAGGGTATACGTTTCGTTAAAAAAAAAGACATAACTAAAATAGAAATGACAAAAGTATCCAACTTCATGCGGATAAATCAAAACGTCAGGATATGTCTTGGTATTTTTGTACGTAGCGTGGTAAAACACAATATACTACCCAACACAGATGATTCCGTTTAATATGTGGCGTTGTATAGCAAAAGCAGATGATGTAATTATTGAAAATGTTACATAAATCAGTGGGACGTTTTTCGTGGCAGTCGGACGTATGAATTTTTAGATTGAACCTTTAGCTCTAACACGTATTCATGTCAGAAAAGTGCAAAAGTATATTAAGGAATGTCGCCTGAACGATTTTTGTTGGCCCTAAGATTAACATCGAACCGGCTAACTTCCCGTTTAGGAAATCTTATCGTAGAGGCCGCAAGAAAACCGATTATATTAAATTTACTGAACTAAAAAAGTTAACAAGGAATACTTTTGATGATTATATTCTTAAGACTGAGGCTGATATTCAAAACAATTTTTGGGCTTTTGTTAAATATAGACGTAATGACCGGCTACTTCCTAGCGTGGTTATAGAAATATAGATCATTGTTCTAGTAAGAATATTTCAGATACTTTTGCGGAGTATTTTTTATCTATACGTGTGACTGACAAATTTATGCTGCTTGAAACCTCTGTAATTGAAGATGGAAGACACTTAAATCTTACTCCAATTTCGGTAAATGATTATAGAAAATCGATTAAGATTCTAAAACCCAAGTGGACTGTCGGTCTTGATAGATTACCGGCAACATTGTTTATGTTCGGTAGAGTTTGAAAAGTCACTTACCTACTTGTTTAATCTTATTATTAGAACAGATAAATGACTTTTTTATTAAAGACAGCTAAAGATCGTTGTGCAGCTGAAAACTATCGTCCTATCTCCCTACTATGTGTACCCAGTGAAATATTGGAGTCTATTTTGTATGAAAGGTTATATATTTTTTTTTTTTTTGCCTAGAGTTGTTCCCGAACAGCGTGGTGTTATACCAACTTTAGTAATGTTTTTGACAAAGTCAGACATAGTTTACTTAGTGCCGATTTTCTGACGATTACATACAGTTATTTAGATCCTATTTAAGTTCGCGTGGTTATGTATTACTTAACGGTTCCAGCCCAAGCAATATACTTCGACTCCCGGAGTACCACAGGGGTCTAATTTGGGTCCACTATTATTTAATATTTTCATAAATGATATAGAAATTAACTTACGTTCAAAATTTCTATTATTTGCTGATTATTTAAACATTTTTGTAACAATTAAAACTGTTACTGATTGTGAATTGTTGCAAGATGATTTAGATTGCTGACATGGAGCAATTACTTACCTTTTAATTATAAGAAATGTGTTTATATTCGATTTTGACGTACAAAAAAAAATGGTTTTTTTGATTACTCTTTGGGTAATGTTCCAGTTTGTGATGTAACCTGTGTTCAAGATTTGGGGGGTTTTAAATTTGCAACTTATATTGCTAATGTTACCAAAAATGCTTACAGAACTATGGGTTTTATGATAAGAAGTTCATGCGTATTGATCCTAGGACTTCACTGTTACTACTCAACACTCTTGTAAGATCACAATTAGAATACGCATCTGTGGTTTGGGATCTTTTCTACACTAAATATATTCGTATGGTGGAAATAGTTCAATTTCAGTTTTTGAGGCATATTTATTACTGTCAATCTGCTACACTTGTGAGTTATAATATTTTATGCGATTTCCTAAATATTAAACCGTCGAATAAGAAAGATAAGTAAGCCGAGGTTTTTGCAAAATCTTTGTAACGCTCGCGTAGATGACAATTATTTATTATCTACAATATTATTTATGGTCCCCGGTGTTAGTAGTATGTCACATCGCGTTTTCTATGAATCACATACTCGTACAAATCTAGGTTATAATTCACCACTTCTATCCATCTTGCGTCTATATAATAACTTACTAAACGTGTTCATCCATAGTTAGATATTCATTTTAATAGTAAATTTGGAATATGTACATATGCTTTGTATTCAGTCCTTTTTTTTTTTTTGTATTTGTGAATCAATATGTGTTTATGTATGGAGAGTTTGTTTACATGAGAATATTGGTGTATGATTGGTATTTCTGTTTTTGTTCTGTTCGTATGTGTGCTTGTATATAGGTATTGTATTTCATTAAAAACATTTTTTTTTTGTATTAGTAATTTAGTTTTCCATTTTTAATGTTATTTATATTAAACGGCGTGTTGTGTGAAAGTGGTTTATTTTTACTTTTTTAAACTTTTATTTTATAATTATTCAGTAAGTGCGTACACTGTAATTGGTGTTTTGCTGTTGTGTACGCCGTAATGTTTTATAAATAAATAAATAAATATTTGTTATTTAATTGTCCAAGATGTTATAAATTTCTTATTTTAACCGATGTAATAATTTCAGCTCTATCGTTTAAAAAACTTTCGAATTTGTTATTTTGGCCGCCCATGGATTTTTTAAAAATCTTACAGTATGTCCATAACTCAAAGGCGTTTAGTTTTTTATTTTTTGCATAACGCTTTGAACAGTGTCCTAGATTCATCGACGACGTATAGACGTTGGAAACATTAAAGTATACTGTTATGAAACGAAAAAATAAAAAAATGATAATCTGATTGTTTCAACTTATGCGCATCATTTGCGGCCTCCTAAAGGGAATCGAAACAAGTTTTGTAATTAAATCCAGTTTCATACATATTTCCTTTACCATTTAGATCCGTTTGCACTATAATCTTCCAATTAATCGACCATGTTGATATATAATATTATAATAATGATAGTAATAATAATCAGAATAACAACAATAATGATTATGCTATAACCGAATAACCGGCAAAGTACAGAGAACAACATCCTCTATATAAAGAAAGCAACAAGCACGTTCTATCATTATAATTAGCGGTACACCTAAGGAACTCGTTTGCCTGCGTCTATAGAGAGGGCGTACGATCGATAAAAGAAAAGGTACTCGTGTTAATACCCTCGAGTATTTCGAAACCTACTTTATCCTAACCATTCGTCCAGTAATTTATAGTTGTTATAACAACTAAAAGAATAATTATCGTCATAATAACCATCATAACAATAATGCTAATTACCGAAAATAGACCCTTTTTTTCTGACCGACATTATTATACGAAATAAAGAGTATTTATTTATTTTTAATTATATATTTTATTTAAACGACGCTCGACTACTCTGGTCATTCGCGTCCACGATGGGGTATAAAATTGAAGTCTTATATTTTTGAAAACGGTAAAAACGGTGAAAAGGTAAATATGATTACATAGTGACGTACTTAATTATATTAACTCGAGTAGGTTCGATATATTTAAAAATTTTGGTAGTTTCTGTGACATGTTTTCTTTGTCTTGTAAATCTTCGTTTATACCGAGTCCGACAATTGACGCCTCCCTTCTTTCGAATTTTCGGCATTCAGTGAGATTATCCTACCGTCAGTGCAGAGAGCTGGCAGTAAGAGCACAACACCCGCTTTTCTCCATTGATCAATAGGCTGTGTGTTAGCTTAGTGCGACCGATTCGTATCCTCGCTGGAACCACTTTCTCTCGTCTATTTGTGCGGTACGATGTTGTAACACCTGAAAATATCGTATGTTTCTGGTAACTTAGATGTTCACGTCCCGGTTTCGTAGGCATATTATTGCCGCGTCTGATACTGCTCGAATATGCTTCCAACCTCCCTTAAGGGCTCTACGTGGGCATACGTTGAGGATGAGATACATTTTTTGATCTCCTAATTGACAGTCGCAGGATGGATCGTCTTTAAAGCCCCACTTCGTCCCGTATCACGTCCTCGTCGTGCGCCTGATAACATTGGTTGTATAAATAATGGCTAAGAATACGGGAAACAGTCGGCGAACTGTGCTGTGCACCTTACTCCACATGGGTTGCAATATGTCAAACACGTTAAGTATGTCAAATATGTTAAACTAAACAGATAACAATTAGAGCGTGCCAAACAAGAGCACTAGTTGAGTTTAAGCAGCAACCAGTTACGGCAGATCAAATAAAAGTATTTAATATAATATCTTGCGCAAAACGAGGATTTGAGAAAGCAATATTTAAAATAGATTTCTTGCATACCATTTACAATTTTCTCTATTGCAGCGAAATCCACCGCTTACATATTGCTGACTTGTTTAAAGTTGGAATGCGATTATTACACGTATTACAATAAACGTAAATGCGAGTAATCGAAAAATTATTTCGAATCGCATTACGGTATTGTAGTTTTATATGGATTGTAGCAGAATTTAGGATTTAACAATTATATATATATATATATATATATATAATATATCGAATAGCCCAACTTCGGATCGCGTTATTTTAATTGATTTTTTAGTTGTATTCTGTATCCGATATTGCCGCATTCGTTTTCAATCTTCAGTCCACAGTTTTCTTGCGCGTGGTTTCAATTTTTCCTTGAATCTGACATATTCTGTCAGTTACCTCGGCGAGATATTTCGTATACTCTGAATGTGAATAAATATTCGGTTAATTGGCCTTTGTGCCACTATAAAAAAATTCGCATATTTTGCATAATTCTCCATCAAATTTTTACCTATATTCCTCGTTTAATTTATTTGAGCCTAAGATTCTTCGGAACACTTTCCTTTTGTTTTTTGTAATTCTTCGAGCACGCCATTTAACATCATAATTTCACATTGCGTGCCATACATTTCTTATTGTAAACATTCTTTGTCGATTGAAAAGTCGTTTTCAATTTTTTTTCTAGCACATTAGGCCCGGGCTTTTTCTATTAGCTGAATTTCTCTTATCGTAACTAGGAGGTCGTTCCGAATATGGGCAGTAAACGCTTCTGGATTTTGAGTAGGATTTAAGTTTATAGTGGCCATGCTCGCTTTCACGCGATATTTTCAACGGATTTACGCAGCATTATTTAATGAAAAGTTTCCTAAGGCTTTCTTACTGTATACTTGATTACTAAAAATAGTTGAAATTACTAAATTTATTTAATTATGCGAAGCTTTTCGGCATTTACGCCATTGTCAAGCTATATACAATTAAAATTAATTATATAAAAAACATAAAATATTAATTTAAAACTAAGTTTACAATTTTACACAAAAATGAATTATAAATACTTAAAACTATCTGACAATGACAGCGGTAAACAACACCATCAATTATCAGTAATATCAGATAGTTTTAAGTATTTATAATTCATTTTTGTGTAAAATTGTAAACTTAGTTTTAAATTAATATTTTATGTTTTTATATAATTAATTTTAATTGTATATAGCTTGACAATGGCGTAAATGCCGAAAAGCTTCGCATAATTAAATAAATTTAGTGATTTCAACTATTTTTAGTAATCAAGTATAAATAAAATCACTACATTCCACAATTTAAACTTATGGAACTTTCTTACTGTACACTCAAATATCGCCGCTCATACTTCGCGGCTACTTTTTCATCTGCGACTTATTCGCAACTAACCTCCGTATGTGGAGGTCGTTGCATCATCCTTCACACGTGGACGTGAACAGGCCCTTTTTCCACAGTTCGAAGCCCCTCGGTTACACGTATCTGCGTACCACCGAATGAGTGTACGTTCTTATAAAGATCGATTTTTACGGTGATAAATGAAATGAAATATTTAGTTGTAATTATTAATTAGATCTTGGTAATAGCAATTAGGATATCCGCTATTATGAATTACGGTCTAAATATTAATTGATAACTACATTTATGTACGATGTAAAGTTCGTAATAATTTCTGAAACGTGGAGTAATATTGGAATATAATGTTGAAGAGAATGAAAGAATTTGTCAAATGTTGTCTGTATGAACGGACATAATATATAGTAAAGTGGTTGAAAATAATTACCTACGTTGAAGTTTTTTTATTTTTTTTTATTTTTTATACCCCAATCCGCACTTATGCGGTTGGGCAAATGTATTAAATAAATTGTGGTTAAAAGGATACAGGAAACTAGTGTTCTTAATAGATAACTGTGTGTAAGTATTGAGTAGCTGAAACAAAAGAAAACATCCAATATAGTACAAAATATGAATAAGTGTGTGTGATAGTTCCCTGTAATGTAACTTAAAAATAGGACGGAATAAGGGATGAGAAACATAGTCTTCTAGACCATCAAAAATGTGTGTAAAATTAGTTTGTGTAAATATGCGTATAAATATAAAAATAATATATATATATATATATATATATATATATATATATATATATATATATATATATATATATATATATATATATATATGAATCGTATCGTCCCTAGCAGGGACTTCGTGACATAGAAATGGAGTCTTTATGAATTAGTTTGCGCCATTTAACTCTATTATAGGCTGCGTGTATGCATTCATTGAAGCTCTTCTCCAAGAATTTTGTTAATCCATTCGACCAACACGGCCACGACATCTTGTTCCATCCAATTTCCTTTCTATGACAACCTTTTCAAATCCGTTTGCTTATATGGTCGAAAAATCGTCCCATTCTGATAAGTACTTCCGTTAGTAATCGTCTAGGTTCGCCGCTATCTTCTAGTATAGATTCGTTGGTTTTTTTGGCCATCCACGAAACGCGTAACATTCGTCTCCAGCACCACAATTCAAAAGATTCTATGCGTCTATGTTCAGTTCGGTGTAATGTCCAAGTTTCAGCACCATATAAAAATATCGGAAATATTAATGCTTTGACCAGCCTAACTTTAACTTTTCTATTTACTGCTTGATCACTCCAGATTTTTACTAAGCGACCCATCGCGCTTTTGGCTATTTGTATGCGGTGCTGCAGTTCCAATTTCCATCCGCCAGTATTCTCTATAATTGAACCTAAATATGTGAACTTATCGACCACTTCTATTCCATCTATGTGCTTTTTGTTTGGCCAGCTGTTTTTATCCCGATTGATTATCATAATTTTGGTCTTCTTTCGATTAATTAGTAATCCGTTCTCTTTGCTAGTTTGCTTCAATCTTCGCAATAAGCGTATGATATTTTCGATATTTGTAGCTATCAATATGGTATCATCAACGTATCGGAGATTTGAAGATATATTATATCCACCAATTCAGAATCCATTCTTCCACTCAATTGTATCTTTTTCATCATTGTAAACTAATATTTGTCTCGTAATATATTCCGTGTATATATTGAAAAGCAGTGGTGAGAGCATCCTTGCCTAACTCCCCTTTCCACCTTGAAATAATCTGAGTATACCGCCTTTCCCGTTTTGATTCTCGCTGCATTATTACTATACAGTCTCTTAATTAATGAGACTAATTGACTTGGAGTTTCCATTTCGGTAAGAATTAACCATAATTTGCTCCACTGAACGCAGTAAAAAGCTTTATGATGATCTACGAAACACAGAATAACTTCTTTATTGTACTCTCCCACTTTTTCAATGATTTGTCGCACGTTGAGAATTTGTTGTCTCGTCTCTGCCCTTTATGAAATCTACTTGTTCTTGGGGGGGGGATTTGTTTTTCCATTAAATAGACGATTATAAATTATCCTGAACATTAATTTGCTGGCATGCGATATTAGTGCTACTGTACGGTAGTTTTCACACTCCGTCGCTGGTTCTTTTTTGTGAATTGTGACATAAGTTGATTGGCACCAATCTGTTGGCCAAACGCCACTTTTCCATATGGAATTACATGTCATATGCATGACTTCTAGATTTGGTGTGGATAGATGTCTCAATTTGATATTTGATACATATACATGTTATATTTAGTGTTATACTGATATATATACATACATGTATATTTCGTGCGGATAGATGTCTGAGTTTGATACATATACATGTAATATTTAATGTTGCATTGAGATATATATGAATATATATGTATATGATACATATGCAATCAGTTTTTTTTTAGTACGAACATGAGTTTTGTTGAATAAGGAGGTTTTGATTTAAACACACGCAAGTACACACACACATATGTCCATACATACACATGTAAATACTAAACGTTGAGAATCTGTAGACTTTCTAATGGTGTATTATTATCTTTTTCTTCTAAACCTTTATTTCGGTTCAAAGTGGCATTACCTATTATTGGAAACGGACTTATAAGAAGAGACAACGATAGGCTTTCGTGCGAAATAGAAATTAACGTCAAATAGAGGAGATCTATTTGTTTTACTTCTTTTATTTTAATACTTTCAACAGTGCTCGTCTCTTTCAATTGCTCTCGTTGAAATGTCCGTTGATAAATGATAATAATAATAATCGCAGTGCCTTTTCTTATTTCGAATCGGTATTATCACGTGGTACTTATTAAAACCGACCGTGTTAGCATTTAGAATTACGGGAGAGAAGGCATAAGTTATCCGATTAAATAAGTCTGTCTCTACGCATAAATTGTAAGACGCTCTTTTCGTGATTTACTGTAACAAGACGGAATTCAAATCCGCTAAATCTCTCTAGTCTCTCTTCTATTCCAGTCATTACCGCTGGAATCTGGAGTATGAAATAGGCGGCTTCGCTAAATACCCGTCGCCCGTTAACTGTTTTCTGTCATGCGTCTACTCGGCTACATATATAACTATTTACGCCTCTGTACCCGTGTCACCTTTTTTTTTTTTCTGTTCGATATAGTCGCGTGAAAGTATAATATAATCGAAATGTCGTAATAATATCTCGTAGCTTCTTCGGGATTCACCGCCCCACGACGATGTGAGTTGAGTTCGATTTATATTTATTTAGAGCGCCGAGGCCACCCGTTCTTTATAACTTCGTTATTTGAATATATATATATATATATATATATATATATATATATATATATATATATATATATATATATATATATATATAACTTAACAATATCAGAATTAGAACAGTTAAGATAGGTTCCCATCGTGAGAGAATTCAAATGGAAAAAACTGTCACCTTCGTTTTAGCCAGCGTATGTACTCTCTGCTTTATCTGAAAAAGAAAGGTAGCGAAATCGCGAGAATTTGTCGTGAGAACTTATTAAGTCGCGAATTCGTATTAGCACACGAACTCACGATTATATACATGCTTATGTATGTTATATATATATATATATATATATATATATATATATATATATATATATATATTATATATATGATCAAGATTAGCCTATATTAGTACACTCGTGGACCTTTCCAACCTCTTTTAAATTATTCCTCTCTATGCACCTCAATCTAATTTCCCATACTACGTTGACTATGTCATCTTGTCAACAGTTGCCTCTTTATAAATATAAATCTATATTTAATCATACATATATACATATCATGTTTATGGATTTATACAACATTTTCGATGATGTTGATAATTTTTTGATCAGAATAACCGTGCTTAACGAATCAATTAATAATGGAGAACGTACGTAAGAAAAAAGCTCGATTGATTAAATAACGCGATGTTTTTGTTTTATTACGTTCATGTTTAAATGTATGCAATGCCTATCTCTATCGTTCAATATCGTTAAACATAAAATAGCGTTTTAAAAGTTGATAACTCGATAAAATTTCATTGCAATTGATATCAAGTTTGTGTATGGACGTGTGTATACGTGTGCGTAATTGCGTGTGTTTAAATCAAACCCTTTTTATTCGATAAAACTCATGTTCGTAAATTATCGCGAAATTAACTTCTACAACGAAAAGGGGTTATAAAACTAAATCACGGCGTAATAAAAAAAAAACCGATTGCATATGTATCATATATATGTATATATATATATATATCATTGCAACATTAAATATATATGTTGCCTTACTCAAACATGTATATGTATCAAACCAAGACATCTATCCACACCAAATTTGCAAAATTTTTAATGTTCGTTTTTTGAAATTCCGTTTTGGATATATAAAAATTTTATATATATATATATATATAAATGACTTTTCGAAATAAATATTATTGGCTTTATTTTCGTACCTGTATTATTTGATTTTTGTCTGTTCGTGAATGTCATCAAACTGCAGTCAGACTTATCGAGAACGTGTTAATTGAAAATTTCTGGTAATTTAACTGTTCGCGAAAATAATCCATACAATATTTAAAATTTTTGGAAGTGTATAATTAATTTCTTTAACGATGGATATTCTATGAAACCGATAAAATTTCAGCGTACAAGATAGTTTTTATTGCGTCGTGATTTCGCGGAGAACGAACTAATCGACCGAATAAAAACGACTTCCAATTCATAATCTGGAAAGAGTCCCTGGGCTTTAATGGTATAAAGAATATTATTAAACAAGCGGATATTCTGAAATAAGTGAGGTAACAGTCAATTATCAGACCGAGGAAATTAATTGAAGAAAACGCATCGAACGAGTCTTTGAAATTGATAGAAGAACGCTAAAGAGATGAAAAAGAAAATGAAAATCGAACTGTGTCATATATTAGTGTCTATAAGAGATTCACTGCCTCCATGTTCGCATTCATTTATTTACTGTATATATATATAAGGAGAAATAAAAATGATTCTTTTTTCTTTATAATAACTAAAACTTTTCAATAAATTTTTAAACGTCAAAACTTTTTTTTCTTCTGTTGTACTTCAATATTGTCTTTAGTGATGGGCATTGTCGACTTACGACTAACGACTAATCGGGTTTTTTAAATAATCGACTAATTCGGTTTTTCCAAAATAACCTAATAAATCAGTCGTTGTTTGAAAATATATTTTTAAAAAATTTGTTTATTACAATTTATTAAATATTCTTCTTTCTCTATATGTTTCACGCTATGCCTTTGTCGATCCACTCCTGGACGAAGGCTTTCCCCAACACTTTCCATCCATTTATATTTTGAGCATTCTGCATCCAGTATTTTCCGGCTACCTTTACTATGTCGTCCTGCCAACGAGCCATTCGTCTCTTTCGATTTTTTTTTGTCTATTGTATCTAGAGCCACATGACCAGCCAATTCCATTTGATTTTTACCATCCGCTCCACTGCGTCATCTAGTCTTGTTTGCTCGCGTATCCATGTATTATGAATGCGATCCAACTTGTCTCATGTTTAACATTTTATGTTAGATTTTCCTGATCCTTTTTATGCCTGTTTTTGTGAATGGTCGTGTTTCGGAATCGTATGTCAGGACCTGTACACTGATTATACAGTTTCTTTTTCAAGTCAATTAGTATTTTTTTTTATTCCTGAATACATCGTTTAATTTCCCAAATGACATGACAATGATATTCTTCTTGAAAGTTCTCTGCTTCCGTCACGTTCTTCTTATTGGTCTTAATTTTTTAGCCCACATAAATGTAATTGTACACCTGTTCAATTTTCTCCGAATTTATCGTTATCCTTATTCGTCTTGTAGTGTTTGTTATTATTTTTGTTTTGCCTAAACTCATTTTTAATCCTATATTATTTTAGTGATTTTAAGGAATTTTTGTAATTAAAGTAATAAAAAAATCACTACAATCTAAGCTTTAAAATAAATATATATATATATATATATATATATAAAAAAAGAAAAAAATTATATTTGGGATGTGATTTAAGAATTGTTAGGAACGACATATACTATAAGGACGAAGTAGCAGTTGATTGTTAAGTACGCGTTATATATAATTGAAGAGCGCTAATTAAGGTATCTGCGACCGTGATACATGTCGGGAGTATGTGTGTGTATTTATGTGTAACTACGTTATGGTATAGTAGGGATAAATAGAGGACGACAGTAGCATTCCGGTGGCTGATATGATTTCTTTCAATCTCATTTATTCCAGCGTTTGTACGTATTATTTTAATTATTACTGAATTTCTACGCCCTTTTCACCTTTTTTACTTTACTAGCGTCGATTTCCAACGGACATCATCGGAATACTAAGTATGGAACGTAAATAAATAGAAATATTTATCAAATGACGTCCTTGTAATATTTAAATAAAAATAAATATATATAGGCATAAATTTTGCATAATTAAATATATTTATCCGTACGTCATTATCATTATCAACCTTCTACTTTTAGTATTAGAGGCATATTTTCGTTATATTTCATACCGTATTGGTGAATTGCTTAGGTGTAAGCTCGTCTTACATTTAGAAGTAAAAGTAGAAAGTTAAAGTAGCCGTGAGAAAGTAAAATTGGACAATTTTTTTTAAAATAGAAACTACCTAAGCGGTTTCTATTAAAATCTGTTCAATATTTGAACATTCAGTAATACTCTGAACTATTTATATTAGTTATATATCATAATTTCCCCATGGAATTTTCCTATATTCTTCTAAACGTATTATTATCCGCTCGATTCATAAGGATTGGTTCTTTTCAGCCGTCTTAATTCGTCCGGCTGGATTGAAAGCTGCTTCGTCTTTGAATTTATATGTTTTTACAGTCTTAATTCGCAATGATACTTCTGGTTTATGGAGATCTGGACGTTTCATTCGTGCATTAATTCTGAGAACTTTAGAATGTCTGGACTTTTTTTTACGCGAGTTAATTTTGCACAAACCCATAGCTGACAATCATAACTCCGTGTTGGTTTCAGTATTTGATTATATACTAACAGCTTATTGCTCAGCGAAAGAATATTCTATCTTATGAAGTATAAAGACGATTACGTATTGAAAGGATCAAATGAGAACAATGTCTAGAGTTTTTAATAGAACGTAATGTAAATAAGTTATTGAAATACGATCGGACCACGTTTCACACAGTATTTCAGAGATGTATTTAATGTTGAACAACATTCTATATCTATTTATATGTACTTCATTAATATTTAGGTCATTACTGAGAGTTAAAATACATATTTTGGTATATGAAGTATTTTCGCCCGTCATTGCTGTATTCTGAATAAATGGCCTTCGCGTGTAGCTCCGTTAATTCAATTCTATATTTACAGAGATTGATGTTATAGTAGTTAAATAAATTTTGTATTTTTGAAGTCAAGTGTAAATTCCCGTCATGATGTTGATACAGCAATAAGAATAGTTTCCTACTTCGAACTGCAGGAAACCGCTTCATTCATCTGTGCGGAACTTCATTGCCGTCGATAACTGCAGGGCACGTTACTCGTCTGTTCGTTATGCGTGCCCACTTTACGATTCGATGTACGCGATTCCGAACAGCCATACTTGCACATATTTGAATTAGTAGCCAAGAATATTCGGTATCGTCGCGTAATTTTCACGCGTATATATCGCGTAAAAGAATGCGATAATATTTTATATTTTAATACCAATACGGCAAGTCTTGATAAATCTGAACAGATTGACGCGACATTTTCTTATAATATATCGCGAGTGGTGAAGAAGAAAAATCGACTAGTTCAATTTTAGCCTACACGGAATCTACGTGCGTGTTTATCATTCTAGACTTAATATTAATGTTATAAAATTACTGGTAAAATATGTTAGACGAGTTTCAGATATAAATTGTTCGCGTCTCTTCTATCTCCGGAGTAACTTGAATTCTTTTTTTTTTTTTTCATTTTCGCGCGAAAGTAGGTTTTGTACCTTCGTTAATACGTTATTATGACGTATATATGCATACGTAACGTACATATATACACATTTGAGTGAAAAATATATAAATGCCACTATAAGGAAGGGTTTTTTTTACTATTACTTTTTAAATATTTATTAAAGGAATGAGAGAGCGGTAGGTCTGTTTAACTCTTTCCCTTTTTAATCTATCATCTGACGTGAAGAACATTTCTTCATGCCCTATAAAACAGAATGCTGTCTTAGTTTTTGTTATCGATTTGTTTAAGCGTTTATTTTCTTTATGTTAATATTATACATATTATACATTATATATATATATATATATATATATATATATATATATATATATATATATATATATATGGATGTATACGTGTACATATTTATTTGTTAAAGACTGAACGTCACAACATGGGTGATATCTAAACTTATTTATAGCCCGTCTAATAAGAAATAAACGTATGAAATAATACTATAGGTCGGATTTCTCAAGTTATGCGCGGTTCTTCCAACGGTTTTAGTTTCGTTTCCATACTACGACATTTATTTTATCGTCGTATAATATATGTCACTCTCGCATGCGATTTTAAAGACGGGGGTCAAAGTTGCGTATGGATCTATCTTGGTGATATAGTTCTCCAGTCAAATGATACGTTAGCTATGAGAAACTTGAACGGGTTTTCCCATAATGTCCCTTCTTCGAGTAAGTGAGTATTATGGGTATTATTACACATAATCCGACTTTAGTTATCGGTCTGTTTTCGATATAAATTATGAAATAAAGAGTTACTTTTGTTCATAAAATTGATTAACAAACTTAAGCTGGTTTTGTTATTAATAATAATTGATCATCGTGTAAAAGTTGAATTACTTTCGCAGTTAATTTTGTAGGTATCGAGTATAAATCGATATTCGACGTTCTTCCTGTTTTATATAGAACGAACTGAATTGGCGAAATTTTGCTAAGTAATAATGTGAAACACCCACTACTTACAAAAACAATTATTTGATCGTGCGATTTGAGTTATAAGGATCACGGCGAGTGACTGCTGTAAACATGTAAAAAAAAACTCCGTGTCTCGTGGCACAGGGAAGTAGTGAAACTTAGAGACGTTTTTATTTAATAAACTCGCGATTTCGTACACAAAGAAAAGGAACACACTGTCCGCTATGCTTAACTTTACATGGCGGTGACACAAATGTTTTCTTTCTCAAATCTACGATGTACATACATGCTCTGTGCAGAAATAACGTATAGCCGTGCGCGCATGCGCAATAGAGAATACAAACGCAACAATTTTTTAGGCGTATACATTATATATATATATATATATATATATATATATATATATATATATATATATATATATATATATATATACGCTTAACAACCTGCAATATGCAGATGATTGTGCACTAAGACGCAGTCGAAAATTTGAAAACTCGCCAAGATGGAAAAGAAAACGTTGAATCCAACTTTTGGAACAGCAGACGAAAAGCAACATCAATTCAAATGCCAGCACTGCGATTTCAGCAGCAGCTATATCATATCGGTTTAATTTCTCATAATCGGCATAGACATCAATGAGGATAGTACCACTTACGCATGTCTGTCATAATTTCTGTACATGTTTGTATATGTAAACTGAATATATACGTATACGAGGACAGCATGCGGGAAAGACAAGAGGAGCCCGACTAGACTGTGTCAATAAGCCTACCTATGTGCCTATGTATATAAGGGTTGACTATCCATATAAAACGCTTCAATAGAAGTTTCACTTTAAAAACAAATCACGTTTGAGTCCAAAAATTAGTTCGAAATGGATCACGTTACTTCGTTTTCTTTACGGGAATTAAATATGTATTAATTCGCTAAGACGGGCCGTTATCGCAAAAGATTATTATAAGTCAATCAGAGAAGCGGTAAAAAATGAAAAGTATCCGAATTTTAATTGGAAACCAAATGTTTTTAAAATTCCATCGGCGTAGAAGTCTATCGTAGGTTTAAGTTTTAGTTGATGAATTCGTATTAGATAAATTTGTTCCTGGCATATATATATATGCTGTGGCGTAGCTGAGGACAGTTACTCCCCCGCAAAAATCTTGATGACGACCTTCCCCCCTTTAAAAAAAATAGATATATTTTTTTCAAATATTCACGAAACTGAAATGTTTAAAATTTTTTAAAATTAATAAATAAAAATTATTCGAATACAACTGATTATATTCGTATTTATTAAAACAATCAGAAATGAATATTAGAATTAGGTTTACATATAATTATGGAATCGTTGGGATCTTTTGGCATTTTTTTTTAGCGAACTCTTCTATATATAACTAAATTGATATTGAGTTTTTTCGGTTTTTCATATTCTATGGATAACATTGCTAAAGCTGACAATCGCACTTGGACCATTATGCTGCGTAAATAATTTGTAATTATTTTCAGTTCGGAAAAAGATTGTAGCGCGACATTTCAAATTTCTGATTTATATCGTATAGGTAGTTTTCTTTATATAAAAAAAATGGAAAAGTTTTATGAAAAATCTTCGAAATTATAGTGCGTTACACACTCTAATAACGCTGTTGTGTTAGGTTTAAATACCAGAAAATATATTTTAAAGTCTCGTAAAAATCCACGACCTGAAGGTTTAATTATTAATGTACTAGTGAAAAACCTCGAATATACTGGGTTTTGTGGGGTTGACTGCTTGGGAGAATTAAGAATTTATTAATTACAAAACTAGGGCGTATTTTATGAAGTTGATTGTTTGGAGTTATTCAGTATCCAGTAATTGATTTCGACGTTGTTATATTAAGTGGGGCTGACTGTATCTAAAATATAATTTTATCCAAGAAATGCATGAAGTTTTTTTTGACAATTTTAATACTTTGTTTATACGCCATTGACGTTTTTTTTCTTGTACAGACAGACTTGATTATCAAAAGTCTGATCTCCCTGGCGTTGTGTTCATTACCTAACTAGTTGTTAATGTTCAATTTTAATTTTTTCAGGAAAATTTTTTATCGATAATTTAGCCAAAACACTAATTTTATTTTCAGTATATAATAAGTTGAAAACGTAGGACAATCCAGTTAAATAATATAACAGCATTTTTCCGTTAAAAACGACAAATCAGGAGAATCGCTTTTACGATAAAGTGTTTTCCGAACTCAGAATAGGTTATACTCGGCTGATACTTGAAGATGTGGAACCTCCGGTACGCGAAGTCCGCGATGAACCTTGGAGTGTTCATAACCTATTAATTAAATGTAAAAATTATTTAGATAAAATATGCTGTCCACGGTGATATGTTAATAACGCAGCAAATATACACGTATCTTGATCAATTAGAAACTAATGGGTTATCTTCGAGTTAAATATTTAAGTTAATTTAATCAAGCAGCCATAGCCGAAAGTGAATGAGTAGTTCTGTAAACAAAGTAATATATATATATATAATCATTATCATCATCATCATAAGTTTGACAGACCCAGGACTAGTTTGATTCCACGGCAAGCATTTTCTAAATTGACCTGTTCCAATATCGTTCTGTGCTTATGTCTGTCAATAATACGTTGATAAAATTGTTTCTCTACTCTCCTTTGTTTCTTTTAATTTGTCCTTCTATTACATCGCATACTCGTACACGCCTCATCCAGATTAACCGTAGATTTTTATCGAATGTACCAATGCTCTTTTTTTTACCCACTCTACTACGGAGTACTTCTGTGTTTGTAGTTTTTTTCAGTTCAGGTTATTCTTCGTAATCCTAGCTTGTAGCTTTAGAATATTCCTTTCGTACGGAGAGTCCACGTTTCAGCGCAGCACAATGCTTTGAACGTAATATATCTCTTCCAAAAACCAAGGAATTTAATCAGGAGTTTGTTGTTTTAACAACATTTCTATTTGTCAAATATAGTAGAAAATATTTTTTGGATATCGTAATATTTTATCTACTGATAAAAGTTAACTTCCGGAAATTAAGTTAAAACGACAACTCCCATTAAATCGGTTTCTAAAAGTGGTTAGATTTCGAAAGTTTAGTCATCTTATCGGAAATTTTTTAACTAATTCGTATAGATCTCAAGTATATAGCTATTTTTATATCCGAGGTGTGAACAGCAAATAGGCCAGTGAGTTTTTTATCCGCAGCAGAAAGTAAGTACGTAATTTTCTATTGGATCAGTCCTACTGACTAGTTCTAATTTCTACGTTTGCCAGACAAAGACGGCGATCGGCGTAATTTAAAAGTCGCCGCGAAAGAGGTATATAATACTTATAACGGGAGAATTATACGATTTTTTTAACCGGTTGTACCCAATGATCAGGATCCATTGAAACAGCGTGTACAATACGAGTAATAATATACGTCTCAATACGCGTAGACATTTTGAAATCACACATGCACATACACACACACACACTATATATATATATATATATATATATATATATATATAGGCAAAAGTCGCGATATATGATTTACTATATAGTAAATATTGATCACATGAATATTTCGATATATATATATATATATATTTGTGTGTGTGTAAAAGATCAAAAGGCTATCGAAGTTTTGAGCTTTAATTACAACGTGTAATATTCGTTACATATGATTTTGTATACCATTTTTGAAATGATGATAATAATAAATAAGCTGTACATTACAGGTTGTATAAGATAGGTGTAGTCGGATAGAGTAATAAATGAACACAGAGAGTGTGAGTGAGACAAACGGATGAACTTGTTCGAGGTGTATATATATATATATATGTCGTTCAAGAATGATGATGTTTCTTTCAAAACCGCAAACTTACATTAAATAATTGTGATACTCTTCATATATGTAATACAGCCCATATGGTATTTGTAATAGTATTTGAATATATGATATAGAGTTCAGTTAATGACGGAGTAGTCTACATAGTCATTATTTTAATAAACCTGAAATATGTGCATATAACATAAATATATATATATTTACGAGTGTATCGTATATTATATATTATATAAATGTATGTATCTGGCACGTGTGTACTTATTTATTTCAAAAAAATTAATATATATATATATATATATATATATATATATATAAATAAGATTTATTCTGTACGTGTGTTCTTATATTTTGTTCAAACACGTATTGCTGCTTATTAATAATTATCGGTTCAGTTGTCGATTACTTTTACCCGATATTTATAGCAATTAATACTGGGCAATATAACTTGTTCGTGATCAGTTAAGAATGATAAATAACGTTCGTTGATCGCGATTTATTAAAACTTTCTCTTTATTAACACTCAATGTATTCGAAATTAAATACTTTAATATTGCACAGAAAATGCATATATATATATATAATATAAGAAATAATAAAGTTACTATTGAAAATTTCTAACAATAATAATTAATAACAAGAAAGCTTTTCGTCGGTTACATTTTCTAGTTACAAAAAACATAAATAATGATAAATAAATTATAAATAATAATAATAAAAAAAGGAATATAAGAAAAATATACGCAACTATTTGAAAATAAACGTAGCAAATGTAATTTTTTAGTTTATTAGTTAAATATATGTTTTTATTTTATTTTTCTCATAGTTATTATTTGTAATTAATTTATTATTATTAATATTGTTTAACTTGAAAATGACGTAACTACCGAAAAGCATTTTTATTACTTATTATTGTTAGTGATTTTAGCTGGTAACTTTATTGTTTCTTACTTTTAAAAATCACTACTCCATATATATGTACATATTTATACTACATATGCATATATATATATATATATATATATATATATATATATATATATATATATATATATATGTACTCAGACAAATGGTGCACCATTTTTATAGGAACTTTTGTTCCTTGTATAGTGGTAACAATAACTGTTATCATACAAATAATAATAACATAAGTAATAATAGTGATTATGATTATAATTATGATAAAAATCAACCAAACTAATAACGATCGTAATAATAATAAATAAATAAAATTAATGTTTTTTTAGAAATGTTTCAGCATAAATAAATAAATAAATAAATGTATCTCAATAAATTGTCCGTAAACACGCATAAGTACGCGAATAAGTAATGATAATAATGCTGAAACGAGAACTAACAATGCTAGAAACTTATTTCGAACTTTTCACGTTTTGTATTTTTGCTCAGGAGTGAAGTTTAAATCGTAAAAAATTTTCTTTTTTTAAAGGAAACTGTTAGAATATTAGCGAAAATTTTCAAAAGCATAATGAAAAAAATGCGTCATTCTCAAGAGAAAAATAAACTAAACTAAAGAAAAATTATGGATAAATTGACTGTTACCAGCGTTATCGACTAGCGACCGAATAGGGAAAAAAACCCTGATTCGTACTACTATTCGATGAGATTTAATCAGTTTCAGAGTCTTGAATTTACAAAGTCGTATAAACGAAGTGAATATAGAATAAAAAATCTGATTAACCGATTTATATGAAGAAAATGGGATTTGACGACGTTATGAATGATCAATGTTTAATATCAGACACTTAGTAAGTGCCCATAAAGCGAACGTGTGATACCATGATGTAACGGCACTACATGTACGAATTTTTTTTTTTTGAATTCATAGAGGTTCCACTACACCGTAACCTGAGAGAAATTTTTATTCGTCGTCAACCTGAGGTGCTTGTACCATTTTCAGAGATTCGTGAATCTGTACCGCGTGGTATTTTTTCTTTTTTTTTTTTTCGAAATTGATGTGACAATCATTACCAGTTTTCTTACTCGTAATTTTCCTAGAATCGCCTGAACAAAATTCATTAAATCGTTTACGAACGACGCTATGAACTGAAATATACGGTGGCGACCGGAGCAGGATGGTAAACGGTTTATGCTGATATAGAACGGTAGCAGATATAATCAGGTACTACTCTTTTCATGGTCCGATACGTTCTGGTGGTTGCAGATAGTAAATTCTCTCACAAAATTCGCAAGCTAGAACAGAAATGTGGTAGCATAAGTTTTGAAATCGGTAAAAACCGTTTAAAATAATTCGATCAAAAAACGCGCGCGATTTGGGCGGTACAAATTGCGGCCGTTACAGGCACATCGTTGAACACTCGACGAAACGGAATACAAATTGCGAGGTTTTTTCTTTCGCGCGTTTACACGCAATATCTATCGCAACTTATTACCGAAAAGGAAATTAAAACATTTTATCGATTACACGGGTAGAGTTTTGTGCTGATTTTACAGATAAATCGAAAGTTAGACAACTTAGGAAATAACCACGGATGGTTTGTTATGTCGAAAAAATGGTCAAGCGTCCACATTTAAAATACCGCTTAATAATAATCTTTTTTTAAAGATATTAAAAGAACTTAGGCCCGATTCACGCTATAGATATGGTCACGCTCACACGATGTTTACACTTACGGTCAGGCTTCAGTCAGTCTTGAACCGTCAATAATCAAATTCGGTTGTATTCTGCTTTTAATAAAAAATATTTTTTATTTTTTATTTATTTAAATTTACGTGCCGTGTACCGCAATTATAGCTAGAGGCACGGAACTAAAATAATTACAACAAAGGTATTAAATAATTAAGGTATTAGATAATTATAACGAAGATATTTTACAACAAAGGTATTAAGTATAACAAATGCGTTAATTTGATACATTTTAAAAATTCGAAAACTCTTTTAATGATATCCATGTTATCCCTCAGCAAACTTTGCAAGTCGAGCGATGGGATCCCGTACTGTTTTCGGTATTTGTCGTAAATTGGACAGTCTACCAATAGATGCTCGACGGTCAACTGACAACAACATTGTTGGCACGTTGGCGGTGTACTTTTTTCTAATAGATGAATATGTGTTAATTTTGTGTGTCCTATCCGTAATCGGCATAATACTATTACTACGATGTGCTGAGTGCCACTGTTTTGAAGATAATTTTATGGATCATAGTTTAAAAAAAAAAAAAATTTGTTCGTATTTAACATTATTTAAATGTTTAATTAATTGTTCATATTTTCCGTCGAAATATGCCATTGAACTTTCCCACTAAAGAATTCGAGCTATTTCGATGAAGAACATAATAATTTTAAATTCATATCATTCGAAACTGTAAAATCGCGGCGGCGTAATTGCTAGAGTGTTCGACTGTTAATTCGACGGTCGGGGGTTCGAAACCAACATTAAAAAGTTTTCATCATTATTATTATTATTTTTTTTTTTTTATTTTTTTATAGTGCCGTGTTTAACTACCGAGGCGATTTAACAATTAGATGTAGTAACTGAGGTTGGAGGAGGAAAAGAACTGTATAACTGAGGGAATAGTTGAAGGACTGTTGAAGAGGAAATCAGATAGGGTATGCGAATGGATATTGGGCCGGTAAGGGAGGAGTGTAGGGCAGTACAGTAAAATATGGCAGATAAGAGAGGGGTTTGTGAGTAAACAAAAGGGGCAAAAAGCTGGCGGATGGGTACGTTGGAGAAGGTGGTCATGAGAGAGTGATATGTGATCAAGGCGGAGCCTGCTGAGTGCTATGTAATTGGAACGAGTTAAATTGGCAGGTGGTTCCTAGAAACCTACATTGGATTTGATGGCGAGAAGGAAGTTATGGTGGTATGAATTCCACTTCTGTTGCCAGTTGTGGTGGAAGAAGTATTTAAGGGCTGTGTTTAGTACAGGGGATGGCGATGCTTTATAGGGTGTAGAGGAACATAGTATAGAAAGGGCTGCCCTATCCACCACTTCATTCCCCAAAATCCCCTTATGACCTGGAACCCACAAGAGGGATACTGGATCTGTATCTTGTGATAATTTGTAAAGAAGAGATTGTATGCAGTTAATTCCAGGGTTATTTGATTTTGTTTTCTGGAGGGCCAATACAGCTGCAAGAGAGTCTGTAACGATTAAAGTTTTGTTGTCACTGGGATTTAGGAGTAAGTGCTGGAGACAGAAAAATATATCGTATAATTCTGTGTCATAAATAGAGCAAGCATCATGCAGTCGTATTGGATAGCATAAATTGTTAATGGAGAATGCACATGCTGCAGGGCTATTAATAGAATGGATAGGGATTTGGCGCCATCAGTAAAATATAACAATGCTGGTAAATAGCTATTTATTAAGTTATTTGCTTTCATAATGAGCTCATGCTCGAGGTTCAAATGGGAATTTGGGAGAAGAGTCATGTATAGGGATGGAACGGAGTATTAGTTTAAATGTTAGATCATATAGTGGGGGTATCCCTAGTAAGGAACAAATGCTCACAGTCGGTGATGTGCGGTGAGCGCCAAGAATTGTCCGAAGAGCAGAATGGTGTACGGGATCTAAAGCTTTTGGGGTGCTATGGAGTAAACTTCACACCCATAGTTCAGTCTACTAAGAATGATGGATTTGTAGAAATTTATTAGTATTTTGGTATGTGAGTTGTAGGATGGTTTGGAGAGATACTTGAGGATGTGTAATAATTTCAAACATTTAGCTTTAAGTTGTGTTATATGGGGTCGCCAAGTCAGCTGTGGGTCAAAAAGAAGGCCTAAGAATTTTATCTTTGTGGAAGGACTTATGTGAGTATTATAAAGTATTAGTGGAGGGAAGGGAGTTATGTTTCGTTTCTTGTGGAATATTATGAGGTGCGTTTTTGAAAGAGGGAATAATAGCCCATTTTCAATGGTCCAATTTTCAAGATGGGTGAGTGTTTTTTGAATGAGCTGGTGTGCAACTAAGGGGTTGTTGGACGAGAAGGAGATATTTATGTCATCGAAAAATAATCGTATGGAGAATGGAGTTTGAATCAATGAACAAATGTCATTGATGTATAATAAAAAAAAGGTAACACTTAGGGGGGAACCTTGAGGTAAACCATTTGGGGTAGGCAGTGGAAGAGAAAGAGTATTCAGAACTTTAACTTGAGTTATCCTCTCCTGTAGGAAGTTTGTGATGTATTTTAGCATATTACCTTTTATCCCCACCCGGTTTAGTTTTGTGAGAAGATTGTTATGCCTCACTCTCTCGTATGCTTTCTCAATGTCAAAGAATAGAGAATATGTTTGTTGCTTTGCAGCAAAGGCAGTTAAAATTTCTCTCTGTAAGGATAGGAGGTGGTCAAGGGACGATCTACCTTGGCGACCGCCCATTTGGGAGAAAGAAAGGAGGTTTAATGATTCCAATATGACTAGGAGTCGACGATTAACCATTTTTTCCATGAGTATGCCTATGTAAGCCGTCAGTGAAATAGGGCGGTAGCTATCTAATGTATGGTTTTTCTTTTTTCTTTTGGGAATCGGCACTACAACTGACTGCTTCCATTCCAGAGGAATTGACCCTGTTTCCCATATATGATTGTATATTTGAAGGAGATGTAATCTGGCATGGTTAGACATGAGAGGGTGTAAATGATCCGACCAGGGGCTGAAGATTTTGTTTTATGATCCAATTGGAAATTGAGTTCCTGAATTGTGAAGGGCTTCTTATATGGGATTATGTTTTTAACAGTGCGGATGAAAGGCAATGTGGGACGGTAGAAGGTAGAATAGTAAAGTATTTTGCAAATTGGTTTGCAACTTCCAATGGGTCAGTAATGGTCTCGTCAGATATTAATAAGGAAATGGGAGGGGGAGGGGGATTGAGATTCGCTAATGTTTTGATTTTTCCCCAGATTAATGATGTTGAAGTGGATTGTGAAATGGTTGATACTAATCTAGCCAGTGATTCTGTCTTACTTTTCCGGATTAGTAAACGAGCTTCAGCTCTTGCTTTTTTAAAGGTGATTAGATCTTGGAGAGTATTTGTTCTTTTGAATGTTCGTAATGCTCGTTTTCTTTTAAAAATAGCATTTGATATATTTTTATTCCACCAAGGAACAGTATGTATATTTGTACGTCTACGAAATATTGGGATAGAATCATCTGCAGCTTGCCACATTGCTGATGTGAAGTTATAAACGTTGTCAGAAAATGACTGATGTTCTTGTGTTATTAGTTTAAATTTATTTTTGTACTTGTTCCAATCGGCATAACGGATGCATAGGGATGGTGATTTGGGTTGTGACGGGATTGGGGGAGAGATATGAAAGGATATAAATATGGGGAAGTGATCACTGAAGCATAAGTCATCGTAAACCCATAAGTGTAACTTGGGGAAAAGGGATGGGGAACAAAAGGCTAAGTCGATTGTTGAAAACTTTCCTGATGCTAAGTGGAAATATGTAGGTGAGACTGGGTCAAGAAGTATGAGGTCATTTTCTAAAATAATTCTGGTTAGTATGTTACCACGTGGATTATTTGCTAGAGATTCCCAATACAATGAATGGGCATTAAAGTCGCCCAATAACACTATGGGATGTGAAAACTGTTGCAAAAGAAAATTAAAGTCATTTGCAGAAATTTGTTGGTCCGGAGGAATGTAAGCATTAACAAAAGTAATAGGAGAATTAAGATGAGGTACATATATTATGGCTGCACATACTTGCAAGTCTGATTGAAGTGGTATTTGAATGGAAGTGAGTTATGAATAATAATAGATGAACCACCACACGCATTATAGCTGTGTATATAATCGTGACGAATGAAGGTATAATTTGCTAAGGAAGGTTTATGCAGAGGGGTGAAATGAGTTTCTTGTAGACATAGAATTAGAGGATTATGTGTGGAAATTAATAACTCTGGTTCCTCTAAGTGGGTGTAATAACCTCGGCAGTTCCACTGTATTAAACTATGCATATAACCAAACATTATGTAATAAATAAGTTAAATTTTCTTAAAATTAATATAAGATCAATTATAATAAAGATTAATACTACTAAAGATGGGTGAGAAAATGTGTGTCTTATTATGTCTCTTTTAATCTATTGAACATAGTTGTTGAACGTGTTTTCACTTGTTTATTTTTGGTCAATGAGTACAATTTGGTGAACAAGTTGGATAATAATTTACCGTTCATTTGATATTTATGTAGAAGTGTAGAATATTGGTTGTTTCCATATGTATCGTTAATGAAGGAAATAATTGACTCGATAGGAATTGGTGGTGGCGATTGCAGCTGCTGCAAAGAATTTGCAAGGAATTCTAGAACTTGATTTCTTGCAGCTAAAGATGCAGAACGAGAGCGATTCTTAGGGACGGTATGGGTGAGTGAACGAGATCGATTGATACTGGCTGGCGGAGAGAGTGAATTGTCAGGATTGGAGGTAATAGCAGATGGGCTGGTTGGAAGTAAACGACCAGATTGAGTAGTTACTGTGTTGTGTGTGTTAGATGAAATTGTGTTTTTTAATTTAACATGCAATCGCTTTACTACTATTGATTTTCCATTATCAGACTCTGTAGGCGATGTAGGTAAACCACGTTTCTTTGTGGCATTAGATGATACTGTCATGACGCTGGCTAGATCCGCGGTTTCTTCTTCAGTTGGTTGTTTCGTCTCTTCAGTTTTCCTTTGTTCTGAAGGAGGCTGGACGTCAAAATTTTCGGTACTTGATGGGTACGGTGCTGCATTGTGGGGCGTCTCCTCAGTTTTTCTTTTATCTGTCGGGGGTTGAACGCCAAAGTTGACGGTGTTTGATGGACACGATGCATGCAGCTTTGTGGGTCTTCTCCTTGCAGACGAAGCAGTGCAAATCGTCGGTGTTGATGAAAATTGTGTAATCGTGGTTTCGATAATTAATTGAAAAGAATGGAGGAACGGTGATTTCATCAAAATTTGTCGTGTAAAATTGTCTACGCCAACTAATAATATGACCAAATTCGTCATCTGACGGATCGACACGCAATATGGCGATTGGGGAAACGATAGTGAAGCCGATGGCCGTTTTAAGGTGGTGTTCTAATAAAGTATTTGGGATTACCGCTGGAACGTTAGATAAAACAATCTTTTTTGTAGATAGAGATAATCGTTTAGCTTTGATACGATGATCATTGATGGTTATGGTACCTCCAGCGCTCATAAAATCGACTACATCATTGGGCGATTTAAGGAATATTAATACACGATTGCCACTAATTCGCGACGCCGCGATAATTTTTTTTGATTGCATGATACTGGGAAGAAGGGATTTAAAATAGTCCTTTATCGTGGCATGTTCGATGTACGGAAAAATTATTCCTTGGTTTTCGTCCGGGTAGTCGAATTCTGTGAGAGGAGCAATTTTAGGAGCGTGACGTGATTTGGCTATCGATGAATAAGTATTTAGTTGAGACTGACGTTGTAGAGGATGATTTGGGAGAGATAGGAGAGAAGGAATTGATCGGGTTAATGAATTAATATTTGGATCGGATAAAGAAGTTTTAATCGATTTATTTTCAAAATTGATCGAAGTTGTTCGTTCGTTTGACGTAACGGAACGGAAATAATCTCTATTAATATCGCCGTGTATTACTCCAGATAAGATATCACGAACATCGTCGGTACTACGATTATTAAAAGTAATATTACCTTGATTATTTGTGTCTGACGGAGCAGTTGTTTGGGATGGTGACGACGAACGGGAATGATAAAGCGGCATGACGCCGCTACGTTATCGGTTCTGTGATCGGACGGTGCGATATAAAGCCGAAATAAAGTTTATCGAAACCGATATATTAACACGATATCGAAAGACGATATAAACGCGATAGTGAACACAAAGAGAAACAACCTTTTAAACGAAAAAGATTTACCTCAATATTTAATTCTTAATTATCATAGAGAAGGCAGTGGCACCCCACTCTGTATAACATATGCGCATCTGTTTTATATATGAATAGTGCATTGAATACTAGCTCATTTTGAACGTAAAAATAAACGTACAATAGCTAGTCGCGACGTTCGGCAACGAACAATATAACGAGGACGATTTATAAATTATTTATTTTATAAATCTGTAATTGTACGCGTAAACATTTTTTAATAAATTACTAATAACTCGCGAAAACAATAAATTATTTATTCGTAGTTACCTTTTTCTAGCGTTCACAGTTTTTGGCTCGTAGCCAACCTTTAGTATGACCTTAACTCACTAAAATTACATCGAATTTAAATATTTATACGAATTACGCTAATAACGATTATATTAAAATTAATCGTTGGAAATTAAAAATTTCCGGAGTTTGCATTAATTTCACATTGATACGCTTACCGTGTGTTAAAACGATTTAAATCGTTTTTTTTTTTTGTACAGAGACGGATAAATTAAATTTAAATTCATAAATTATAACGATTATATCAATTAATCGTTGAAAATTAAAAATTAATTAAATTCGCATTAATTTCACGTAAGCACTGGACACGTTTAAAATATTTTAAAACGTTTTTTTTTTTTGCAGCGACGTATAAAAAACTAAAATTAATACTTACTAATATTGTATTTATTACATTAATAATAATGATGATTATTAATTAAAAATATCTGAAACTTACACTAATTATAATGCGCTCTACCCGCAATTTGCGATTCACTTGACAGCAGTTTTCCAAGAGTGACGCGTAAAAACTGACCGGAGCCGAAAAGAAGAGCATTCACACTTATACGCAGATGTCCCAGTCTCGACCAGCCAAAATTTCTATTAAACTGTGACTGGAGCGAAACTTGAGCGTTACCGATAGTGTGAATGCTTACATTGCTTCTCATTTCAGAATATTTTACCGGACCCAGACACCAGCAAAACGTGACCGTACCTGTAGTGTGAATCAAGCCTTAACCGTCGAAAGAATTATTATCGATATGCGCAAAATCGTGCTAATCATTACGCTAGTTATTAAATTAAATTGCGTAATAATAGTTCGAAACAGCGAATGACTAGTGTACTTCGAGTGAAATCGAATATACCAATATAACCAACGACCCCGCGCGTATTATTTTACAGCTAATAATCGGATTAATACATTAACAAGTGAACGAGTTTAGATTAAAAAAATAAAATAATAATTACTAATCGAGTGTCGCGAACAAAGCTCGCGACATAAGTTTTTCATTATTGCGGAAAAGACAATGGGACTCCACTTAATGTAATTATCATACGCGCACCCACCTGGTTGTATATAGTGTCTCGAATGCTATCCCATTTTGCGCGCAAAAATAGCGTACAATAGAGGCTGGTCAACATGCTCGGCAACAAAAAATACGACAGTGACGATGATCAATTTACTATAGGAATAACGAACGGCTGAGATTCATCTTAAAGTAAATTTTTACATAACACGAAAAAAAATGGCTTTTATTTTTGATTTTTTTTTAAACGTTCTTTATCAAGAAATTGATACGATCGAAATGTTGTTTCAGATTCGATGCTACGAAATCTACAAAAGGAGCCAGTAAACTTCGTCGGGACCTGATCAACGCCGAAATCGCCAACTTACGAGATCTGCTACCATTACCGCCATCTACTAGACAACGACTTTCTCAACTACAGCTAATGGCGTTGGTTTGCGTCTATGTAAGAAAAGCCAATTATTTTCAACAAGGTATGTTTTTAAATTTTTCTTCGGGCAAGCGTGCATAATTTTTCAATTCATACAGAAACTTTTAAAAAGAGGTTCGTCCGAGAATAAGTTGTATTAAAGCGAATCAGTAGGAAAAAGAAACTGGTAGTAATTATTTTAGAAACGATTAAACGCTTGCCAGTAGTGTAAAGGACACGTTCGTGTAAGAATTCCGACAGTATAAACATTATTAACTATTTGAGTCACGCATCGCGAATTTTATATTAAAGAAAACTACTAGAAGATGTGAGAACGTGATGATTGAACAATTTTAAACCGACCGAATATTATTACGAAAATAGACATTCTAATTTTTTTTTCAGCATTAAAAGTTCGTGTACCGCGTAGGGAGTACTGCGACTGAAAGGTCTCGATTATTTGTGATTTTTAAATTAGCCGTTAAACGTACATTGAAGCAACTCAAAGTGGTTATTTTACGTTTTAAGTCGTTTTTATATAAAAAGTTTTCCGATAATCATCGCCAGTTAATTTTCGTAATGTAGAGCTGATTAATCAGTTGTGACACGTTCTAACGTTCTGAGGGTTCGGTATTCGAATGTTGTTTTAAAAATCATAGTATTTAGTCCAGAACCGGCTAACATATAGTTCCATTTTCCGTTTCAAATATTTCACAATTCTTTCCGTTCTACTATCTTCGTCGCTCTTGTTCAATTAGTATGTCGGTCGCTCAGATTTTGTCATCGATATCTAATTTAGTACTCGTACAGTGGGAAAGTAAGTCGACGGCACCATTCCGTCCTTCTTTAGTTCACTCGAAAATTCAGCTATAATTATCGCATTAATATAAAAATATAAAGCTATCCTTACTCGGATTTATGTATGTGTTTTTTTTGTGTGTGTACACGATCGAATGGATAAATGATTGCATGATTATCGAATGAAAATCGCTAACGAACCTAGTATCAAAATATTTCCAGCTGAAGAAAACAAAATTACAGCAGAAAATAACTGATCATTACATCTGTTTCTCGTACGTAAATTTAAAACTCCAATTACTGTTATTAAACGATTTATGATTTTTACTCGTGGGTAAAAAGAAGTTTTATTCGTAGAAATTCGAATATTTATAATTTCGGTAATTAACGTGATTATTTCAAAATGAAAAAACGTCGTAAATATTCGATGTACATAAATTTAACGCGACGGAATGTGTTCGAAATGTAAATACGACTAATAAGTAATTTACACGATTGCTGTGTATACGTCGATTCGAATGAAAAATATTACGGGTTCGTTTTTTTAATAACGTATATATAAATTATTCCTACGAATTATAAACCTGTAGGACTTCTTTTGTCATATTTTACAACTGGCCTTACGGCTATCTCGAAGTCTGCAATGAATATAAAAATAAGAAATAACTTTGGCCGGTGAATTCCAAACTCGCAAGTTTTATTCCCGCTGATAATATTTAGTCTTCTCTATATGTGTCGAGTTAAATCGATGACTTTTTTCAATTGTAGACGTTTCTAATTTCCTTCCAGTTGTCTATCAGTATAACAATTATTACTACGTAGTTGAAGCGTGACTTACTTCCGTTACGCGTTCGATATCCCGATCGAGATGTATTGTTTTATTCGAAATAAAACACTGGTCATTTTGTTGTTCGTAGAGTACTTTATTTCGAACGCGTTGCATTATTTTTGCTCTTTTCAGTACGTCACTGAAGGTGAAGACAAAATTGATTTCAGCATCGTCTGATATAGAACAAGTTTGTTATTAATTTCACAACTGCGATTTCCTAACCTCTAAAATTAACAATTCGTAATACGCTATTTAAATCGCCGCTGCAGAATTTAAGTGCAAGATCCTCATCTGTGTACCGATTCTCTCAGCTCTATTCGCTGTCTTCAGGAAAAATTTAAACTTCAGCATCCTTTAATTCTTACCCAGGCAGCACATTATAAAGAAGAAATAACTGTGATGTGGATATCATAAGAAAGTCGGACTGAACACGATGGTTGATAAAGCGGCTAAAGTATCCGCCATCCTAGCACCAGCTCTAAACCTACCAATTCCCGCAAAACATGGATCGGGTACGCAGTCAATTGCAGAACAGTGGCAAGATTCCCATGTCTACCCCGCAGTTCACTACGGATCGGAAGAAGGAAACCGGGTCGGAACATTCCAATAGAAAATATGAAGTCGCTCTGTTCTGCATACGCTGTTGACACACACACTTCTTACACACAAACATTTCTTTCTAGGCCAGAGTGCACCATTATGTTCGTCATATAACATATCTCTTACTATTCATCACATTCTCCTATCATGTCCTTTGTATCCGTCTTACTGTTATCCTCTCTAACCGAAATCCTACAGTATTCACCATCTGCTGAATCTAAAAACTCTCTTTACTTTATCCAGCCTTCTTCCCTTAATCTAATTATCCTTCCGTGTATCCGGCCCTGTATAAGGCACGTTAAATAAATAAAAAAAAAAAAAAAATTGGTAACTGTTTTAGTCCGTTATTTTATACGCTGTTTAGATTAATATTGTGTTGGTTTTTTCATCTCGGTTTAATAAAACAATTTTTTGAACGTAACCTATTCGTTTCTAATTGCAAGTAGTCGCGTTATGCTCGCTCATTGGAAACCTGTATTCGACTCGGTACTTCCGTTCTGCTTAATTATTTACAACGCTAACTCGTTTACCACCACTAACAACGAACAACGATCAATGAAAATAGTACGCGTACGATCGAATGATAAAAAAAAAAAAAACGAATCGAATTCAAAATTGATTCATCAAACGTCTTCTCTTTGGATAAGACGTGTACATAGGGGCGAGGAGCTGATAGCCTGGTACTGCGGCCTAATGAGTAGCGGAAGGGAGATGAAATTGAATAATTTTTGACGGGGCAAATAAAGGGTGAAGTAGATTAATAATTCCCGCCGTCCGGATGACGACCGAAACTATTACTAACATCGCCTACCATATATATGCGTTTACTACTGATTTTAGTTTCTAGTTTATCTGGCAGTCTTGGTAGGTTCGGTCATTATTACTACTGAAATCTGTCCAACCAACTGAGTAGAATGAATACGAGAGAAAGAAAGAAAATCCTAAGTAAATCAGACGAAGAAGAAAAACGAATTAAGTCGGTAGTCGAACATAATGGCTACACCTGGGAGACTTTAGTCGGTCATTTACACGCGTTCGCTCGCGCGCGAATCGAAATCTTAAAGAACTTAACTAAAAGATTTAAAAAAAAAAATGAAGCAAAGTTTTAAACTTAGGTGCTGCAAACATCATTATTTGTGTTTGCCATAATACGCGCCTGTACACACACACATATATATATACATTTAAATATATATATATGTATATAGATCGATGTATAGATTTATATATATGTATATATATATATATATATATATATATATATATATATATATATATATATATATATTGTGGAATATTGTTCGGATACATTAGCAACCAGTTATATAATAGCGTAGTGAATGAGAAAATAACGTAGTTCACTCAATGGACTGTTCGGTAGCTGCCGATCTGACAGTTTTGTTCGGACTTCGGGAATGAAGAAATAATTTCGAAGATACGATGTCGAATTGAGCACGAAGTCGACGATAGGTAGAGGGTTAGGAATTTTTTTTTAATTCGTCTTTCATCGGACGAACTATACCGTGTTAGTGTGCGTACGCGTGTGAACAATGTGAAGACGATGGTTATTCGAGGTCGCTCCAATAGGACGGTCTTAAGTAATTAATCAAAAATGGTTGCGTACGCTAACTTTAAAAGTTAGAAAAGCGATTTCAGTCTTAATCCTGGTTTGTTATACGCGTAACTATTTTAATCTCGTATTACGTTATCATTAGGAAGTTACTTCACGATTATTATAATATAAATAACAATTAATATTTAATTATAAACAAACAAAATAAAACACAATCACTAAAAGTTTTTAATTGCGAAGCTTTTCGACAGTTACGTCAATTAAAAACTTTTAGTGATTGTGTTTTATTTTGTTCGTTTATAATTAATTAATAAAATCACTACTCTCCAATATATTCAACAATTAATATGACAAATGAATTCAGAAAGTGTATATATATATATATATATATATATATATATATATATACGAAAATATCACTGGGAAAATTAGACTACGATACAAAAAATTAGCTTCTGCAGATAATCTGGGAAAAAATTAGCTTCTGCAGATAATCTGGAAAAAATGCTGAAATTTACAGACAAAACAAAGTGGCAGTTAGAATTATTTAAAGAACAATCGGATAAATGTGGGCTACATAACTTTGAAAAATCGAATTTATAACAAATATTGCAGCCGTCCCTATAAATAATTAAGGCGTTTAGTCCAGCGAAAATACTTAGTAAATCCAAGTATCTAGGAAAAGTACCGAATAGAGTAGATTGGAAAAAGAAGCAGTTACATACAGGATCGATCGAATAAAAAAGGTGTTTTATTTAATAAAATAAGTATATAATAAAAAATATCTACCATGAAATATCAAATTGGAACACAGTAAAACTGCTATGAAACAAGAGGTATTTTTATGCAGCACAGGATCTAACAATGAACAACAAAAAAGGATTGAACGATCAACTGGAAATTGCAGAAACAGAGATCGTAAGAAAAATACTACGCGACCAGCGAAATTGAAAACGGAGTGATCAGGAAATATACAAACATATGGAAAAAATTACTGCAGCGGTACGGAAGAGAATAATTCGATTCTACAGTCATACTTATGTTTACATATACATATGTACATATATTTTATGGATGTATCAAATGCGTTGCAACAGTGTGACGTCCCCTGTCGGAGTTTGGTAGTGACACGAACTTCTGCTTAGCTTCGTATTTGTCAGATACGTTTCCTAAAATCACTGATTCCGTCGTGTTTCTTTCTAAGTACATCGATGACCTACGGCTAGTTAGAACTACTTTTCATAATGCATTATGTGATATCTTATCTTCGTTGATTTTATTACCAAGGTTAACTGTACCTTCATCTGTGTTGTCATTAGCACCTCTACATTAGTTACGTCCTTCTTATTTGAATTTGACACTCATGACATGTGTTTCTGGATGTCACCAGAAATCGTATCTAGAAAAAATAGAAAAATGGACGAATAATTCTACATGTGGGAATGTCTGTATTATTATACAATATCGCAGAATAATCACGTGGTATATTACAAAAACTAGATACATAATAATACGAAGAAAATTGTAAATATTGGGAAAGATACGCAAATTCTCAATAAAAGGAGTACAATTTGTAAAAGTAAATGAGTATACACACACACGCATACGAATGCAAGTTATATTATAATGATATTCTTATATATACACGGCAAACATGGATATTTATACGAAAAAATTTCAAGGAAGATAAAAAGAATCTATAAGAACATACGAATAATTAATGACATTAGACCAAGAAGATCGGAAAAGAATTTCGTAGATACGTTCACGATCTGGATTATATGATGCAGTTGAAAAATTGCTATACCGAAATGAAACTGAGTCGGATACACAATAATGCATACACGGACAAAGCGTATAATAAAATTGTGCAACCTAGATCAGGATCGAAAAAGATGCATTATATCAGGTTGGTACGTTATAATAGTAGTATTCGGAAGCAATTGCGGGTGCGCTAACATTTGGAAGTGGACTGATTTGGGTTAATCATATTTGTAATCATTAAATATGTTATCCGTAGATATGTTTTATTTTTTAAATAGTATACGACGAAGGAGGGGGTTGATCGATGTTGCTTACCACCGCCGTGGATGTTCGGGTTTTTCTCGTGAAAAAGAAAACAAAACATTATTTAAAACCGATGCGAATAGTGAAAAAGTCTGAAAAAATCCAATGAAGGTTACAATGAGAAATTTCTTTAAGCTCGATACAAAACTAAGGTTTTATTTTTTCTCATTGTACCGTTAGCCGACTACCATAAACGACGTAAAATGCGATTAATCTAACGTCTCCAATGAGACAATTAGATTTAGTGAAAAAGAGTTGCCTTACAAACTCGGAATTAAGGAATTTATTAATCGCTATTTTCACGAGCGTGCGTTTATTATCGATATTTTATATAGATATTTCGAATTATTATAAGCGATTGGCCACGTAATTTAAACTACTCAATTCTCAAATTATTAGAAGAGCGTCTCTGTACCACATCGTGTTTTTTTTAATCGTCTAGTCATATAGGGTGACCCAGAGAAGACGGACGGTTTTGTTGTATGTTGAATAACTCAAAAACTACTCGACCAAAATGTTGGAATGAAATTTAGATAAAGACCGGAAAACGAGAGATTAGCTTACAATCAGTTGTGGAACACAATATCGTTCAAATGACCGGCATTTGTAACAATACGTTCATGTAGTCATTACAAAATTTTCGAAGAATTCTTCGAGCACAGATCGCTGAATTTTTGAAATTTCTTCAGAATTACCAGTTTTCAAGTCTTCCAGATCTCGTGGAAATGTATCGTAAACGCGGCTACCCTCACAAAAAAAATCGCGTAATTCTAATTCTTTTCGAAAATCTCTTTACACTGTCGTGATCAATTTACAGCGAAAATAACGTTCCATGCAAAACCCGTGCTTCTCGTTTAAAGATGCTAGATAGCTGAAACTTAATAAAAACGAATCTCTCGTGTGTACACTAAACGTGGAGCACGCGGTTTGTGTTGCAGCAGTCTTACCAACTGCGCTATTCATAAAATAAAATCGTCCGCCTTCTCTGAGTCAACGTACACTTGCGTATGGTGAATTTGAATTAACAGGTGTAACAGTTACGTCGTCGGCAAATGTCGCTAGTTATCCGCAGTATAGACTAAAAAAAATCGTTATTGATTTGACAGAACGAAAAGATTTGAACGAAATCCGCCAACTGTCACTGACTTCGCAAGTAAAAACATACGAATACTATTTGAAAGGTTAAAGTTTAAATAACTGTCTTGGAAGAAGCGCCTTTACGAACGTGTTTCGAAGTTACTGAAGAAGCGGATTCTTCGACATTCATCAGCTACCGGAACTGCTGGTTAAATTTCAAATATTCGTATAAATCTAACTGGCCGGTAAAGTGTTTACGTGTGAGTATATATCGGATGAAGGAAAAAAAATGAATACTGTTTCTGACGATAATGGTAAATAACACATCTTCATTTTTTCACTTATTGTGCGGTATACGTGTTACGACGGAATGTTATCGGGGTTTTACGTGAACTGGCTGACTGATGAGAGCTGGAAAAACATAAACTCTACTGGAATCATTAATGTCGTATGACGAACGCTGGAAAGGAAAAAGAAAAGAAAGAGCGTGTAAAGAGCAATAGTTATAACGGCCTCGCACGTGACACAGACGTGACGAGATTTTTTTAGTTTACATTTATTTATTTATTTATCTCTTATTATTATTATTATTATCATTATTGTGGTTATTGTTTGTGACAACATGTCGATAGGTACGCAGTGATGCGTATTGCTGGTAACTAGCATCAGACTCGTTCACTGAAGAAACAATTCTTGTCTTCATTATTAATAGATACGCACGAGGAATCTTCCTCTTTTTTTACACATTCGTTTGGGCCCACCAGTACGATTATCATCTACCTTTGTTCTATCTTCACGGTCTGATATGTCTCACTTTGGTTAATTACCACGAAGCGAATCCTGATTTAAGTAAAGTTTTATCACAATCTGGAATTAAGACGATTATTGTCAAAAAACAACGAATTATTAACTCGCAGTTTTCTTTTAAATGATCAAATATATATATATATATATATATATATATATATATATATATATATATATATATATATATATATATATATATTGCATAAGGAATGTTGAAAATTTCTTAGTTTATTGCAAGTATGGTTTGAAAAACGTGCAGATGACCATGATTAGTCTAAAACTGCTAATTTAATAACTTTAAATATTTCGATTGCGTTTTAAGTAACGATAATAGTTTTACAGTTGCAACTGTGAACGCCTCCTTCGGAATCGTGTTATACTTTTGGCGAAATGGTTAAATTAGTGCAAAATCACAATACATCAATCTAAACATATTTACTCTAAACAGATATTTTGAAATTGTACTAATCACATTCAATGGAAAAACGATTCCAATATATTCTAATGTAAAATACTCAGGACTATCAGCCAACACGAAAGAGCTCGACCTAAAATCACGAAAATCTCCAAACATGAAATGGTTAATCAGCAAATATTTATTACTTTCGATAGAAAATAAAATCTCATTGTACAAACCTACACGGGCATGTGAAATATAAATTTGGGGAATAATTCCAATATCAAAATTATCCAGCATTTCCGACAAAGATTCTAGGGAACATAGTTGGAACACGATATCGAAATGATGACCTGCAAATTATCTTGATGTACCGACTATAAAAGAAACTGTGAGAAAAATATATTTAGCGATTACAGCATTATGTTAATGCATTAGCTGTCGATCTTCAGGAAAACACACACAATTCAGACGGCTCAGAATGCTCAAATGGAATTGCCACGGCGGTCCTAAATTATTAAATTAATTTGTATATTTCAGAATTAATAGCTGCCATTGGACCATATTCGATTTAATAACAAAAACATTACTGCTACTTATTGTCCACTTGAGGACAGATCGTAAGCAAGAAGAAACAAAAAAATATTTAGCTCAAATTGATAAAAGAAAAATATCACACGAGAGTTCCTAACTTCAAACTTATTTAAAAAAAAAAAAAAAGGAAAATTTAAAAAGTAAAATATTATTATGTAATTCGCTTCTATATTCTTTAAATCGCGAAGGTATTTGGCGACATCGTGTGACATTAACACGAAATCGTATGGACACCTTTTCTCCACCCCCTCGATATTCTACATTTCTCGTGGCTGCAACCAGTGCAGGTCCAATTTTTTGTCTTATTCCATTCGTTCGTCGAAAAGAAAACTTCCCGCGATTTCTATATCTTCAAGATACTTCTTACAATGCACGAATGACCCTTGAAAAATTAAAATCAATGATGAAAAAACTGAATCAATAATTTTTACTAGACGTAGGCCTCTACTTAATCACTTCGTTCGAGTCAAAAATAATTACCTCGATTGGAAATGTAAGATATTTAGGCATAACTATGGATAGATGACTTACATTTACGAGGCATATTAATGATTGTGTAAATAGAACGATGCGCAAATTGGGTTGTCTATTTCCGATATTTAACAAAAAGTCTGCATTATCGGCGCAAAATAAATTCCTCATTTACAAAAAAGTTATTCTTCCAAAATTATTGTATGCGAGCCCGGTCTGGAGCTAATAGCAGTATAAATCAGATGCAAAGACTACAAAATCATTGTTTAAGAATTATCTTGAATAAACCGAGATTTACTAAAATTAAATCTATGCATGATATTTTAACGTTTCCTTACATACAGGAAATCATTAAAAATACAGCGAAAAATTTTTTCGCCAACTGCAGCTCATCTGATAATGTAGTAATACATTCGATAGGAGATTACGACTACCAGTCTCTGCGACACACATATAAGAGGTACAAGCACAGACGTATAAAACATATTTGTTTATAGTAAGCCGGCTATTAAATTCTAGTTCTAGTATCAGCAAATAGACTAAGATATTTTTAAGATATTATATTGTGATAGAGTAAGTTATAATTTTATTCTAATATATTGGAACAGGTTTTTTATACAAATTTTTCCTGTATATTATACATTTGATATTTATAAGCCTATCATATAAGCTTTTCTATTTTTGTTTGCCTGGGAAGAATTTTTGTTTTATATTTCGGTACGGGTAAATTGTTCATTTTTTAAAATTTAATATGCTTATGTGCATGTAACTTAATAATAAGAAATACACTGATTCTTCTTAAAAAAATTACCCTGTTTTCCTTGTTATGTATCCCAAAAAACTTTACTACATTCTTGTTAATTCTCGTTAGACTACAACTTTCAGATCATTCAATATCGACGAATTTGTTCGGTACGCTATCCAAGGTATTCTAAACGCCCTCCTGTAAACCCACATTTCGGACGCGTTAATTTGTCTGGTATATATACATTTTATACTCCAGATTCCGTTAAAGGTGACAGTATTTAGCGAACGTCCTTTTGAATTAGAAATTCATTGGAGTATATTACGCCTATCCTAATTTTTTAACGATATTTTCATAAAATAAATCAGTTTGTACGAAACTCCTTTTTATGAAAAATTGTCCACAGTTTTATCCACTCTATGAGTTGATTTGCATAGTTAACGTCTTCAGGTTGAATTCCGGTCTTTTTTCAATTATCTATATTACACTGAATATATAGTCACTGGTATTTTTTACGGGAATAGTGTATTTGAGTAGATTTCTTTTCTCGCGTGTGGTTACTAATTGTTATTTCGATAACACGTGCTGGTATAATATTTATTATAAAAATTCTGTATTTTTCTCTTACAGTCAAGAGTGTCTTAAATCGTGATTAACTGCGGTTCATTTATATATATATATATAAAACGGGTCTAACAATTCTTAGACATTTATCCAGAAATATGCGCAGTTTATTAAAGGGGAATCTTTATTTTTATATGAACCAGAAGACTAGTATAACAGATGTAGTCTTTTGTAAATTAATTTTAATTAGTTTTTACGAATTTCGTTATGCAAACTGTATAATTTCAAATGTGTTTAATAAATAAGTGTGAATTGAAAAAAAATATTCTAAATAATTGCAATTTACGTTTTTTATGTTCATAGCTTAACAGCCGAAAAGCTTTTTGATTTTTCATAGGCAAAAGTTTAGTTAACGACTTTTTTTTTATACCTTAGTATTGGTAATTTATCTTAAACCTTATAAAAGTTAAGCGAAATTTAATAAATAGTAGAAGATAGTTCACAAATTATTTGATTTTTGTTCCCCATTTACCGCTGTGTTCGTTGCAGTATTTCTATTCTTACCATTTTGAATTGATATGAAGCTTCCAGGTAATTATCTCATTATCACCGACTCACAAAGCATTTTGAAGGTTATTATTCTTATTTTTCGTTGATAACCGTGCCGTATACTGATAGTAAGACCAGGAATTTATATTAACGGGTAGATTCTGGATAAAAGAAGGAAGGCAAGTAGTCTAGATTTGGATGTAGGAGAATGCTGTAAAATATGTGGGAGAGAGTTTGGAAGGTTTGCGGTTGTACATTCGGAGGAATATAACGGACAGGTAATGAGGAAGTGAGGAATAGTTAAAGGAATATTGCATGCAGTACATTTCGGTTGGTTACTATTAGTAAATAAGTGCTTGTGGTTAAGCAGTGTGTGGCCTGAGCGTACACGGCACAGGACCACTTCGTTTTTCCTGTTTGTGTGGTTGACTTTATCCAGTTGATGTTGTATTTCTGCAGATTCGAAAATCTTTCGTTTGCTCTGTCGGATAATTTAGATCGTATGGTGTGAAGGAAGTCCTTCATTGGAATTGGTATAGCTGGAATAGGCGATATTAGACACGGTTCTTTTGCGGCTGCATCTGCACTGTCGTTAGATCCGACGTACCCTGGAGTCCAGAGGATAATAATTTTTCCGGTAAACTATGATACGTTGGCTAAGATGGATTTTACCAAAGGATGTTGGTTGTATGAACTATTTGAAGGCTTCTAATTGAGCTTAAGGAATCGGTGCAGATAACAACATTGTTTTTTAGTTCTACAATAACCACATCGACAGCAATTGAAATTGCGTACAGCTCTGTAGAAAGGACGCTGAAGTTTTGTGGAAGCGGAAATCGAATAACATTGTTTGAATATACAACTGCGCAACCGCAGTAGTTATCTCGTTTGGCACCGTTAGTGTATAAGATGTCGTAATGATTGGAATCCTTTATTAAATCTTCAAAGGAGGAATGTAGACGACTTTGAGAAGTAGGACAATATAGTTCCAAGAGATAGGTATCGAACGATAAAGGATGGGACGAGACCGGCGGTATAAAGGATATATTCTATTGTGTAGGATGAATTTAACTTCACACTGGAGCATGGATTTTAAGTATGGTCGAATAAGATCAGAAGGTAGAGAAGTTAATGGTATTGGGAGGTTAGGGGTTGTATGAATATTGAAAACAAAGGGAATGCGGCAGATTCATTGAATTCGTTAATCATGTTAAAACTTAATCATCTGGAAAACTTGAGTATATTTGTGTATTACCGGGACATCGAATTCTCTTTAGTTTCTGCACTATGTATCGTAAATTGTATACCGTCAGAACACAACAAACTCTGGGAACAGACATATGTGGAGTGTATACACTAGTCGCCTCTTACTAGATACTATCAATTGCAACTGTCTCTTCCTACATTTCCATGATTCTACTTTTTTAAAAACATTAATCGGAAAGGAATTGTACTTATCATCAGATTGCAGCTTCGAGAAACTTCTTACTGCCCTCTGGACGTGCAGTTTGCAATTCTGATAACGTGTTCTTTGAATGCCCTTCTTTAATAACATTACCTCTGTACTATACTTTAAATTACTGCGCGCGTCTCATAACGGTGCTCCGTATAATGTATTGTCCTTTCTCCATTTTGAGAATTTACATCTATTTCTAGACATAGCGATATATCTCTAGAAAAGTTGACCGACTTTATAGAAATATGAGTTAGTACGTACAGTATCGCGTTAGGTAGGCTGTATTAGAAAAGTTATAATGTATGTTATTTTATATAGTCTTTAAAATTTTCTACGTTGTTTAAAATTGATTAGTTATATTATCGAGTCTAGCTGCCTAACTGATCATTTCTAAACATTTCCATTTGTAACGAACCTTCGACTGTTCCTCACTTACTGATTCATCATAAGTCATCTATTACGAGACAAAACTGAATCAGTACAAAAAGTCTTAACTTTCCTTCACCTCATTCACATCCTACTTCCGACTTAGCATCTCCTAACTCATGTCTCTGCAAAAAAAAGTGCTTAGTTTATTGTAATGTGATTTTTTTAACTTTCGATTATTAATTTTTTCAAAAATGTTATAGGTGTTACTAGTAAAACTACTATGACGTTATAATTTGCAAATTGCTCGTATATATTCTGTGAAAATGAAATATATTTCAGTTCATTCATTTCGGTCGTAGAGAATTAGGAATAGTCTCTAATCTATGAATATTCTAGTCGTTGGAACATATACACATTGTAACGAAATTAGAAAGTATCCGCCGTTCAAATATGATACCTTCTGTTTTAATTCGAACGTATAAATCACGATCAAGCTAACAGATCGTTGTCAGAATTTAACGACAATCGCGAAATTAGGTTTTTCGTCTCGAAGATTTTTATTAATCCAACACACAATTCGACTCGCGAGTTATGTCATATACGCGTATATAATCGCACGCAGAGAGAGTTTCTTGTATTTAAAGTGTATCTTCATGGTTTTTCCCCTACTATTCTATACGATTTCCTTCGTTACTACTACAATACGTTATACCGTCGAGATATTGCAGATTTTTATCTTCTAAGCGATGATTCAGCATGTTCCAGAGTGTCTCTAATTACGTGCTTTAGCCGACTGAGTTGTAAGCGTAATGAGCTCTGAATAAGTCATAATCTGGCACATTGATATATATATATATATAATAATAATAATAATAATAATAAAAATCGACCAAATTGATCAGTCTGATTTTTATAGCTAGCCTTCTAAGTCCATATTTTTTCGGTCTATAACGGGAGTAATAATGGATATACCGGATTGATGAGATTAGATTAGACGCTAAGATAGGCATCATTTCCTTTACAGTTTGACCGACGTGTTGCATTTGGCTACTTGGTGAGAGAGAGAAAGAAGAATTCCTTTACGGTTGATAGTATTACGTTGTGCGCAATCACTTTACACGCGCGCTAATTACACCGGTAAGTGGATAAATATTACCGACCAACAAAAGGAAAACGCCCGGGCAATATATTACAAATCGGACACATCGAGTTCAATTATGCGGGTGAGGAATTCTCTCTTATCGAGACGATGTCTTCGAATAAGATAGATTCTATTTTGGCACGCTGCCGATAATCGTAATATATATATATGTGTGTGTGATTAAAGCATTTACTGGTCACACACCTGCTTGGTAAATTTTATACTAATAGTACATAGTTCAATGGCAGTAGGTAACAAGAAAGCTCTCGTAAAAAAAAATGAGAGCTGTGGCGTTATTTATATAATGAAGTTTATTTTTTTATCCAGCAAATTAAAGCGTTGATCTATATATGAAGGAAAAAATGTATAGGAAACGGTCAACCTGATATTTTATGTGAGTGGTCATTCGGTCGATGAGGTTTGAATTTACAAAAGAACGGCTTGGAAGTAAATAAAAAGGACGGAATTAAGACAGAGAGGAAAGTAATTAACAGTACGATTTTTCTTTTTTAATTAGAAATGCAATCTGACCCCTAGAAGGCCAAGAAGCGATTGAGGTGAAAGTATTGACAGGCGTGCAGTCGTTATCTATTTATGACACTCTGACCCAACCTTAGTTGTTAATTAAAACCTGAAGAGAAGACCGAGGGTGGTTAGTCGACTTAGTCGCCTAACATCCTCGCTGTATTAGCCAATAAATTAACTGCTGGTGGATTAAAATGTTTTTCTATTAAGTAACGTACACTACGTCCTCGAATCACAATATTTATATCCGGTACATTCAAGTTGCGATGGATATCATCATTACGAATGTATCAGGGTGCATAAACCAGTGATTTTAAAACTTTCGATTAGAGACGTATTATTTTTACATTTAAAGTAGAAGTAGTGCTCTACAATCGCAAGCCCATGGTGTTTATACAATAATAATTTATATCGTAAAAATAATTCGGAGTTTCGGCCAGGAGTCAGTACATTTTATTAAATCTCTGAGTTTTAATTCCTTATTTTTTATTGTCGATCCAACAACATCTTAAAATAATGGAATTTAGAGTCTCTTCTGGTAAAATATCATCAAGATAACTGGTCGACAGATACCTCGTCTGATTGTAAAGGTAACACGAACGGATTTTATATTATTTATTTTAACCTTCCACCTGTGTGCCTAATCTTGGAAAACATCCAAGCTAGACTGCAACTTCTCCGACACTACAACGGGATCTGTATCATTAGAAAAGAATGCTATATCATCTGAATATGCTCGTACTGAGATATTATAAGAGTAAATTACATACGAAAGAGGTCCAGGACTGACCCTGGAGGCACCCCAGTAGTAAAATAATGAAAATCAGGTTTTTCATCGCCGTACTTTATCTGGAAATATCTAAAATATGAATGCAATAATAGATAGAACATACATTGGATGTGGACGTTTTAATTTAAGATAAAACCCTCATGCCACACACGGTCAAATACGTGATTGACGTTTAAAAAAGCAGTTGAACGGTATTTAGTTTTTAGAAACAATCATTTTGTACCGAATGAACACGTTCTATCGTAGCATAAAGCCAAGCCTATAATCGAGAATGATTATTGAGTTGTTCAAAATTGGCTTAAGTCTTGGACTAAGTAGTTTGTTAAATACTTTTCATAACTTTATTAATAAACTGATAGGTCTGTAGGAGATGTTTTACTAAAGCGATGCGTATCCAATATAAATTCGACCGCGTGAAATATAATTAGAATTTATCGAGTTAGAAGGTTATTGTCAAAAATCAACATGAAGCTTCTGGAGAAAGTTATTGGAATATGAACTCCATTTTTATAGTCAGTTATGATTAAATACGTATTTAGTGGCTCTAGTTAATATGTGGGATGGAGGGACATTATAATGCTTTGTCTATTATCACATCGGTAGGTGTTTACCTGATCTATTCTCTCTAATAAAACGATAATGCAAGATCATGTTTTTATTTCTATTGGACAAGATCGTAGTTGGTAAAGAATTGTCTAAAAACGTTTCTGACCATTGTAGATCCCTAACTTTGTTCGATTTCTCTGGCAGTTCTACTGACTTCGTATACGACGAAATAATTATTCAGAATTCGTATAGAAATTGCAAAGATTTAGTATATATATATATATATATATATATATATATACAATAATGGCGTCTAAAATATTAACCGAAGATAGTAAGATGAATACAGTACACTAATCAAAGACTCAGTTTTAAAATTTACGTTCTTCTTGAACCGTCTTCGCTATCGAAGGTTAGAGGTTAGCTTCCACATATTTCAGCTCTTTCATGTTTGTCGGCCGCGTGTCAGATTTAAAAGTATTCCAGTCTCGGTAACATTCATCCATTTTTTGGATGTTAGAGTCCTTGTGCGGTTAACACTACGAACACCTTCTATTGCACCCATCAGTATTGTTCGGAGTAGCTCGTACTTCGATCTCAGCATCTAATGACCCAGATAGTTACTTTTCCTTAGTTTTATTAGCCTTATCAGTTCATTATTCATCCGTTCCATAACTACCTTATTTGTAATATTTGCTGTCCATTCCTGCAAAATAATAATATTGAACTGATGATGATGGCAAATAATGGATGACGACGATAATGAAACCACGAATACTACTATCGTAGTAAAAACAATAATAATACTAAATTCTGACTTACTCTTTCCAAGTGGTGCGACGAAATAAAATTTATCGCGATAGAATTAATACCGTAACGTGCTAGCGACTAAGAAGTACAAGAATGCGTCGATAGAATGTGTCGATAGAAAGCCTCGACAGGAAAATTCTTACGTCGCGTTTAATGGAATCGAGTGAAATTCCACCGGCGCGTTCCTTACAACGAATTACGTCTATTTTTATTCGAACGAATAGGTTAAATCCTTACGTACGGGAAATGCTTATATATTATTCGAGAAAAGTACCCGAAGATTATTGACGGATGGGAGTTTCGGCACGAATTGTCGTCAGCGCATGTTATTTCTGAGGCACAGTTAAGGGCGAGCGATGTCGGTAGTTCTTTTACGTATATGTAATTATTATTTACCCATTGCAAGTACCGTTTCATTATGGCCATATTATTATTTACCCATTGCAAGTGGACCGTTTCATTATGGCCATGTAGCAATTTTTATGGAAATGAAAAGTAGGTCCAACAGCCGATAGTGTTCTCCGATGGAATTTTAATTAATTAATGTTAGACATAGTCGAGGATCCTGTAACGTTGTAGTCTTCTTACTTCCTTGCTATTATCTAACAGATTTATCGCTACTGTGTTATCGTGGCTCATCAACCAGCTGACATATCTTTGTACCTGATTTACGAATTCATCCCTGATATAGGTAATTTTAAAGTCTGCGTAACGTGTCACCGGTTATATACCAAGTTGAGGAGACAGTTAGTCTTATCGCATTATCTTAGAAATACGCGAGTATTTTATTTACACGAATATATTTAGCGCAGTCTCGCAACACGAGACAATACGTCCGCATAGACTTAATGATAGCTTTATAAATCAATAATTTATTTGTTAAGCCTGAATATTTTCCGAGCATCCCGTGCCACAGTTTCGTGTCTAATTATTTACGTTTTATATTAATGTGCTCGTCCCGAATTAATTTTTTCTATTGCGACGTCGAACGAGCTTGTTTGTTCGAAGAATGTGTCACAAAGTTGATTTTAGCAAAACGGAATAATTGCGTAATATCAATATTTCTCTTGTGTGGCATTTTTAATCATTGCGTAGATATGTAAAATCAAAAGCATATGTAAACAAAAGTCCAAAAATGTATAATAGTTGAAAGTGTAGATTATACCAAAACTATTCCGATAATCAGCCGAAAATTTGAGAGACTTCGTAAATGTATTGAAGATAAAGATCATCATTTGATCGATGTTTACATATGTAGTGGTCTAGAGTACGGACTTCTATACGGAACGCACCGAGTTCGAATACGATCGACGACGCAAATTATCATCAGAAAATAAAAATATAAATCCGAATATTATCGCGTCGAAGGCAATGGAACACCACCACGTTTAACACCGTATGCGCGCTAGTTAGTAATAATATCTACAAAATCACACGGAGCTGCATTGTATCGTGACAACAAAGCGCGATTACAATCAGTTCTCTTAGGTGTATATGTCTATGCTGTCGTCATACTCTAATTACCTTGTACGTTACTTACACTGTACAACAAAATATGTATAGACAAGCAGTCGCCTATCTCCGATACGGAGAAGGCACTTAATGAATGAATGAATGGATGTTATATATATATATGTATATATATAAGTGATGAGCATAACCGACTTATGACTAACGACTAATCCGGTTTTATAAAATAACCGACCAATTCGTTTTTTACAGAATAACCGAATAAATCAGTGATTTTTTGAAAATATTTTTTAAAATTGGTTTATTAATTTAAGAAATTTATAAACTTTGTAAAGTTGTTATTTTGTCGTGATGTACTTTAGAATACAAAACCGATTACTTTTAAATCGGATCACGTAAATCCGGTTGAATTCAATTGCATTTCGACTAATACGTGTTAGTAGGTTCTATTATTATTTTGGTTCGATTGAAATTGATCACATTTCGCCTGCAATATTCTACATCGTGTATTTTTACTCTGTTTTCACTTCGCATTTAATAGTAACAGTTTAACAGCAAGTAATTAGAAGCCTTCGAAATGCGGTGTTACCGTCGTATCATATCGTGGACAGCAAAGAAGAAAAATAACGAAGTATTGGACATATTGAAAAAAGATAAAGAATTGTTAAACACGATCAAACGAAGGAAAATAGCGTAGACACATATTTAGAGGTCCGAAATATGTACCGCCGACCATAATCGTGGGAAAAGTAGCAGGAAAACGAAAAGTAGGCAAAAGAACGATTGCTTGGCTGGATAAGGTAGAAGAATTGTTTCACAAGGCCAGAGACCGAAAATTATATCAAGAAATTGTCGTCATAGTTGCTACCAACGACTGAGAACAATTGGACAAAAAAAAAAAAGAATTATAATTTGATTTATGTAATTTTGCAGACAACATCGACATTAGTATGTTTTGTTAGAACCGATTAAAAAGTAGTCCGATGTATATCGATGTTATTAGTAGCTTTTGCTAGAACCGATTGATAATTAGTCGAATTTGTAAACGGCGATTCTTAGTTATGTTTTTAATCGAATAAATTGTTGATTTGTCATTAAAAATTACATATATTCATTTTGTATTAAATTATATTCAATTTATTAATGAAGTTCTAAAATTTGAAATGATTACACGATTCATTTCGCAATATTTCCGTAGATTACCTTATATTAGCAGATTTAGTTAAACCGACTTGAAAGCCTGGATGTATATCGCGATATTAGTAGGTTTGACTGGAACAGATTGAAAATTAGTCGGATTTTGAATAGGATAATTCTGAGTTATATCGTTACTCTTATAAATTATTGCTTTTATAAAAAACCTGCTATATAATATATATATATATATATATATATATATATATATATATATATATACTCGTTTTGTATTAAATTATATTAAATTTATTGATAGAGTTCTACAATCTGTATTATTACGTGATTTACTTCACAAAGTTCATACCATTCCAGGTTACCGGTTAGTTATTCTTCAACTGAAATATATTTTTTAACTTTATTTTAAATGCATTTAGGGATATTTTCATTTGCTATGCCGTGTTTACATTGTATTAATAAAGAATTAAAGTAAATCTGACTAAATAAAAAATCGAATAATTAGTAGTTTTTTTTGGAAACGGTGTTTTAGTCAGTTATACTCGTCGTTAATTTATATATATGTATTAAAATCTTCTTCATTTTTCTTCCAACACGATTATAATTATTTCGTTAACTCGATTAGTAAGTACGATATATAATTTTTCGAAAGACGGTACAAATGTTTAATTTTTTATACTTGAAATTGTTACGATAAAGTCGTTCTTCGTTCATTGGGAAATAAAACACAAACGAATAAATATTCGTAATTAACGATAATCGAACTCATAAATTAATAATTATCCGAGAGGATACGAAACTTGGAAGAAATATTAGAACGGATGAAGAACGCTAAAATATTTTAATTTTTTAAAACGACACGTTACGTCCTTGGTAATGTCTATTCTGCCAACCCAATATAGGGGTTTTCTGATGACCTAAAACTTCTAATATCCAAATTCCATTAGACTGTATCAGGCGATAATAGAATACGCCGTTTCTAGTATTGGAAAGATAGGCGATAGGCGCTCCGGCGGTTGAACAGCTATAAACGAACTGATCGTGAATTTCGCGACGACTATTCGTATTGATAAATAGTTGATACATCTGACAAGGTCCAGTTATGACTTCTCGTCGATTTATCGTCGGTCTAAACGTGCGTAGATATCGGTAACATTTGCAATCTCTTCTAAATGTTAACGTACAATAAGCCGGCTGCACTCTACTCGCTTGACAGTGAAATTCGTTCATCGGTGTCAACACACCTGCGAAAAAACTAAAATTGGAGAACTCGAAACTTTATTCAGGTTTTTTCGTTTTATTTTATTGATTACTACATTATTTTAGAAATTCCTAAAATTAAAACTCACGCACTGCTACACACGGATACACGCAGATACGTATAAGTATGTTACGCTAACTGAATTAAACGTACATTCGAATAAAATTGCATAAGATCGAAGTAATGACAAATACTGACGAGAAAAAAGACGATGCAAACGGGAGTACATCGCGGAGTATATCAATAGTTCCGAAAATGCGCATTTAAACATGACGAAATACATGTTTAAAGCGGGAGCAGATGGCCGAACTGAAGTGAATCTGGGCGAAGGATATAATAGAATCCAAAACAAATGTCGGATCCACATTGGTAGAACTCGTTGGTATGACGATAAACTCAGGTAACGAAGAAGAACTGAATTCAAAAAGCTTAGAACCGGAACTAATAGAAGAAATTAGGGAGAACTTGCGTCCAACGATGAACTGATGATAAAACAAAAAACTCGCCAATGAGAAACATAGTTTCTATATTAGTATTGCGTAAAGGTAAACTTTCAAAACTCATTCGAATTTATCAGCATAATTTTATAATTTAGCTCGCCTATTAGTAATTTACATTAATGGACATAGTGACGAATATAATTATGAAATTCGTACACTCTGCGTACCTATGAAATAATTAATCTGTAATCTTTTATCCTTTTTCACTTTCTTTCTTTGTCTTTCGTAAAAAAAAAAAGAATCCATCGTTGAAATCATAATTTTTCATACGAGCAAGGATGATGAATCGCAATGTGTACGTTTGCTTTATTTTGTAAAGCATCCGGTAAAGTAATAAGCTTTTCGCGTTGTTAGAAGAAATAGCATGTCCTCAAAATTTACCGAGGTTTAAAAACAGGAGTAAGACAAGAAGGTTTGTTGTCGGCAAATTATTTTAATGTTTATCTGAAGTTAATAGTTAAGCGAACACATAATAGTACTATCGAATGAAAAAACTATACAATTCGCGAATCATCAAGTGATACTCGCAGAAACTGCGAATATGCTACAAAAGATGATACGGAGTCTAAATAAATTAGCGAAATGGTAATAAATGTGAAAGAAAATGATTTATTGGAAGAAAACCGCTTTGCATCCTAGGTCAGATTTTTTTTTTTTTTTTGAAGCGGGAGGGGGAAAAATCTTCAAAAGACTATATTTATAAGTTCCATATATATTTTTGAGAGCAGCACATGCTGCTGGATTCCAAAGAAATCAGCGTGTGGGATTTTTACCCACTAAAAAACCCCCTCCCTCTGTTGAAAAAAGAGAAAAATATACATGTAAATATAGAGGTCCATGAACAAATGCAAAGACCTCCACATTATAATAACATAATATGTGATGGAAAAGGGATGAAAAATACATAGTCCCTTATTCCACCAAGAAAGCATATAACGAGTTTGTGATTTATAAAATATTGAATTAAATTTGAATAAATCTTGATATAAACTTATATCATAGTATAAATAATAAATTACTGTATACGCTTGTGACTTACAAACTTACATAGAGGAATAACTGTTATTAAAGAAAAGAAAGTATCATCTTAATAAATGAATATACATGTAATCATTAACCAGTAAGAGCATTATATACAAAAACAATACCTAGTAAAAGACTTAAGAAATAATAAGTAAAGCAGCTGACCATGCTAGACTCAATATTATTGATATTGGGATAACGTTTGAATTAAGTTGAAATGAAAACAATGAACAAGATATTTCTTAAACTTTACTAAATTTAAATTTTAATCGCATAATTTCTTCTGAAAGTTTTATGAAACTTATAAAGTGGAAAGCATTTTGATTCCTGGATCCCAAACTTAGCACGAATAGCAGTAAAGGCAGGACACTGAAACAATGTATGTCTAATATCATCATCAACTGATTGGAATGTTGGCAAGCTTAAACCTATATAAATATGATCCAAGCTTACCGTGCCCAGTTAATAATTGCACATTATAAAAATTGATATTAAAATTTTTTATTTTCAGTCTCAATGAGACATCTGGCAGGAACTCATAAGTTTTCCTGCCGGTAAGTTCAGCGTCCCACCTTTGCTGCCATTCCTTAACAAGCATCATATAGATATGTTTTTTATATTGCTTATAAAGCAGCTGCTGAGGGCACAGTAGAGAATCCAGGAACAGGAATTGTTGAATGTGAGGATTATCCCTTGAGAAGCCTAAAGGCCCCAGCAGCGGTCCTCCCCATAAGATAAAGATCCAGGGGAAAGACACCACTGATGACACAGGCAGCTGAAGTTGGTGTTGTACGATACAAAGAAGAGATGCGAAGCAGGAATTTACGCTGATGTTTATTAACACAATTCAACACCTTCCTATTAACATAAATTGCAGCCCCATAACCATAGATGGACTGCACAATGCCTTTAGATAGGATTAACCTTTCCTTAAAAGCAAGTCCCCAACAGTTATTTTGAATCCGAAGTAGTTTATTGTAAATAATAGTAAATTTAGCTGAAATATCTTTAACATGCGGCAGGAAGGTTAATTTTTCGTCAATAACAATACCCAGATATTTTAATTCCTTAGTATGCTCAATTGTGGAAGAAGATAATAATTTTAGAGTTTTCACCTGTACAACACCAAAGAAGGATTACCAAAGACAGAGAATTTACACTTTGTTGGAGAGAAAGTTAAACCTAGATCTGATATTACAGATTCTAAGTATTTGGATACATAGGGTAAACTTAAGAAACTCTGAATCTTTGTAGATTTAAAAATAAGACAAAGATCATCCGCATAAGAAATAAGATGACAATCCATACTGCAAGCGGCAGAAAAAGCATCAATTTTATGATGAACTACAGAGTACAATACGTTCCAAAGAGTGGGACCCAACACAGAGCCCTGGAGAACACCACACATAGGATTGTTGTGGACTGTAGAAGCTCCAATGGTAAGAGAAGCAGTCCTCTGATAGAAATAATCAATAACTGTATTATGTATGGATTAATTTTACTACTTTTTAATACTTCTATAATGGCAGACCACCTACAATTATCGAAAGCACCCTTGATATCATAGGAGACAACTACCACAGGATAATTATCTTTAAGTCCATCTTGAATCAAAGTAACCAAATGGAAAACTGCATGCTCAGAAGAGCAACCAGATCTAAAACCATATTGATTACTATGCAAGATATTTTTTTTTTTAATTTCCTCAATCAAAAGTACATTAATAACTTTTTCAAATACATTCCCAATGCCATTTAGTAGGGAGATAGGACGATAAGCTGATAGTTCGGACAAATCTTTATTAGGTTTTTGTAGTAGTTTTATGGTAGCTGATTTCCAGCATTTTGGAAACATATTCAACAATAAGCACTTATTGAACATAGTGATCAGTAGATTTGGAAAAAGTAAATTAAGACGCTTAATTACCTTATTAGTAATTCTATCTTCCCTAGGTGATTTCCTATTAGTCAAATTCTTAACTAATTTAACAATAAGCAAATTATCGATAACAGGAGCTGAAGCACCCTTAGTAGATAGGTGTAAGGGGAAGATCAGCTTTCCGCGGGAAGAAATAATCTAATAGAGCATAAACCTTATCATGATTAGTTTTTAAATATGAATGAGATACCAAAAGATCGGGCATGGGTAAACTAACCGGATTCTTAAAAACCATCAAGTATGGTCTACCCCATGCTGAGCTTTGAGATACAAGATCTATCCACTGTTGTAACCTAGCTCTAGCAACTTCAAGTTTATAAAGCCTATTAAGTTCTATTAATGTATTTTGCAAAATAAATAAACGGAAAGGGTCTTTACACCTCCATTTCTTTTTACGAACAATATTAGTTTTTTTATGCAGAAATTCTAATTCCCTATTCCACCAGTCCACTTGAGGAATTAATATAGGAAATTGACTTTGTTTAATTAGATCTGAAAGATATCTGTTAAATTTATTGATCAACTTATCTAATTCTACACCATAACTACACTGTAGTACATTATTAATGAATATATCTGCCAAATTAGAATTAATTTTAGAAACAAATATCTCTGTATCTATCCTCAGGCACTGCTTAGGAGGGTAACGAGTTACATTAGTAGCAATAGAAAAATAAAAAGTTTTGTGAAATGCAAGAGCAAAAGGTTTCATCACCAATAATACTTCACTAGCAATACCTGAAGATATTAGTAAGTAGTCGATTATACTACTACCATTATTATACCGACACTCATGAAGGTATGCACATAATTACACTAACTGTTGTTTATTATGTACACATTTTGCAATATAGAAGTGTAATATTGAAATAAATTTAAATTATCAAGCCGTACTTATCTACAATAATTAACCTTCGTATGGAATCTCGATTAAAGATAATATTAATCTTTTTCTCGAGCCCTTGACTTTTTTTTTGTGTAATTAGTGGTTGGAGTATTCCCAAATATTCTCAAGATCATCCGGCCAGCATATAAAAACGGAGATAAATTTAATGTAGTTAACTGCGGACCAATTTATGCACTGCATACGGTATAAAAGATTTTTAAACAATAAAATGTATGAAAACCTTCTTTCAAATTAGTTACAAAAATTATTATTAATTTTTTGTTTAGTTTCAACAATTAAATTTTTTATCTACAAAAGTACGGAATGATTCCTTTTTTGAATTTGTCTCTCATACTGCAAAATGTCTTGTTTCAGTTTATTTTGATTCAAATACAGAGATTTTGATGCAGTAATTCATGATTTATTGCTCGAAAAATTATATGCTTACGAATTTAGGGGAATGTATATTATCGATTCAAAAGTTATTTAGAAAACAGATATTATACAGTAAAACTGAACAGCATTTACAAATTCAAAGATCAGATGTGTCTCAGGGAAATATGTTAGGACCGTTTTCTTTTTCTCATCTATATAAACGAGATGTGCAAATTAAAAGTGTTATTCCCGATCGCATAATTTAAAATGATGTATTTCATTAGATCGAGACTATATTTATTTCAACGCAGTGGTTATAATTTTTTTTTTTTCTTAACCTGTACAAATAGACAATAAGCACATGAGTTTAGTTAAATATGTGTAAAAGTACGATTTGAATTATTCTACAATAGCAATGTATTGATCTGTACGACTTTAGATCATTCTGCAGACGCACAGTTCGTAAGTACGTCTCGGAGCATTCGTCAAATTGGTCTTTGGATCGGATTATTTGGTTTGTTATATCAGCGCTCGTGTATGGGTGCACATAATATTGCACTATTTTGTTTATTATGTAAATTTTGCAATACAGAAGAGTAACTTTGAAATAAGTATGAAATTTGAATTAAAGGACGTGGGGATCTCTTTTTTTTTGTTAATTGAATGTGTTAATTCTGCAAGGGTAATATGCATGCCCCTTATGTGAAGAGCGGAAGTCGGAATAAAATAAAAAAGATTAGATAGAAACATATGGAGGAATGTAACGGTTGATAAATTCGTCAAATCATTGTTCGTTTCTAGAGGGGGTTGTATAAAAATTTACAATATTCCCATATTTTTAAATGAAAAACAAAAATGCTCTTTATGACTTCCGTTTTCTCTAATAATCGACCAGTTTGGACACTAATTTTTCTGAGGTATTATTTTTTCTGAATGTAAAATGTGATCCCTGATGTCCGTGTGTTGTGAACATGACTTCGTCCTCCATTAAACCGGAGATTGTTTGATACCTATAAGAGGTTATCAAAGGAAGGAAGGGAAACGAAGTCATGCGTAGAAATAAAAAGTTCGTATATTTCGGGAGAGGAGAGATCGGAAGGACATATTGGGATTAGGTAATCAACAATTGCAAAAAATCTTATGGTTGATACGCTTAAAGTACTTAATAGTGGCGAGAGATGTAGATGGTTTAGTACAACTGCCAACAGGTGTTATATAAACGCCGATTACTGCCTAAATAGAAAGGGGTAACAGCCCAGTTACATGAGAAGACTAAGTTTTTTGAAACGGAGAGTGAGATCAATAGCACTGGATTAGAAATGGAGAATAGGAATTATAGTACGTATACCGCTGTTGAAAATATTTAATGAGTTTTGCTCAGCGATATGCAAAACGGCTCTGACATTCATATAAATGAACTACAGCCCCACTTTTGGTAATGAGCATTAAAATCTCCGAACTAACTTAGAGGAGGCCAATGATTAAATGAATACACCAAACGCTTGAACAGCTACTTTAACCAAAAGGAGAGCTTTCAGCATTAAGAACTCTATTAAATAATGAAAATTTACATCCAATAGCCAACGAAATAAAACTCATCTTACAAACTATATCTAAGAACATAATACTTTTGTGGATACCAGCTCCCTGCAATATATATGGTAATTCAATAGCCGGCGAATCACCAAGAACAGCCGTTTCGCATCCGCTTCTAAATATCCATGTACCGATAGCTGACGTCAAGGAATACTTAAAGTATCATTTCGAATCGATGTGGAATAGTAACTGGCAGAGAATATCTACGGTGAATAAACTACGATCCACAAAATTATCTTCAAAGTAGTGGCACTCAGCACATCGTAGTAACAGAACGAAAGAGGTAATATTATGCCTTTGCGATGAGACATATGTTACTTGATGAGGATGGCTGTGCTATCATAACCATCGGTTATATCCTGTCTATAAACTAAAAATCCGGTAAAGGAGAGGTGAGAGTATGGGATTAACCAAGTTTCAGGGATGTGTAAAATATACGGTAGGAAGACCTTCAACATTAATTCGTTGTATGGAAGACTATGAGTATTCCACTGAAAAATATTAATCACCTATGCTAGATGAAATTGAAGAGTATCTAGTGATTTGTGGAAAGGGGACAAGAAAACAAGCAGGATAATTGGGACTAGATAAGATCTATGGCCTGACCATCCAGCAGAATAAAAAGGAAAATAGAATATATACAACAAAGACAAAAATGTTAGATGTCATATATAAGGGAAATTTTGCACACGCACAAACACAAAACACACGCGGAACACTCATACATATACATAACATGTACGTACACCAACATATCCATGTATATATATATATATATATAAATACACACATATCTGTAAGGAATGAGGGTCATATTTTTTTTTCTGCATGCAATCTGCATTTAATAACAATAAGCAGCAGTGAAGACATGTTATTATAAATATCAAAAGGAGGATAGCAACCCAATATGTGCTGATTCTATTTATTGATGAATACTTTTACGTTATTTTAATCTGCAAAGATTATTAGGATCGATGTTGAAGTTGGAGAGGTTGGAACCTGTGTATTCGTTTGAATTTAATGCAGTTTGACAACAGGTTCTTTGCTAGTATATTTGAGTGTTGATTTAGTCTTTCTTTGTTTCTTGCAGTTGAGCTGCAGATTTCATCTTTAACCGAGCTGATCTTTAAGTCTTTAGAGATGTCATCATTTCGTATGAACCAAGGAGCATTCAAAATTTTCCGTAGGATTTTTGCTTGTATTCTTTCCGTAATAGCTATATTGGATTTAGCAGCAGTACCCCATATCTCCATGCCATAGGTCCAAATTAGCTTTATTATTGTTTTGTAAAGTAAAATTTTATTTTCTAGAGAAAGAACTGAATTTCTTCCAATCAACCAGTCCATATTTCTCAGTTTCAGTCTGATCTGAGTACATTTGGAGGTTATATGTTTATTCCAAGTTAATCTCTGGTCGAGATGTAGACCAATGTATTTCACACAGTTTGCTATTGGAAGTTGTTTATTGTTGAAATATATCGGATTGGCCGATCCGCTTTTCAATGTAAATAATACATTGAGACACTTATATTCGTTTACTTTTATTTTCCACTGTTTGAACCAATTTGTTAGATAGTTTAAGTGATCTTGGACGTAGCTGGCAGCAGTACTGACGTCATTGTGGATCGCTAAAATTGCAGTGTCGTCGGCAAATAAGGCGGTTGTAGTATTATTATTTACCGGAAAATCGCTGGTGTAATCTGATATAGTGTAGGGGAAAGAACACTACCCTGTGGAACTCCTGCCTTGATCAGAAATATAGGTGACCGTGAACCGTTGAAATTAATTTGAAAGTATCTGTCTGTGAGATAAGATCTTATTATTTGGAAATATTGGTAAGGCAGCTTGAGTTTTAATTTGTAAAGAATACCTTTATGCCAAACTCTATTAAAAGCCTTCTCGATGTCCAAAAAGGCGGCAGAGCAATATTTTTTATCCTTAAAAGCATGAATTTATGACATCAACCACTCTATGGGACTGTTCTATGGTATTATGGTTATTTCGGAATCCAAACTAGAAATCTGGAAGTATTGAATATTCGATGAGTAACAGCTTTAATCTTTTCAATAGCAATGTTTCAAATAATTTAGCTAATATCGGGAGTAGGCTAATGGGTCTATACGATGACATTTCTTCAGTTGGCTTACCCGGTTTGTGTATCACTTTTATTACTGATATTTCCATTGCACCGGGAAGAAGGATGTCCGGAGGATAGCATTGTACAAATATGTAAGCAGTACAATAGCTTTCCGGGGAAGGTGTTTAACCATAATGACTGTAATAGAATCATAGCCAGGGGCTTTCTTTATATTTAACTTTTTTATATGATACTTGATTTCCATGGAGGAAAAACGTGATATCTATTTCAATATCTTGTTCTATTTTTAAAGGAATATTCAGGTTTATCTTATTATCTAGTAAATGTTGGAACTCGCACTAATGAGTGTGTCTGTTACAGAATACAACCTCTGAGTCTGTGCGGATAATTGCAGAGCTCACATTTAGTATTACTGGTGAGTGGTCACCAGAGCTGTCTAACGAGGATTCGGCTAAGACGTTATCATTGTTTATTCCACAGCAAGCAAAAAAATCGAGTAAATCCGGAATTCTGTTCGGGGTCGGTCGGTCAATATGTGGGATCTCCTACCGATATGCTTTCGTAGCTATTTGAGAGGATGGAATATAATAACTGTTTTCCTCTCTGGGTTATTAGTCTTGTACCCCAAGTTGTGTGCTTGGCGTTATAATCTTAAATTTTTGTCCAAGTGAATAGAAGTATTCGTTGAAGTGTTGTTGTTTTATGTTACGCTTTGGTGGGCAATAAACAGAGGAGATAACAACAGGACCTAATGTCGATTTTATACACACAGAGGTGACGTGTATGTGTTCTTTACAGAATTTATTTATCTCGTAGTGTACTATCGATGATTTGATAATTACTACCGTTCCTCCATGAGCGATGCCATCGGGATGAGGAGTAGAATATATTGAATATAAAGGAATTTTGTTAAAATTTTCAGCTGTAAAGTGTGTTTCGCTAATTAATGTTGAAAATGGTTCAATTTGATGTTGGCGACGCATCAGGCCGTTGATATTCCATGTTGCAATTGTGGTAAATTGATTCATTAAGACAGTAATTTATTTATAACTTTTGATAAAATATTGATAATTGCATTATATTTAGGTGGGGAGTCGTGTGGTTTGCTACAATTTATAGATGGATGGTGTTCTCCGCATTTTACACAACAGTAAGGTAGTGTGCAGTAGGTTTTTGTATGGCCAAACGCTTGGCATCTGGTACATTGAAGTCGTCAAGGGGATTTTGCACACACTCACGGATACCCGTCTATATACCTAACGTGCACACATCTAAATCTCAGATAAGATATACACATACCTGTAAGGAATGAGGAAATTAAAGAATCATATATAATGCTGGTAGAAGATTGAGGCATGTTGATTATATTTGGGAAGATTTTCTGGGTTGTTTGTTCCAAGTCAGATTAAGCTGAGGATTATTTTCGGTAGATCTGGAAGCATTGGAATTGATGATATGGACTTACTTTGTTTATTAGGATGAGGAAATTTTTTATTATTCAATTTGGAGCCATAAGAAGATGAGGTGAAAGAAGCGATTCTGCACAAAGTTTCGTTAGATTCATTAAGTTTATGTTCGGTGTAGATATCACATGAGAAAGATTAAAGGGATGTTAGATACATTTAGTATAGAAAGTGTAAGATGATCTTGGGATGAAATTAATGTACTGGGGAGAATGTTTGTTTAGGTTGAGGATTGAAGGTATTAGCTGGAGTTGAATTTTATGGGGAAGATAGTTGGTGGATACCAAAGGAAAATCAACTTGATAGAAATGAAATTAGAACAATTGGGGAACTGTTTGTTAAGTGGTGTTAGAATTTAGAAGAGGATGAGCGCGAGGGAACATTTAGTGAAGTGAGGAACATATCGGTGCTCTTAGAGTGATCTGGTTTAGTTTGGGAAAAATAACCGTTTTGGCAAAAGTGACGGCCTTGTTAAAAATGCTAGATTTAACCATTTTTATGTCATTCTTGAGACGATATCAGAGACAACTATTTTGCTAATTTTGTGTTGCTTCTGATCGGATAGGTATGATCAGTTGTAAAATGAAAATCGTGACAGTTGAAGCAGATCGTTGAATTAGGAAAATATGGCTTCTACTGTAGTTAGTGCACCTAGGTCTCGAGCTACACTGAGCAGCGATTATGAATAGCGGAAATAGTTTGGGCAAAATTTCAACCGTTTAGATAGCTGTCGTCTGTGAATACGCAGATATCAACGACTTTAACCAAACTTTCTATACCTTCCTGTAAGTCTTGTATTGAAATATCTAAAGGAACACCACGAATGACCCTAAATCTGTATAGTATATTATTGGGAATAAATGCATTCAAATAATGAGGTTATTATTAACATTTTGTAGAATCGATAAGTCTTATTTTTAATTTATTATTAATTTAATCGTGTGTAAGTTTTTAATATATACTATCAACAATTTGCCCTTTTCTCTAACAAGCTATCTTAATGTTATTAAACATTAAGAATATACGTCGGGTCCGAGAAAGTTCTTAATAAAAATTCTTCGTCCGAATTGTCGCTACAAATCTAGATTAAAACTACCCTTGAAATCTATCATCCCTTATACTACAAATTGGGGTTGAAACCGGTGCTATTTTCCGAGTAAAGTGTTATGACACCTGTCGCAGATTCGCGCGTTTGACTAAGTCACTAACGGAGATTGTAACGCGTATATATATACATACCTCTGCGTTCAAACTCCGCGCAGCATTTAAGGGCTGAAAATCGGACTTTTTTTACTTAGGATGATAGTTAATACTTACATCGTTTAGTCTTTAGACTATAATTTCTATATAATTCTAGAGGCGCCCCATTCGACGCTACGCTTCTATTTACTAAAATTCCGAACGCTATTCGAGCGCTATTGAACATTTTTTCGGCTGCCGGATCGAACGATAATTCCGCTTGCTGTTGATTATGATAGTCCGCCATCGGCGGATAACCGGTTCCGTAGCAGTGGTTAAGTTTACATTTCGAAAGTATAACGCTTATTAAAACGACGACGTACCACCGATAAAAATCTGCCCGGAAATGTTCCATTGGTCTTAACCCTTTCAGTCATGCATTATAAAATTTTAATAAAAAATTATTAAATTTTTATACAACCGTATGTTATAAAATACTCCGTTTCTTAGGTGAATTGTAAGTAATTTTCAATATATTCGTATAATTATTTTTCAAATTGAGACATTTCACGTCAACCAGAAATTAAAAATCGTTGTTTGCATTAAAATTTCAATAGTAAACACCGTGACTGAAAGTGTTAAAAATATTAACTACCATTCGATAAAACGGAAGCAATTTTTCCTTTTAACGTACGATAAGAAAGTAATATTTTTTATCATTATTTTTATTAATTTTTTCGTCGTCTACAATTTATTACAGTTGCTAACGACGTTAACTAAAATTAAATTAACGACGTATTTGGAAGTCATAAATTTAACATCGACGCAGTTTGTAAGTTAATTTATGTAACTTAAAATTTATTGTAAAATAGCCTTGATACTTTCGAACATGGCGAAAATGTCATCATCATTGTCGTATTGTTCGTTGCCGAACGTCCTGATTAGCTATTGTACGTTTACTTTCACGTATAAAAAATGGGCTAGCATTCAATGTACTAATTATATATAAAGCAGATGAGCGCGCATATGACGTCATACGTAGTGGGGTGCCACTGCCTTTTCCGTGATAATTAAGAATTAACTAATGATGAAAAACTTTCTATGTCACGTGTTGGTTTCAAACCCTCGACGTTGTCAGTCGAACACTCTAGCAACTACGCCACAGCGACATAAACTAATAATAATAACAATAATAATAGTAGTAATAAAAATATTAATAAAAATAATAATAATTACAATTACTAGCAAATCATCATCATCCATCATCATTATCATCACACACACATACATATTCGCGCGCGCGCGCAAATGAAATATATATATGACCTTTTCGAAACGTTAAAAGTAAAACAATTTGAAACGATGGTGGAAATTCCGATTTTTCGTTAATGTACGTACAGACACATACAAACGTGGGCGCATACAAACTATATGTATATATATAAATACATATATAATTATTTTGATTAGCAAATATCAATCGACTACAAACAGTTCGTTCTCCTTCCGTCTCCGCCGCTCTGATTTTTTCGTGGAGACCTCCACACACATAGTTTCAATCCTACTTACCCACTGTACCCAGTTTTATTTGAACGTAGCGGTTTTTTACTGCATTATGTTATCTAGTTGCTGAAGGTTTCCGTCGTCGTCTCGTATCCATAACGCTTTATATTTTTCCCTCCGAAAAATCAGTTAGCTTCATCCGGTTGTCAGTTAGCTGTGGAGCCCACAAGCTGTCATTGTTATTTCACCTTCAAGTAGTGGACATCTGAACAAGTTTTTATTGTCTTGTTCTTACTCGCATTCGCATCTTGAATCAGTATCTAGTCCCCATTTTTTTAAATCTCCGTAAAATGATTTTATGGTTTCTTCGTCGAATGTTCAGTATAGTTGTATGTAATGGGCACCACTCACGAACGTGCTTTAATTTTTTTTTTTAATATACAATTATATAAAAATATTATCATTAGTTTGGTCGAACGAAAACGGCCAAACGAGTTTAAAAAAGTAGCTATAAAAGATTTTTTTTTTGCCGTGATTTTCAACGTGTTTCAAGTTTTACTTCTCATCACTTCATGCTGAAGCGTGTAATTAGATAGAAATTAAATCAATCATATTGATCAGAAATATAAAGATCTCGTAAATGAAAAAGAACACAGCAGTAGCTATTTATTAGTATATACCAGAGGATTTATATATATATATATATAATTTAATGAAGAGTAAAATTTTAGACACACACACACACATAATACGGCTTCAGTATCAATCTTCTAAAAAAAACTTTTTAAAAAGAATGCAATCACACACACAACACATATATATATAAACATAAAATTGGGCTTACAATGATTTCGACTAGTAAAATGGTTGGATTGAAAAAAGTTGTTTATGCTATTTTACCTTAATCTCGCATGATGTCATCAAATACCTTTGCGGTATACTGGACATACGAATTGTATAATATACATATACGTTTATACATGGAATCAAAAGGTATAAATATTGACGGACGAGAATCAATTATTTGGGTTTTGCCGATGATATTCAATTAATTAGTGCATTAATGTCGATACATTACAAGACGTGACTTTCATATCTGTATAATAGTATTTATGGGTGAGACGAAGGTCAATTCATCTTGTCACTTAAAGACAAAAATAGAGGGACAAAATAGGTCAACCGGCTACATGTGTAAGTCAATTTTAAACAGATAACCAAGCTACGCGGAAAGAAATTAAAAGATCGAACACATTTATTACGGATAGTAGAGCTTTTAGGAAACTGAGCAATGTCTCTAAAAAAATAAAATGAACAATGCGCAGCAAACATAAACTCTTACGAAATATACCATTAAACTACTGACTGCAACGCAGATGATTCAAGAAAAATTAGGATGTTATATCGTCAATGCAATAAGCGGATAGAACATAGAATGTAGTTGAACGTATGAAATATGGGCTAAATGGACAGACGCTAAGTTGCGGGATGATACAAAAAAGTCAGCAGCAGTGAAATAGATGAACAAAGCCCCGGATCCATACAAGTAGAAAAAAGGATAGTTGCTTGATATAAAAGTATCCTAAAATATATATATATATATATTGCACAGACCGAAAGGAAGACCAAAACAGACGCTGATAGACACAGTCAAGAAGGAAGCAAATATTAAGACCTATGGGGAATTAAAAAGACAGACAGCGGATAGGAAAAGGTGGAGGACTTGGACGATAGGGGCGAACCAGTCAAATGACTGAAACACCCATGATGATGATGATATGTATATATATATAAAGAAGGAGCGATGAGGGGGCGAGAAAGGATGACGGAGAACTTTGTTGGCCACAGGGTTTTGTAGAAACGAATTCACAGAAAGTAGAAAACCATATAGGTAGCAAAAAATAATCAGATAGATTATTTCGTAGCGTAAAGTATTAAACATAAAATTTCATATTCACATATATTTCTAGCTACTAGTAAGCGCTACACAGGTATATCGTGCGTGTATGTTATATATCATGTATTGGTCTACTGCTGGAATAGGCCAATGTCTTACATTTGTCGCGGTTCTGAGTTCTTTTAATCTAGTTCATGCCCGACCTGAGTTATATCACCGTGCCAACGAGTCAGCGGTTTTCTGTTAATGTTTCTTCTCTTATGAAGCGATTACCACTTCGACCTTTTTTCCCCTTTATTATCCCTCCCTCATGTGCCCTTCCAAGGTCCACTTCAGTTTGGGCATCTGTTCCACTATGTTACAAAGTCCGGTGAGTAAACTAAAGAAAGTTCGGTGAGTTCGAAAAGTGGTAGGTAATGTTACCTAAACGATTCCAATTAACCGGTTCCCGGCAAGCGTTATTGAATTCGTTTGCCATTGTTTTCCTCAATAGCCAATTATACGTTATTTTTACGTACAATGCAAAATATAAACGTTATTACAAATATTTAAAATTATTATTTCGATTCGCTACATTCTAGTCATGCATATGATTTTGCTATCTTCGATTACAGTTTTTAAGAGATGATTACGAGATAATGTTGTACTCGGGTTAGGAGAACAAATTGTCGTACGATACAACGATCGATGACGACGCTATAACAATTTTGTTGGGTATAATTTTTACGTTTTATATTCGTTTGTATCGTTACATAGCTGATTAAAAATTTGTATGCTGTTTAATTAATTTCTTAATTTTTTAAGACACATAGTCATATATATATATATATAATATATGTGTGTGTGTGTGTGCATGTCTTTAAAACACAACTGGCTGGTATGTCATTCGTAAGCATTTTGCAAAGGCTTCGTATATTATTGTAGCCGTATGATCATGTAACGTATGATTTTTTTTTTTCGTTGTCATCTAGCAAAATTTTAATGGCATCTAGTGACAAGTTGGTGGGGGGAAAATTAAATATAAGCATTGACGGTAATTCCTTATCGAATATTTTCGTCCATTCGGTCGACTTAATTTGATCCTCGACTAACTAATAGGATTTATTTTAGTACTGGTCGTCGGCGGATGCATATTATTTTACAGTGATGCAGGCGGATGCATCCTATTGTCTGGCGGTGGAACCGGATGCATCCTATTGTCTGGCGGTGGAACCGGATGCATCCTATTTTCTGGCGGTGGAACCGGATGCATCCTATTTTCTGGCGGTGGAACCGGATGCATCCTATTTTCTGGCGGTGGAACCGGATATATTTTATTTTGCGGCGGTGGTAGAAGTAGTTGCATCCTATTTTCTCTCGTTAGGATCGGTTGCATTCGACTATTTTCCGGATTAATTCTAGGTACGAGGTAATCCAAGCCGAAGTACAATGCGCGTTGGTGCGACATTACTCGAAGAATTTCGTTATTTTTTTCGTATTCGAAGGCGCCGTTGCGCGTATTGGATAAATAGATGGCGGCGTTGTATCTGCCGACGGTATTCGGTTGTTTGTAGGTACAACCGTATACGTACTGATCGTGAACTTCTAAATCGGACGGTTGTTGTTTAATCAGTACTTTTCCTCTCAAACATTCGCTTACAGCCACGTTCATGATACGAAGCGTCGGATATTTGATTCGCAAGTACAGATAACATCTCCACCATCTTCTTATCGAAAACGAACAGAACGCCGGTTTCACACCACCGCATTTATAACTGGTGGTAGCGTTATCGTAATTACCTGCGAAAAGATAATAGAGAATATTATTAAATTTTTACTGAATTTTTCTGGAAAAAGTTTGCTACGTAATAAGACGTTCTAATTAGTCGATGTACGACTAAATTATTAACTGGACTTGCCAGTGTTATTTCTTTTTCTCCAGACCATTATCAATTTTTCGCTGTTTCTTTTCTTTCTTTCTTCCATTTAAAAAATCTCTTTTCTGTGATTTTTTTCTCCAAAACCTTTACATTCCCATAGCTGCTCCGACAATATATTAAGTTCTTTACGTACATACATATTATTCTTCTTCTCATGCCACCCGACTCGGGTATTGCTTAATTGGCCGTGCATCGTTTCTACTATTTCATAAAATGAGCATCAGTTCTTTTGTTGTTTCGAATAAATCCGCGGCTCCCTGTATTCTGATCCATGTTTTTTTTTTAATTTATCCAGTCCAGAGATCTTACTTATACCCGGCTTTCTTCTTCCTTCTATTTTACCGATTATTATGGTCTGAAAGAGTGTCGATATTTTTAATTTATCAAGAAGATGTCCGAAAAAAATTTATCATCCGTTTTTTCTTTACGAATAGTTCTCATCAGTTTTAACATTTTGTTCATTTTTCATCTTATTCGTGCACGGGATTTTCCAAATTCTTCCATAACACCACACATATCAATAAAATAGGTTCCTTCATGTTTTTCTGTTATCGTCCGTGTCTCGGATCCGCGATTACTCGATCGGATCTAACCCCGGCCATTGAGAAGCATACTAAACTACAATGGGGACAGTTTATACCAAAGCTGAAGAAAATGTTTTACCATTCTTTTCAATTAAGTTTATAGTCCGAACGGTTCACATAAACCAGCAAAAGGGTGAGAACTTGGCCAAAAATAGAAAAAAAGTAAAAAAAAAAATCGCGTCTATATATAAGCACTGATTGTAACACCGCATCACCTTCTTTTGGTTCTTTAAGTTTAACTTTCGATCGTATAGAACGTTTAAAAATTTTATAAACACATTCGACGCGAATTCGCATTTCTTCATCTCCTTTCAATCCAAATACCTAGATATTTAAGATCGAAACAATTTCGTATTTTATTATAAGAATCGAGTGTAATAAATTGCAAACATTGCAACTGATATCGGGCAGCAGATTCTGCCCATATAATGTATTTTACGAGATAGCATTTATAAGATCACTGTTGAACATCAGGGAGAGCGAATAAGAATTCCGTAACGAGTACTTACAATGCTTAGTCGCAACGCTGTGATCTCGATAAATTTGCCAGGCTTCTCTATTATCTTGCGAGACGGATTTATTGACGAATTTACGAATACCCACTCTGATGCGCGATATACGTCTGTCGTACCAGTCGCGGATACTAGCGAACGGCGTCTTCAGTTGCAGTCCTTCGTTCGTTCGACGATCATTAGCGAACGGCAGCTGCTGCTGTTGTTGTTGATGCGTTTCGTGTGGCGGTATTTCTGGTTGCAGAGACGCGGCTACCGTAAATGAAATTAGTATTGTTATTATTATTTTTAGTATTATTATTATTTTACCGGCATTAGGAACCAGTTTAAACGTCATTTCGATTGTCTTATTTAGCAAAAGTGCGAATACCGACTTTAAATTATTCGCAGTACATACCGTTCGGCGGTTTTTTGTGTTACGTGTAAAAAAAATTATTGTACTAATGATTAACTTCAAATGAGAAGCAAATACAAACGTACAAGTGGATAAAACGAACAACAATTTGCTGGTTATTTTGACGATTTATTTTCGAACAATATTTACGTCGAACAATTGTCTAATAAAAGCTGCGAGCCTAACGTAATATATCTGGTAAATTTAACCTATTCGTTTATACGCTACGTATGTGTCTCGGTGACGTAGGTCAAAATAGTAACCGAATATATGGAAATCAGTAATGAGGCATCTGGTGTGATAAATTAGTAATTATCAAGCCAAACGTCCTATCCGGTATGAACAATTACCCAATGGGTTTTTATAATAATTGAAAAACTCGGTTAGCTTTAAAATTTGTAGGAGATAAAAACAAATTTTAATAAAAATTACTATCGCAATGGTCGCTAGGCAAACCGGTATGCGTTAGTTTAATCTCCCAGTATTTGAAATGTTTGTTTATCGACTAAATTAAATAGATAGCCGACTTAATTAAAGACCACGATTAACTGTAATTAAATATTTCAGTTGAAAACCACCTATGAGAGCAGACATAATAATAAGTTAGATGCGGTGGAACAAACAGGGACAATGCCAGGTGAACGATGTTCTATAGTTGTGTCCGTTACATTTCTAAAAGGAAAAAAAGACAGACCACGATCATAGCGATCAACTGGATCCGGAGATAAATTTTGCGATTTTAAGTTAAATAATTAACTCTTTCGATAATATGAAATTCGACGTAGTACGAAGCTCGTTAGACGATATAAACGAGTGTAATTAATAAATTTTAAGGCTTCCTTACGTATAGATTACTTTTAGTTTATTTATATCTTAGGAAATAATTTGGACATGCCAACGTCCGGCAGTGCGTTGATATGTACATTGACTCCGAAAATCCTCTAATCACATTTAGTAAATTTATAACCATAGCCGAAGCGATGATCGACTACTTCGACACTGGTTAATAGTATTCTTTATTAATGATACGACTACAACTTTATCATGCGTCGGAATGATTATTCTATCAAAGATAAATTTTTCGAATTAGGACATCATGGCCTGTGTCTGCGAGATAAAAATTAATGTTTATCACACGGATAAGCTATTATTTCAATTTATATATATATATATATATATATATATATATATAATGGGGATGCCCTTACAGCATACCCAACGTGATACTGTAATTTCTAACTCATATTTCTATAAACTCGGACAGATTCTCTAGAAATATCGCTATGTCCGAAAATAGATGTAAATTGTCAATATGAATAAGGGACGATACATTATACGGAGGATCGTTACGAGAGGTACGCAGTAATTTAAAGTACAGTTCAGAGCGTAACGTTATTAAAGAAGGGCATTCGAAGAACACGTGATCAGAATTGCAAACTGCACGTTCAGCGTGTGGAGGGCAGTAAGGAGTTTTTCTAAGCTGCATAAGGAACAGGCGGTCCGGCAACAAGCAATGCACAAATCTATATATGTGTATATTTTTCAATTCATGCATCGTTGGAATTCCCAATAACGCCGTCGTTATTTATTCCGTTCATTATATCCCAAAAAAAAAAGTTTTTACTATACCGCTGTTGTAGTAGTCGTAAAGTTTTAATAAAGTCTTAATTATTGTCAACGCCAGACATAAGGGTTGGTATTTTCATAATTCTTCTGATAACTGTATTTTAAACATTTATTTTGTTATAATTTTTCGAATTTTACTTCTTATTGAATCTACATATCCCGACAATGTTTTCTTATTACATCCAGCATTATCGATATGGTTTTATATATTAAAAATATATAGACGGTACTAGTCATAATTCAGCATAGCTGGATTAGAAATTACCCGAAAAAGTCTTAATCCCATCTGACACGAAGTGATTTCGTTTTAATTATTCGTTTTTGTCCGTTCTTATTCAAAATTAGTTAAATTGTACTATTTATACGGACGGTAATTTTTTTAAGCCTTACACATCACCATTTAGTACAAACAAATTATATTTAATTCGCCTGCGAAATTTAACAATCCTATTTAACTGCGAAGGTTAAGATAATTTTTGAGTTTGACTAATATTTCGTTAATAACTGATTACTTTTTATAGATTATCTATTAGGAAATATTCATTTTTGGATTTAACTAATATTTCGTTTATATCTGATTATTTTTTATATATTATTTTACGAAATATTCATTTTTGAGTTTGACTAACATTTCGTTTTTTATCTAGATGAAATATTCATTTTCTAGTTTGAATAATATTTAGTTTATACTTGAATATTTTTTCGCATTAGCTTACTTATGACATAGTATCGATTTTCTGGTTTAATTAATATTTCGTTTATATGGAATTTTTTTTTATTACATAATTTATTATCGAGTTTTTCGAAGTTTTATTATTATTTTTGTTTATATCAATTATTTTCATTATTTATTCAAAATTACGAGTATAATTAATAATTCGTATATATTTGATTTTTTTCAGATGACGTCATTTATTGCGGGTTGTTGTTTATATTTGAATATTACTTATTTTTACATTACTTTATTTATTGCGGAGTGTTAGTTTTCGACTGTTTTGACTATATCGTTTGTTTTTTTTACATCTTTTATTAGCGAGTATTTATTTTGTATGTTTCATTAATATTTTCATTTATATTGATCGCTTATTTTTTCTTATACTAATTTTCGGGTTTAATTGATATTTTGTATATATTTCATTCTTTTTTCTTACACCATCATCGTCGTATTGTTCGTTGCCGAACGTCGTGACTAGCTAATACGTTTTACGTACAAAATTAGCTAGCCATTCAAGGCGCACTAATTACATATAAAGCAGATGAGCGCGCGTACTATGTTATACGGAGTAGGATGCCACTGCCTTCTCCGTGATAATTATTCTATGTCGCGTGTTGGTTTCAAACCCCCGACTGTCGAGTTGACAGTGCAGCACTCTAGCAATTATGCCAGCGCGACATAATTTTTTTCTACATTACGAGCGCCTTACTTGGGAAATTCACGTCAGAATGAAAGTTAAACAAATCAAGGCAAGAACACGTGAATTATACTGGCTCATCGGTAGAAATTCTACTTTAGATCTATCGTGTAAGCGGCTAATTATACCAACACGTCATAAAGCCAATTTGGACGTATGGTCTTCAACTATGGGGATGTACTAAGACTGCAAATCGCAACAGGATTCAGATTAGACAGAATGTCATCCTGCGTGCAATTGTGGATGCTTACCGGTTTTCGCGTAATGATGACATTCACCGCGATCTTCGGATAATGTTCGTCGACGATGTCGTCAAAGATTTTGCCGAGCAGCACGAGAAGCGTCTGTTTCGACATGTCAATGTGTGAAGCCGTTAAACTTCTAGATAATAAATTAGATATTAGACGAAACCGCGAGATTTAGTTTTATAATCAATAATTAGATTTAGGAAGTTTTAACCATTGGGTTAATTTTTTCACACTCGATTATATCACTCATAAGATAACTGTGGGTGATAAACGTTGTATTAATAGAGGTACTTATTTAACATTAAGTTAAGATTGTAACGGAAAAAAAAAAAACCGAAACAAAAAGTTACGTTACTAATTAATTCTATTATCTGACCGAGTAACGGCACATCTTAATAGATGAAGCCGCTTAGTTATATATTCTTACATGTTACACAACTTTATAACAACTGGGTCTACTATCTTTCGTTATTATTAAGTTATAAGCGCATCTCGGTATTATTTTATCCTAAGTCTTTTGGACGGATTGTCAGCAAGTCCGGTGATACACATGCGCGATATTAATGTATTAAAATTTTTGTTGAATGCATTATTTTGTTCTACCGCCACCACCGTAGGGACATCCAATTATGAATTATACTGTTGCGAACATAGTATGGCACATCGATCATTTTACTCGGTATTTTATCGAGATGGGCTTTGGCAACTGATCCATATATTTCTAAGCCGCAAACGGAAGCTACAATGGTTTTATACGGAATAACTTTGCTTCCCATCGTCGGATATAATTGCCTTAGTAATAACTTTAGTTTTTTCATGATATTAATTACATGAAAATTACATGTCAGGGCGCTTGTCGATCGTTATTCCGAGGTATTTTTCCGCTTGTATGTGCGCTATTGTACAATTGCCGCAATTTACTGGGGGAGCGTGTTTTCCGTTTAGGTGTAAATGTGACACGCGATGATTTCTGATCATTTATTGTTATTCTCCATTTGAGGACCCATTTCTAGAGTAATGATAACTGGTGTTGAATATATACCTTGGGGCTCCGATCACTGTGACTAGCTAGTATGCAATGTCATCTGTAAATGTAGCTTGCAAGTTAAACATCGTGATCGGCATTTATAAAAAAACGTCATTTATTTTGACTGGAAATTATCTATCGCTTAAGCAAGATTTTAAAAGACGACATATTTAGAAAAAATTTTTCCACTTTGTATAGCAAATCTTCGTACCAAACGCGGTCAAATACTTCGGTTATATCAAGGAATCCTGCTGAGCAAACATTCCACGCTGTAACACAGGCTCAATTGTGTCAACGACTATATGGCATTTGATTTGGGACATATATATATTAGTCATAATATGAACGAGCGGTTGAATTCAAATATATTTCGAAATGTACTCGACAAACTTATTAGCCTATACAGGATGAAACATCTGTAACTATTCCCATGCTTATGGGACAAGTATAATTATCGATTTTTTTTTTCCTTTTGCTCGGAAAGTATGATATTGTCATTGTAATCGGTTGTATAGACTTTTTAAGATTACACGGAATATTTTCTGATAATTGAAATGTGTAAAATTTGTATTTGTTTTATCGGAGGGCCTCGATAACAATTTGGTGAACTTGGTTTTACGGTAATACCGCGGTATTTGTAGACATTTAGTATAAATTTTACACATCTTTCTAGCTGGTTAAAAATTTTGTAAATTCTGTATTAACGTCTTTAACTAAAATCATTGAAGCCCGAGTAAAACGACGCGGAACGCCGTTTTTGTTTATTTTTAACGGAATATTTAATATTTTGTTTATATTCGAATTTTTATTTATTACGCTGTAGTTCGAGGTTATATTTCATCGGTATTTGATTATTTTATAATATTTATTTCAGTTTGCGCGTTTAATTAATATTTTATTTATATTCGGTTATTATTATTATTTTTTTTAAGGGAGTATTAGAGAATTTTCTATTAAATATTAGTCGTTAAGTATTCAACTTCGTTATTGTCGATACTTTTTATATATTATCGCGCGCGAGAAATTATTACGATTGCTTTTCCTTAATCACTGAAAATTGATTTCCTATTATTTTCTTAACGTCTACCATCGTCGAAAATACTAGCGTAGTTTTTTTAAACTCGTCTAAATGAACTTTTCTAATTATAACTGAAATTACGTCGACCGGTTTTATCCGAGTAATTTTTATATATCCGTTTGCTTGTATAATCTTCAACTCGTTCAGTACGTATATATCTAAATAAACGTTTTCAATTATAATTAAAATTGCGTCGTTTGATTCTAAGTTAGTTTTCACGACATCTCTAATGAAGAAATCGTTTTTTAGCAATGATCCTCTTTTAATTTACCGTCCGTTATTAGAGAAGAGTAAACGATTATTATCGAATAAACACTTACGTTGCCCTATCGTCAATTCCGTTCGCGTTATGTTAGAATTCGAATTCTTCGCGACTTCTTTAACGAATAAACGAGATAATTTCCGTTTGATTATCGATCGTTGTTTTTTGTACCATTCGCACAAATCGAACGGCCTTTTCGCGTCTATCTTTTCCGCAGAGGGTCGTACTTTTTCTTTGGTCGTTTCCTCATCCGACAGAATTTGCGCGTCTTCGTCGTACGATAGGAATTCTTCCACATCCGACCTGGGTTTACCGTTCGTGTTCGACGTCGTCGTTGTGTGTCGCGAATTCTCGGCTACCGTTTCCGGCGATTCGATCGGAGTAGTACAACCGGTAAGAACGGATAAAGAAATCGTCAACCAGACGATGGTAAAACATTTCGTTACTTCGAACGTTCGCTTAATGTAGAACGTGTTCCGAATGTACATCGTGTCTCGCCGTCTGATCACTCCACCGGATAACTTAATCCTTTCGATCACGGTGTAAAATGTTTAAAGCGGTCGCGTATTTTCATGATAAGAGAATGTTTAATTCTAAAATTAAAAAAAAAAAAGAAAGAATAAACTAGAAAAAAAAAAATAAACTAGCATCATTATATATCTCGTATTTGTAGAGAAAATCTTACGCTTTTTAATTTCTTGAAGTCGATTTCGTTAATTATTTAATAATTTGAAATATTTATAACGCGTGACTCAGAGCATTAAAACGAATTACATTTATTATTATTATTATTAAAAAAAAATTAACCGTATCGGAAAATAATGTTTAAACGTTTAATTAACGCTATTGTATTAATCGCGTCGAATGTACAGATTTGAAAATATCGAGCGATTCACTTCCTGAAATTCGAATTACGTACGAAAATTTTTAAAAATCTCGATCGTCGATTAAGACTTCCGATTAAACAATTTTGGCCGAAATATCGAACGTGCAGCTGTAAAATTAAAAACGCTGTAACCCATCTGTTATATTTTCTTTTATGTTTATTACTTATGCAAATATACTTTGTCGTTGTTGATGATAGGATAACGCTTTCACGTAACAATCACGTTAATTTGGTGCGAAGAACTTATCTGTTTAATTATTTTGTTTCCATTTTACTCGACGACTACGTTTGTGTTTATGTTTGCACGCGTGTGTGTGTATGTATACACACTTTTCGTATAACAGTTGTTACAACGTTCTAGAAAATATCCTATTTATATGAATTTTTCGGCGTAGGTTTAAAAAATTTAAAATCATCTGCGCTCATTTGCTATTGTAATTTCTAAAATATAAATTACGCATAAAAAATTATTTTACAAGTTTTTTATATATATATATATATACATATAAAGATATTGTTCAAAATATAGCGTAGAAGAATAGTAAATAAAGCAGAAGCTATATTGGCAATGAACAGTTTGGCTTTAACTCGCGAAACAATGCTAACCGTAAGACTGTTGATCGAAGAGAATAATTACTTTCTATTGCATTTATTGATATACTGTAACGTAAATTGAAAGATACTGTTCGTTTAGAATATTATACAGAATATGGAAATAAGCGAGAAGGATGTAAAATTAATATATAAATTATATGATAATCGGATTCAGACTGGTAATGCGGGCGAAGAAGTTAAAATATTGAAAGTTATTAGACACGGGTGCGCTCTGTAACCGATACTGTTCAATCTATATACGGGAGAAATAACTAAAGTTGCTAGAGAACGAAGGAAAATGGTCTATCAGCTGTCCTAGCAGAAAATCAAAATCAACACATAAGGTTAAAAGTACTGGAAAATCTATTTAAAAGGTATAGAATGAAAAACGAAACAAAAATTATAATGACAGTCGAAAGAAAATATGCGTAACCATTGACGTTTGTAAATTCCAAGAAGTTAATTAATTTCATTACTAAATCACCTGCGACGATATTAAAAACCGCATTCCTCAGACAATACGAGTATTTTACGAGCGGAAAAATATATTAAAAAACGAGAGTATAAATATGAAAAATTTCTAATCTTATTTTTATGGAATACGGCAACAGATGTGAAACATGGACGATCAGTAAAGTGGAAAAACAATCACTAGAAGCTTTCGAAACTGAAAATACGGTGGATAGATAAACTAACGAAACGAAGAACTCCTAAAGAAAATTGTAGCAAAAAGGACGTCGTGGAAAAGTATAATAAAACTAGGGATGAATAAAATTTGGCACATTCTAAGGTTAGGTACAAAAGATAATTATAAAAAAAGAATAACATATAGAAAATGTGGAAAGGGAAGAGCTATAACACAATATGTGCAACAGCTAACAGAAGACACTGGTATCACCAGATATGATGAAGATGAAAACATCAAATCGTTAATTACGGAGAAAATCATCAAATCAGTTTTATAATTGAAGACTATTATATATATATATATATATATATATGTATGTATGTTTTTGGATAGTTAAGTACGAAGTTTCAGTTCATTTAAAATCTTCTTAATTTTACCCAAATGCGAATGTTTTTCTTTATTTTTTGAAATGTTAAATTTACACATAATCGGTGTTATTTCTCTTTCGAGCGTTTTCACAGTATCGCACTAATGAATCGGCAAATTTGTTTTTTGGGGTGTTTAATTTTTACCATCAATCGTACAGCAAACACGCTACGACGAGAGCATTGCTCGGCTTTTTTTTTATTTGTAGTTCTTTATTTTTTGGTAAAATCGTTTTTTCCAGAAAATATATTTAGATACGAATCACATACTGTTAAAAACCGTTACATACATAAGGATAATTATTTTAATCGCGTATAATTTCGTTTCATAATTTTCCCGAGTTATAACCAAAAATGTTAGTTTTGGCAAATGTCAAAGGTCAATTTTTTGTATGGGGGGGATTGAATTTTTCGGTCAGATATTTTTTCTGAAAATAATTCTTTCGTATATTGAAAAATATTTCCCCGGGAGGTGCGATACTTTAAATCGAAACGATACTCGATATATAAAATTTTACTTACAATTACCAACGCATATGCGCGGTTGAAATTTCTTACCTATTAATATTCGAACACGGTTAATGCAAAGCTGAAATTCTCAATAAAGTATCCGGAAAAAGGAGATAAATAAGAAATTGAAATTTCCAAAATGACGCGGGTCGGTGTCCGAAATTTTAGAATTTCTAATTTCCGTACAGACCATTTTTAATTACTTTATGAATTACATGCATGCGTAAAATTTTATCGAAATAGTTAGAGCCGTTTCCGAGATGTCCGAACATATATATATATTCATTTCATTCATTGGTCGTAATCCCATCTGAAGAGATGTCGTGATCATAATTAATGTTATTGGTTCTTATATTAATGTACTCCGCGAGCGTATTTCTTTTTGTAATTCGGTCGTCGCGTAACATGACCAAAAATTTCAAAATTTTCGTTTGTACCGGACTGCTTAATCTTTTGCTAATTTTGAGTCTGTTTAATATTGACATATTTCTTTGTTTTGCTTTCCAGCATATTCTCAGCAAGATCACATTTATTCCGCGAAATTTGAACTTTACCCCCCCAACAATGCGATGAGTAAAACTACAATAATCAAGCGAACTTTTAAGTACAAGCGTCAAATTTAGAGGGTCAACCTAAGATGTGTGACTCAATGTTTATCGAGGTTATACGTAACACTGAGAATCTTAGAAATGCGTATCGTATTTTTCCTAACGTTATTACTCGCGCGTGTGCGTTTGTATTGTGTTGTGTTGTGTGTATTTTGGGTAATCTGTGAAATAGATAAAATGTATTTATTGATACGTTTTGCAAAAAAAGTCGATGATGTATGAAGTTATTCGAATACTAATAAATATTCATACGCATATTATGCAGTTGCACTGAACTAGAACTAAATGAACATTGTTAACTTTTGACAAAGTTGTCACCTATCAGTTCCGTCAATAGTCGTGAAATTTTTTATTTACTTTACGCTATCACTGAATTTTTAAGAATACAGGAATTGATTGTTGTAGCTCTCAATCCAACTGAGTGAGTTACGATCTTAAGCAACTGTCATCTTCTGTACACGATCGAAAACGTCTATATTAACCTGATGAAATAAACGTATAAATTTATTACAATTATCGTTATATAAATTTTTATATTTTTTCACGTACATAAGTTTCCTGAGATGGTATACCGAAATGTAAGTTAAAATATTTTTAATGTTCTATTAAAATTTAAATGTACACGTTATATGTTAGGAAGTGTTAACATACATTATTTACTTAATTTTCCTGCTCGTGTATTGCGTTTTTTTTGTGTGCGATATTTTGAAAATGCGAATGCAGTATTTTAGTATATTACATATAGTCTAATATTATAACAAAAACTGTAGTATTCTTAATAGTTAAAATACGCAAATATCTGCTTATAGTATTCTTAATCCACGTGAAAAACAGAGGAACGCTGTTAACTGCGGAAGAATCTTAACGGTTTAATGATAACTACAATTATAACCGGACTTTATATTTAACATTGCATTAAATATTTAAATATACTAATTTTCGTCGTCAACATTATCTTTTTCAGTTATGTGTATAAAAATTCTATTATTTTCGTGTTTTTTTTTATTAGTTGTATAAAAATGCTCCCGCTCTAACATTTCCAAAAAATTTACCCTTAATAGAATATGCTCCATTTTTACTGCAGAAGCTACAGCTATTCTTCAATCTCTTCGATTTGTATCTATAAATCGCCCATCTACAAATATCTTTATCCTCTCCGATTCTAAAAGTTGTTTGCTGGCATTACAGCACAGCTCAATTCTCGTTTACCGTCAATTATTTACTAAATTTCTTAATTACATATGCCGATTAAACTCGCTCGGTGTGAGAGCTAAATTTGTTTGGATCCCCGGCCATATCCATGGCAATAATCTAGCTGATCATTTAGTCACTTCAACGGTTACACATTAGGGACTTTTTTGTTTTATACTCCTATAGATCTCCTAGCATACATTAAATATGCGCATAAGGAATACTGGAAAAATCTATGATCCGATCCATTTACTGCAAGGCATTATAAATTCATTCAATCCGACATACATTCTAATCTATGGTTCTACAATATTAAAGTTGAAACGATCAAATTGCGGGGGTTTTATTACTACCATTTGTCGACTGAGACTCGGCAGTAGTCGCCTTCCCTGCTTCGTTACACAAGTTTTGAAACTTATTAGTTCTCCTAATTGCTCTCATCCTATGGACACTCATTTAGTGGGCCGATGCGGACTCGAGTGTTCTCATCGTAGTAATTTTTCAAGTTCTTCTTAAAGTTCTGTTTCCTATAAATATTGCATTTCTCTTAGCTCTTCAAAATGCTGAAGTACATACGGCCCTATACTACTATATTTTAGATTATCATTACTTAATTTTACTCATCCCTACATTACTTCTTAAAATCTGCCTAATTTATAAGTAGCCCTTTCTTATTCATTCCATAATATGCAGATATGGGTAAACTCTATGGAAGCCCCCCCAAAAAAAAATTAATATTTAAAGAAAAATCTCTATTAAAACACGCAATTTTTATATATTTTTTTTAACATCCGATTAATTGTTATCACTAGAATGCAGATATTTTAGGCTAATAAAAGACAACAGCGGAGTATCTCTTTGGCGTTTGTTCAAGAAACGTTATTCGACTTTTAGTTTTTGAACATCAAGAAGGCCACATTGTAAATTCGATTGTATAGGAATCTTCTTTACGCATCAGATAAAAGAGCAAATGTGTATTTTTACTATCACTATAAATAATACGGAAACCGAGTATGAAAGATTTTATTTCTTTAGCCTAATACAAATAAATGATAACGATTGTGTAATAATAATAATAATAATAATAATATTTTTATAAGTTTAATAACGGGTATCATCACTACCAGAAACGACCGTACAACCCGGTATAAGTCCAGGTTTCCGGTTTCATATTGTCGTGGTTGGTATTGAATTCGAAGGAGAATACACCGCTTCTGGTATTGGTTAATAATACTCGATGATTGTTAAACTTACATTCGTACACGTGGAAAGAATGCACTTCTTTATTTTTGCCCAGTATTACCTTGCCTTCAACACATCCGTCAACTTCTACAGTACTGTACTTTGGAACAACGCCAGCAGCGCCGTCTGGTTTGCCGTGTGCACCTAGTTTGCCGAGAGCACTTGGTTTGCCGAGAGCACTTGGTTTGCCGCGAGCACCCAGATTGTCGTGAGCATCTGAATTGACGTGAGTATCGGTTGCCGGTTTAGTGGTCAGCTCCGGCGATTTATTATGTTCTTGAAAAAATGCAGCGCATTTTGATCGTCTCATCGGTGACATTTTACAAAACGTTGGATTAAATCCGTCGCAAATCAACTCAGCGGATTCTAAAATTATTTTAAAAAGCAAAAAAAATATTTTTTATTTCTTCATTGTTTTCTTTGTTAGGTATTATATAACGCACGCATAATTCGTATATATATATATTTTTTTGTATATATATGGTAAAAATTCGTGATTTATATTAATATTATTCTCGATGAAAAATATATCGATATGTTTACGAATTTCTAAATCTACGGGGTAAATACCTGCTATTACAATTGATGCCCAGTAGCTATAATGGTTTTATACGATTTAATCGTTTTAATTGTAATTCGAAAAGATCTTATTAATGATATGAATCTTTTGATTTTTAACATTTCATAATAAATGCTACTGTTGAAAATTAAGTTCGGTAATAAATACTTTTTTTTTTATTCGTTCATTTTATTATTTCTAATTCATTTCATTATGTATATTATTACGCTTGTTTCCCCTGTGTATGTTTCTTTAGACTCTACGTTATTCTGCAGATCGCGTCTAAATTTCGTTAAAAAATCCGTTAAAAAAATGAAGGTCTTAAGGAAGTTACTGCGTGGTGCGGTTCTCTTTATTACGAATTCATCGCTGATCTAAAACCATCCTTCCTCTAATCTATCAGTAGTATTCAAAATTTTGTTTTCCGGTTGGCTACCGACGCATTCGAACTCCCGCCATCAACAGCTTACATCAGAAACATCTCCGATTCGTGCCGTTTGTTTCTTTTCACCAATTTTGTAGTTTAATCTAATGCTTTCCAAAACTCTTTCCATTTTCTATTCCATTAGTTCACGGCGATCTTTAAATAAGATGTTATCGACGGTAAATTGTTCCAGATCCGCAGCTGATTAATTCAACAATCGCAGTATTGTCTTCGTGTAAAAGCAACCCAATCAGGATGGTTCTCTTAATTCATAACCTAAGAGAAAATGCATTCTCATAAAAAAAAATAATCGAGAAACAAGTAATGGGATGTACTCTATGTTTTACACTGACGAAGGTTCAGTGGGTTTATTAGTGGCTCAATTGTCAGGAATGACGTAGTCATCATTCACCAGTCGCTTCCCTAGACGTTTTCTGATATGATGAGCTGAATTTGTCGTGGAATTCTTGGTGAATTCGGAAGCTGATCCTACAACTACATGTTCAGTCTCTCTTCCCGTTCAAACACAATTCGCAACCGACAGCCAGAGAAGTGGTAATACTGGCAAACCTGGGTTGAAGAGTGACATTCATACGGATCGCGGATTATAACGAGATTCGCGGGCATGAAGTAGCTGATAAATCGGCTAAGGAGGCTGCTACTTTGTTGTTGTATACTTTTCAGCGCTATGATAAAGGAATTGACTTCATCAAACAACAAACTCCGACAAATCAAACACTCGGTTGATCCACAAATGAGGACACTGATCAGGAGATTTCGACTTCGTCTAGGTTATACGCGTATCTTATTAATAAGGTTAGGTTAGGTTATGTCTCATGTGCGGTATTATCTTTTCCATATTCATTGCTGAGGACGTCATTGAATTCTCCGTTTTGAAGACGAAGTTCTTTTTTGCCGAATGTATTTACTTTCCTTCACCAATCCGGTTATCTATTTCTTGATTTAACCTTCTGTTCAGTTGCTGTGCGCGTTAATTTAATTTAAAAATAAATAATAATTATTTCGGTTATTATTCATATTTTATCCCGTTTTCCCTTACCATTTCGAGTTTTTCGTTTTGCTGAGAAATTATCTATTTTGAATTTCTCATTCGCCCACCACACCACCCATCCATCTGTTGTCTGTCCTTCTTTTTTACACGATGTTCATTTTAACATTTGCGTATTTTACAACTTAATTTTTCTATAACGTTCGACATTCCATTTTTGGTCGCTATTTTAATATTCCCTACTCTCCACTTGTTCTTTGTTCCGTTTCTCGGAAATTTCTTCAGCGTTTCAATCTTTCGTCGTAAATATACACGTTAATTTTGTTTTTTCGTACTTTCTTAATAATTCTTCTAATTTACTAATCCGCGTTTCGGTCGCCCTCACTTTTTGATAATAAATCTCCAACATATTTTACATTTACATATTTCACCGATCGGAATTACTTACCGCGTCTACACTGATTAATTTTGTAACTGTAATTACGTAATTTGTCTTCAACAGTCACGCTATCCTGCGATGGATTCCGATTGAAGGCGAAACGCAGTATTTTCCTGGCGATCGATTTAATAATGTTCGGTTCTACGTAGCCGTCGTTTTCGGTTTTCTGTTGTTGTTGATCATGATGTTGATCTCCGGAAGTAGCTGTAATACTTTTAACGACGGTAAAAATTATCAACGATAGTAATAATAAGAACGGCTTCATTATTTTTTCGTCTATTTACTTATTAATTTTTGAAGATGGCGTTATAATTTTGACTGAATGAAATTAAATGATTTTCATTTGTCTAGAAAATCGACTGAATTGTCGATCTGATGATGAGGATAATTAACTATAATATTACCGACCGTCATTTTTCATATTGTCGAAAGTAAACGAAAAATTACACGTACTCAAACAGCTTTCGACTCGATATTTATCTGTTTTTTTTTTCTTTTTTCGAAATGTAAATTTATTCGTTTGCGAAAATTTGACTTTCATTTCTAACGAATCTTATTGTTTAAAATTCTTTTGTTCTTTATTTAACGAGCGGTTTATCTCAATTTATAACGAGTACTTTTCACTAATGACGCGCTTTCTATTCATGCACACAGAAGTATATATATATATATATATATGTATATACAATCGAATCCGCTTTTAAGGGACACATCGGGCGGAAGTCATTTGACCCTTATAACCGGCTGTCCCTTTAAAGCGAATTTTTTAAAATCTCTTATTGAAGCGAGTCGGTGTTAGAATATATATAGTTTAGTAAACAATTAACATACGTATAACCTTATTAATGCGTAATATCTATTTATATGGAAATTAAGAGAAAAATACAGGAGGCATACATAAGGTAAAAGAACCATTTGTAAAAATTGTTCATTTACTGTAAAAATACGCTATAATTGTTTGGTGTGAATTCTTCATCTGCATCGTTTGAACAAAATCTGCACATCTAATGATGCCATAGGAGCACCTGACTGCCCTTTTCAGTACTACTCCATTTTTTACTAAGTTCTGTTCATCTGTCCCATGATTTTTGCTAACTCCCGAATAGGCATATTGGGAGGTTGAATTTTGATTTTGTCTAAACTAGAAATTTTTTCCTTTAATGATAAACATTTACGCGACATTTTATTCATACAAAAAATTCACCAGAACTTAAAAAAGAAAAAAAAATTTTCGTAAGAAAAAAATAAATAAAACCGCACGATGCACTACAGTTTTTGCAGAACTAAACTAAGGACATAATAAGCTATCGGAGAGTGCATAATTAATAAACGTACAGAGCAAAGAACAGTATAGCGTCAATGAAAGAATGTCAACACAAAGACATCTCAAACAAAATGAAGAAGAAACAAAAATGTTCACTTAAACAAAAACGAATTGTAAAAATGACTAAAACATTTTTATTCAAATTTTGTTTTTTTACGACCGGAAGTGTCATTTTATATCGACTGACTTATCGCCCGTCTCACTATTTATGCCTTGAAAGTCTATTAATCTTTGTCCCTTATAACCCAGTCGTTGTACCACTAAAGCGAACTAAAATAAACTTCATTTGATACGTTTGATTCGGGGTTTTGCTGATTGTCCATAAACGGCTGTCCCTCTTTCCGGAGTCCCTGTATATATATATATATACATATGTGTGTGTATGTATATATATATATATATATAAACACCTTATCGTTCCTTATAAACAGATGTAATGATATTACGAGCAATTTTAAAACTCCAATAGATTCTTTAAACCTTAAGTTTAAGATCAGCAAACCTGAAATCACGATTGTATATCTGGTAGTGATACAAATATCTATCAAATATTGTAAATAAATAATATAAAAAATGTGCGTAATTGCATATTTAGTTCCGCTGATCGCATTATGTGTACTTGGGATTTATTATCGACAGCAAACTGAAACGTAATTAATGGATCCGATGTTTTTATTTATTTTTATAAACATCATTATTGCTCCATAGTTAATTATTGACTTGAACTATAAAGGTGTAACACATAACAGTGTAAGAATTACAAAATAATATTAAATTTACGAAGGCCAATGCTGCTATTAATACTTGAGGTTAAAGATTGGAACTCTAGCGATGAAACGAATCCGCCTTGTCCTGAAGTCGCTGACACGTAGAAGGAATCACAGATATCAGTAGTCCTTTGGAAAAATCCATTTTGGCTGTATCATCACAAATTTCATTACCTTCGAGCTCGATATGAGCTGAAATCTATATAAATTTGACACCGGTATTGTTGTGTTGTAAATAAGGTATGCGTTTTCAACGATTGCTTGAATAATCATTTGTGAGCTCAGCATGCTATAATCCTTTTTCAGTTGATATGGATACTGATAATTATTATAATTTTGTCGACACAATTTCACCATCATACGTCCCAGATATTACAGAACTTGCATACAATCCACATTGTATAAATAGCCACCCGGACAACCACTTTCCTTCCTTTACCATTACCCTAACAGAAATCCAACACACTTTATCTAGTAATAAAAGATCCTCTCCTGGTATTGATGGGGTCACCTTTCAAATATTAAATAATTTGTCAACTTCATACATATATTATTAAACTGCTTCAACTATTTTTTAAACTCTGCTTCATTTCCCCAGGAATGGTCATAATTCATCATTATCCCCATAAAAAAATCATACCTCTTTGCCTAATTATTCATCTCACCGCCCTATATCACTGGCCTCTTGCTTAAGAAAATTTTTGAAAACATCCTCAAAAACAGAATAACCTGGTGGTTTGAAAATCGTCGTTTATTTCTATCTGGAATGTACGGCTTTCGTAGTAATCTTAGCTCTTTAAACTGCGTGGCGCATTTAGTAGGTGATATCTACAAATCTTTCATTTTCCAGAAGTATTTAATAACTTGTTTTTGAGACATAAATAAAGCCTTTGGTAACATCTGAATTCCTGTCTTACACGAGTCTCTGATGAACTTGAATGTCCCATCCCCATTCAAAGAAGCATTGTGCAACCTGTTCACCAAAAGACAGCTTACTTTCTTTCATTCCAATATGAAACCAATAACTCGCATGGTGTACTTAGGTATTCTCCAAGGGTCCGTTCTCAGTCCTATTTTATTTAACATAGTATTGTTTAAACTTCTCACTACACCCCTTCCAGATACAGTGAAAATTTTATCTTTCGCAGACGATATAATAGTTTACGTCATGCACGATGATCTAGATAATGCTATCCAAACTCTTACTTACATCCATAGTATAAGTTTTGTCTAAATTAGGTCTTACTGTTTCGCAAAACAAATGTGCTTCGATATTATTCTCATATAGAACCATCAATACCGACTCACACGGACTTAAGTATAACAACAATCTCATACCCTTTGTTCATTGCCATCTGTACTTAGGATTTATTCTTGATCGCAGGCTAACGTGGAGACTGCATACGGAAAAAGATTATACCAAGGCTTTTAAAAGAATAAATCTTCTAAAAGCACTGAGTCGCATTCCTTGGGGTGGGGACTCCTTAACTTTACTACTTTTGTATAAAAATTTCATAGGAACTATTCTCGACTATGGCAGTTTTATTTTCAAGAACGCTTCTATCACTGCCTTTCTAGGCTAGATAAAATTCAAAACGAGTGCTTACGCAGATGTTGTACCTGCTCTCGAGATGAAGCCAAAGGTCCCCCCCTCTATCCTTATGAAGAATGTTTCTTTTAGATAAATTTCTTCTAAAAGTATGGCCCCCTCTTTGTATATTCTATACTTAGAAATTTTTCACAACTGGCGTTTCTCCACACTTCGACGTCCTTTATTATGTCATTCCCCTGGTCATCTTTCCAGGTACAGTGATATTCTTCTTCCATTCTACCCGTCACCCTTCTATTTCGAGTATAATACCGTTAGCCTTAATATCAACATACAACTGTTTTCCTAATTTAAGAACAATGTTCTTCCACTAACCGTCAATTATAATTTTTACTCCATGATTAATAGAAACTATCCTAACTCTCTTCTAATTTTCACGATGGCTCGATGTGCTCTTTTTCAGTCGGAGCTGCATTCGTAATCTTCGCTCTCAACATTTCGAAAAAATTTACCCTTAATAGAATATGCTCCATTTTTACTGCAGAAGCTACAGCTATTCTTCAATCTCTTCGATTTGTATCTATAAATCGCCCATCTACAAATATATTTATCCTCTCCGATTCTAAAAGTTGTTTGCTGGCATTACAGCACAGCTCAATTCTCGTTTACCGTCAATTATTTACTAAATTTCTTAATTACATATGCCGATTAAACTCGCTCGGTGTGAGAGCTAAATTTGTTTGGATCCCCGGCCATATCCATGGCAATAATCTAGCTGATCATTTAGTCACTTCAACGGTTACACATTAGGGACTTTTTTGTTTTATACTCCTATAGATCTAGCATACATTAAATATGCGCATAAGGAATACTGGAAAAATCTATGATCCGATCCATTTACTGCAAGGCATTATAAATTCATTCAACCCGACATACCTTCTAATCCATGGTTCTACAATATTAAAGTTGAAACGATCAAATTGCGGGGTTTTATTACTACCATTTGTCGACTGAGAAGTCGCCTTCCTGCTTCGTTACACAAGTTTTGAAACTTATTAGTTCTCCTAATTGCTCTCATCCTATGAATACCAATTTAGTGGGCAGATGCGGACCGTGTTTTCCTCGAGTGTTCCGATCGTAGTAATTTTCGTGTTGCATTTTCTCAAGCTCTTCACGGTCTTAAAATTCCGTTTCCTATAAATATTGCATTTCTCTTAGCTCTTCAAAATGCTGAAGTATATCCTATATTTTAGATTCTGGTATCATTATTTAATTTTGCTCATCCCTACATTGCTTCTTAAAATCTGCCTAATTTATAAGTAGCCCTTTCTTATTCATTCCATAATATACAGTGTATGGAAGCCAAAAAAAAAGAAAGAAAAAGAAATTATTAGTTTTAAACGTTAAATTACGTAGTATACACGCAGCACACTGCTAGCATCGGAATAAATGCAATATCGCCAGTAGTATACTATATCGGATAAATTGAAGACTTTAAAAGTTGCACATTTCACTATGGTTGTAGAAAAGTTGGATAAACGACATCATTGGTGATTACCAGGAGATGTTTATAGAATGTAGCGCTCGCGAATTGTAAACCACTGCGCTCTTAGATCCATCTGTATAAATTAACAAATGTTTAGCACACCTATTCGCGATAACTTATATGAGAATGCTATTTAAGATCATATTTGAAAATGAAAATCATCGGTACCTCACCTGCAGTTCTAAAAAGCTACATTGGGTGGGTAAAAGCTTCGGCTTCTAATACGAATTAGTCGATAGAAACGTAATCTTCAATAGGTATTTTACAAAACAGTAACTTTTAAAAGATGAAAGTGAATATTAATCAAATTAGTGACGTAAGACATAATTATAATCGACATAAGCGGCGACTTCTTGTAAGAGGTACACTAAATAAAATCACGACAACTACCGGGTGACGAATTAGGATAAGAATATAAATAAAATAAATGAATTAAAAACGAGTAATTAGACGTTTAGAATTTTTAGTATCTAAGTATGTTCGCGATTGACGCGAAATTAATTAATATCTTCCAATTCCGTTTTAATTATATATGTTAGTCGATATGACAAAAATTACAATCAGTTGATGAACTTATTTTGAAAGTTTGGTTGTCGTATTGCAATTATAAACGAAAAAAAAAAGAAGTTAAAATTTTTCGTCCGTCTTCTAGAAAATGAATTTTTCTTTCGGTCATAGTGTTCCCAAACGGGACATGCTACTTTAACCCTTTCAGTAATTATGTCCACTATGTGGTGCATGAAATTTTGATTCGAACAACATGCTTTATTTTCCGCTTGACGTGAAATAACCCAATTTTCAAAATATTCATATAAATACATAGAAAATTATATAATATTCACTTAAAAAGGCACTTAAAAAGGGAGTATTGTATAATAAATAAATGTATGAAATTTATAGTTATCAAAGTGTTATAACGTATGACTTAATCGAAAAATTTTAAATTTCGATCGTCCTCAGCTTGATATTTGTTAGCACGCCACAGTGTAGGACAAAGTTAAATTACCTAAGGACAATACTCGCAATTATCTAGACTTAGACTAGGAGCTTCCGGTCACGCTCCACGGAATCGAAAAAAAAAAGATGCAAAGTAAAAGAAGAACTGAATTCGAAATATTCGGATTATTTTTCACGATGGAGAGAAAAACCGAGATTATAGTATGAAAAAATTACAGATCATCGTCCGGCTAAAAGGAGTAACTTCGTCTAGCATATCCGGTTCATAGATATAATTCTAGGTAAACGACGAAGGAAGCGTTTACCAATTCGAACAGAGTATTCGTAAATCAAAAAGTGAGTTTCGAAACTGAGGAAAATGCGACGTTACGTAAGGACAGTGTTAAAATACTCACGCAAAACGTAGACCACGAGCGCTGAATGTGAAAATAAGATATCCGCATTTGAATGTTATCGAAAACTGTTAAATCATAATACGAAATCGCAAAAATAGGAGGAAAAGAATACGTTTTAATTGAACGAAAGCCAGACATCGGAAAATATAGCGTGGTACGCAATCTCCCGACTCAAGAGAAGGGACTACGATGATGATGGTGATCATATCCGGTTCAGAAATTTTAAACTGTTTATCAGCTTCTCGAGATTTGGTCGAATCGACTAAAGGGAAAATTAAGCCTATACGACTGGCAGCTTCTCAGTTCTACGGAGTAGCGTGCTTTATTCGCGTTATTTAGATAATAGATTTTCTTCATCTACAATATGAAATATCGCAAATCGTTAAATAAAAGCTTTAATTCCGATTACATTAACTTTTAACATATTATTTCCTATAACCTTGAAAGTAGTGGAGTGCAAAATTAGATATCGTTTCGTCCGACACGGTTGAAGAACTCCGACGGAGACTGACTCCTTCTTATTCTCTCAATTATTTAAATTCAGTTGTGTTTTTCTTTTTGTCCACCGTTAGTAATCATAACAGACGTATCAACGACATACCTTGTATCGTCGGCTCGTTTGCGCGCTCGATAATATTATATAAATTCTTTACATATAAAAGGCGCAGCTTGTTATTATCTTTTCGTAGCTGATAAACCGATTGCGACTGTATCATAGTAATTCGCGACTGTACTCCGCTTACTTAATTGAATTACCATAAAATGGCGGCACCGCGTCTGGCGACAAAGAACCGATTGCGCGTTCCGTTCGAATAACTTTAATAATCATCATCATTCATCGTGGCTATTATATGATCTATCTGTGTTGCCCCTTTGTTACCTCCAACTGGATAGATTGCGTATAAGCGATGTTGAAGGTCGTATCGTCTTCTATCGTCAGTGGGTCAAAAATGTCACGCGACTCGGATCACGAATGTCTATGACACGTACTTGGTTCTGTTTATCGGATTCGTAACGATCGGAGGTAAAAATTTATCTAGAAAACAAAAAAATAAAATTAAAACAAAGCATCGATTACGTTTAAACGTTTAAATTATATTTCTTCAAACTACACGAAAAACAATTGACGGACCTGGCGTAGTAGCCACGGAAAATAAAACGTCCATAGAAAAATACGTATAACGTCCTAAAAGCTGTGTTATAATATTATATATATATATATATATATATATATATATATATATATATATATATATGGAGAGAGAAAGAGAGAGAGAATTAGAGAATACGTAGATTTTAATGTTAAAGGATAATAGGAAAGATTAAACTTAGTCATATCAAATTTTAATTCGGTGTATAATAATGAATTCATATGATTCACTAATTCATTATCCACACAAGATGGCTCACTTTGGCAAGCAAGTAGGAAACTCCTCTCTTGTCCAAACGTGAAAGCTCCAATCCTTGAAGATGATGGTAACTGGAAATTACCGACTAAAAAAAAATCAGAAGCGTATGCGAAACACGTTGCAGCTACCTTCCAAGTACACAACGATATTTTCGATTAAAGCCATGTAAATAGGGTCCTTCAATATTTGAATTTACCACTACCTGTAGCCAAAGCACCTAAACATATTTCCCCTACTGAAACAAAGAGAATAATAATGGAATTACCGAAAAAAAAGCACCAGGATTTGACATTATTACATCAGAGATCCTGCAACTTTTATCAAACAAAGTAATTTTATTGCACACTTATATGCTTAATGCAATGCTTCGTTCGAATTATTTTTTCCTATATTATGGAAATTTTCGATAATTAAAATGGTATTAAAACCTAATAAACCGTCCCACCTATGTACTTCATATAGGCCTATCAGCCTACTTCCTATTGCTAGTAAAATGTTTGAAAAAATTCTACTAAGTAGAATATATCCATCCTTGGAAAAGTAGGGGATAATTCCTTCTCATCAATTTGAAATTCAACTATACAACAATGCCACACCGTATTGTTGACAATATCTCTACAGCGCTAGAACGGAAACAATATTGTTCGGCTGTTTTTCTCGATGTTTCACAGGCCTCCGAACGTGTCTCATCCTGGCCTCCTTTTCAAATTGAGGGATATCATTCATCTCCTTCATACTATTTAACTATAAAATCGTATCTACAAGACAGATTTTTCTGTGTCAAATATGACGAAACCAGCTCGCAAATCTACGCTATTCAAGTAGGAGTTCCACAAGGAAGTGTTATGAGTCCTTCCTTGTATAACGTTTATACCGCAGATATACAGGTTAATAAAAGTACAGTGTTATGCACTTTTGCTGATGACACGTGCATTCTTTCATCTGATTCTGATCCAGCTCTGATTCACCCTTGGTTAACTAGATGAAGAATCAAGATCGCAATCAAACTAAAAGCAGCCACATTACTTTTACTCTGCGTTAAGGGCTGACGCCATCGGTTCATCTAGATATCCCTCAAATTAACCATGTTAAATACCTCGGTATGTGTCTTGATAAAAAAGTTACCTGGAGTCAACACATTACTAATAAAATTAAGGATGGCTCAATTGCTTTTTTTGGAAAACAGTCGAAGCTATCGGTTGAGAACAAACTATTATCGTACAACTCAGTTATAAAGTCGATTTGGACTTATATCATTGAATTATATGGCACTGCTAAGCCAACTAACATCCGGCGCTTACAGTCGATGGAATCAAAAATCTTACGTAAAATTATCTCCTTGGTTCGTGTCAAACCAGTCTATACGTTCCGACTTGCGGATACCAACTATTTCAGAAGTTGCCAAAAAAAATATACAAACTCTTTTTCAGCAGGCTAGGAAATACCGCTACCAGCTATTCAACACCACTTGCTTCATCACGTCGATTGAAGAAAAACTGGCCAAGAGACAATCTTAAAACAACTCCTTCCTCCTCCTCCTCATCCTTTCATTCCTCCTAAATAAGTCCTAAATTGTCTGATTCCTTCCTGTTCTTTCATCACATTTACTTATTGCACTATGTGCAGATTGTAAATAAACGAAGAAAATATATATATATATGATTTTGAAAAAATTTACGTTTTAATTAAACAACGAAGCTTATTTCACTATAGGGCAGTTTGCTTGATCCAATATGATATGGCATCTATAAAATATCAAATAAAACAATATTGGCAGTTGATGATATATACTAGCTGCTAATTCAATTCCGGAATATGCTAGCGCGACTGTTCAAAATCGTGTGAATCGAATTGTAAAGTGAGCACGTAAATAGCGTATAACATTTAATTCATTCAAGTGTACCACCTTTACTAGCAGACAGTAAAACATATCCTCTAATATGTAAATTCTGCAAACGAACACTGTGTGACATATCTCGGAATTCATATTGATCAACGGCGACGGTTTCATGTCGCTCGAACAAGGAAAACTATGATTTCGTCGACCGGATTACTCTATATCTTCTTTTAGGTAGGAACTTTGATTTAAACTTAGCTTTAAAAAGAAACAATCACCTAACTACGATAGCTCCGATCTGAAAATATGGAATCAAATTGTATGGAACTGCGTGTAAAAGCAATATATTGAGAATACAGCGATAACGATCGAAAATATTTCGTACCATCACATCTGCACCAAAATACGTATCTTTAACCCTCCGTGATTGTGTCAGTGAAGTTTATATAAACCAGTATAAAAAGTTTTTTGATTATTAACCCGCATGTCCGCAGAATTCATTTATCTATACTCCTTGACAATCCTACAAGGCGATTAAAAAAGAGGAAATGATAATAACTTGAAAAATAAATAGTTCAAATCAAAACAGTAAACGATTTGAAATAATTCGGATTAAAATTTGAATCATAAACTTATGTAAATCAAACAACCCAATAACCTCTCAGTACTCCAACTTTAATGATACTGTAAGAATCTAATTATTACACGGGATACGTTAGATTAATCACATTTGTATTAATTCATCGCCCATTGTTTATAGTGCTTTAGTGCCGTTAGAGTGGAAAAAAACAACTTTCCTAAAGTGTTCCTTATAATGTTCCTCCATCCCATGTATTAATTAAATACATATTTAATCTTAACGACGACATAAATAGAATTCGCGTTCTAATTATTTTCTTCAATGTAATAACCACCTACCAAACTCGACATGGATCAATTACATTTCATTCAGCCTACTTCGCATTATACCAAATTCGCGCGCGAACTCATTGTTTAACTGACAGTTTTCGTACGAATTTGCCAGTGACGCTATTACGTAATAACCTATTTTAGGCGGTACCCGTTTACCGAAAATTCTGTATCTTCGTGAAAAAAATCGATTGAAGAATAGATTAACCGCCAAAAAAAAAAACGTTTATAAATCGCATACCGGATCATTTTAACGTAAATTACAGACTCGAAATGTTTCGTATTTTCTTCGAACCCGTATTAGTGTTTCGATATTTACTGTGTACGTTTTGTTTATATGCGTATATAAACGTATCCATAATTATATTAGAATCGTGTGTACGAATTCTAGCCTCGGGTCTAATCTTCTGATTAGAATACGTAGGCGACCTAACGAAAAATTCCGGTAAACTGTTTTATTATCTACTTTTCATTCGACTACAGTTAAAGATCTTAAATGCAACCGATTAAGAAGCTAATTTTCCATTAGAGGTGGGTGTCTAGTCTTCGGACAATAGCATATTGGGTTGCATTAATTCAATCTTGATTTTTACAAAATATATACTCCGTATTATATATATATATATATAACTTTTTTTTTAATTTTCTTTTGACTGTGGGTGTCTTTCGAATTGAACCTCGCGTGTTCAATATTCACATAGCTCTCTATACATTAGCGACAATACGTTGCTAATGAAACAGGACCAGACGCTCGTAGTTTTCATTCGCTATTCTCTTTATTATGTACGGCGAAATCTTCTTCGATTATATGCTAATCGCAGGTAAAGTCTTTGGGCCATTCTTAAAAGTAGTTTGTAATGTTACAGACACACACAACATCATAGTAGTATACAGTTATATACTTGTGCGTATGTATCAGTAAATTATACGCATGTGTGTGTGTGTGTGTGTGTGAATTAAGCTATTAAACCCGCGTGCCCTCTAATATAGATATTTTATTTTACTTTCGTAACAATAACACATTGTGTTGTTATTACTGCTCCTCGCGGCCGACATTATCAATTCGATATCTTTAATCTGAAAAAACAACCAACGCGTGTTATATCGGTTTAAAGGGATATAGCTAACGGAATAATCTATTAGCACAGCCAGCTGGATCTAAATATCGGACGATCTGAATTATCGATATATCTGGGCGGTTAACTCGAACAATTTATTTACGTTTCGAGGCTCATTCAATTTCCCTTACTTATTATCGTATTTTTCTTTTCCTCCCAATTTAATAATAATAATAATAATTGGAATAATAATCGCCGAAATGTATGTACGTGTATGTATGACCAAAGTTCAATATGTACCGAAAAATAATAATCGACACTTTAAAGGATTAAAATTTGAACTTAATGAAGCTAATACAACTCTAAATTAATGATACTTAATATTACTCCTTGGTGCGAAATAAAAAAGGATGGATCGCGCAGAAGATACACACGTTGATAGAGATAAACGTACACATATAAAGAAGAACGGTTTAGACGATGAAATAACAGCATACACGAACGTGTAAACGCTAAAGCTAATAATTCAATAAAATTTAGAACATAACCTGAACAGAAAAAAAAGCAAAATATAAAACAATGAACTGTAGTGGAAATCATTGGAAAGTTGATAAGGGCTACACCCAAGTTATTGCTTCTGTGATGATAATACACAGTAATAATTGCGACAGAAAAATCAAAAACTGTAGAAATGTCAAAACAAAAAATTAACAAATAATGTTGTAAAATAAAATAACGAAGCTAAAATTCAAAGAACTATAACGATAAAATTGATTATAAATCCTACAGAACTACCAGCTCAAGCATTGTCACTGCAGGAATCAAACCATTAAGGTTAACAGAGAAACATATTAACATATTTTTCATAAAAAATAATATAAATCCAGATCACGAGTTCAGTAATGTAAAATATCGAAGTTTTTTCGTTCGTGAACAAAAATTTTTAAAACGTTTAAACAGTTTGTACACTTATTAGATAAGTATTATGGAAAATAAATTTCAATCGCGGTGAAATGAATATAATGGTATAGCTAAAAAAAATGGTTCCCAGACATTGAAAAAAAATTTCACTAATACATAATTTGCATCTAATTTTTTTAGCTTGTAATTTATTTAAAGTCTATTTATACAAGTATAACAATATTGTGAGGTTGAAAAATCATCTAAATTTGCATCTGTTGGACACGACCTGTGATGCAGGTCGCTTAAGACGTAGAAAACTTCAGGACTTAGTAGTCATGGTTACCGGGTGTGTAACTACTCTCTTCCTATTATGTACCCTTCTCCTAAGTACTGCTAAACGGTCTTGTTGGTCAGCTTGTAATAAATATTAATGAGGAAAAATTTCACGCCGGGAGTTTGATGTCTACGGTTTCGATCCGTAGGTTGTTATCCATAACATAAATGTTTTTAATATATAAATTTTTTGGTTTCTTTTGAAACGTTACGTATTTTTCATTTTTCTCCCGCCAACAGGTACATTTTGATAAGTATAACAAACTCCGCTTATAATCATATAATTTTATGTATTAATAGTGGCAGCACTGTTTATATTGTACGTTGTTAGTTGTCCGATTACGTAAAGTTTAATAAAGCATCTTATACACGTTTCTACCTTTTTCATTCAACTTGATAGCAATCTGTGGTTTATTTTTAAGTTTTTTTTAAATTTAATTTTATAGATTATGATATTCAACTTCTTCTTCTTCTTCTTTTTGATTTGTGACCGTATCGTATTCTGCTACTTAGAGTAGAGGCACGGAAGGAAAGGAGTTAAGAACTAGATTAGAGGAAGGATGTTTGTGATTTTGAGGAAGAGGAGAAGTTTAGTTTCAGCGGAAGAAGTGCGTTGTAATATGTTGAGAAGGTTGTGAGGAAGGCCGGCAAGCTGACGTTGAAAGGTATATGCTGGACAGGAAACTAGGATGTGAGTGAAGGTAAGAGGAGTATTGCATGCAGGACAGGTAGGCCGATCTTCTTTGGTGAACAGGAACTGGTGCGTAAGACGTGTGTGTCCGGATCGAACGCGAAAGAGGACCACATTTTTCTGTCTGGATGTTGACATTATCGGGTTTGCGATGCTAACGATCGTAATAAGGAAGGTTGGAGAATCGTTCCATTGCTATCGACTTCATCTTGTTCCAGATATGTCATGTCTTTACATGTCGTTGGCATGACCGGAACCGGCGTTATATTACATGAATCTGCTGCCGCGGTGTCAGCTTCGTTGTTTGCACCAATATTGCGATGTTTTCCACGCGAGTACAATTTGTCCCTTATGGGTAAACGATTTTTGATGTTCGTGTCTATTCTGTATGTTTCTAACTGACGGCGAGTAGATGTTGATGCATGGTGAAGGCTTCTAAAATATTACTCTGAAGGTAATAAAGAAGATCAGTTGCGGATCTTTTAGAGCGAAATCCGCACTATTTGTTTGATAGAAAATTCTTGTTCAGTATCCATAGGAGACGACGGTTGACTATTTTTTCCATGACTTGCCGAGAACAGATGTGAGGGCAATAGGTCTGTAACTGTCTAGTTCCGCTGGATTTTTGTTCTTTTTTAGGATCGGAATGATCTCAGCCAGACGCCAGGAGGTGGGAAAAGAACAGGATGTCCAGAGTTGATTAAATATATTTAATAGATGGGTTATAATACTTTGGGGGCATTTTTGAGCATATTAGCGTGAAACTTATCGTGTCCAGCGGCAAAGGAGTTTATCGTACGGACGCTCGAATTAAGTTCTTCGAGTGTTAATAATTTATTGAGTTGCCGATGCGAATCGGTCTCCATTGCTGTGTGTCAAAGGAGGAGGGGATTTTGGTGAGACGCGGTTTGAAGCTACAGAGAAATGATTAGCAAAAGCTGTTGCTATACTTTCCGGGTCGTCAATTTCTGAATTGTTAGAAACAATAATAGAAGGTAAAAGATGCCTGATATTTTTTTTCCATCGTGTTGATCTTATTCCATACTATTGAGGGTGGTGTTTTGAACATAATCGTGGATGTAAATTGCTGCCAGGAGTCCTTTTTTGCTTGTTTTAGAATATATCTGTCTTTTGCATGGAGTTTACGGTAGGTAATGTGATTCTCCTGATTGGGATGTGATTTTAATTTCTTGAGGGCCTTACGTCTATTTTTGATAGCAGTTGCGCAGCTTTCAGTCGACCATGGTACGCATTTCCGCCCGAGATGATTACTAGAACTCTGGGTGGTGCACTGTTCTGCAAGATCCACTAACTGAGCAGTAAAGGATTGTAAATCGGGTGCGAACGTTGCAGTTAGCGCACAGCTGAGTATATTTGTTCCAATTTGTTTTTCTATAGTTACGGTCAAATTTGGCTTTGGGTGTATATCTTAGGTGTTTTATTAGTCCCATTATTATGATTGGTAAGTGACCACTACCAGCGAAGTCAGAGTGATATTCATTTTAAATAGTATATCGAATTCATCCTCGACGGTTCGCGTATTATAATAACGAGATTAGGGCACAATCATGGCGTCGAGTTTAATTAGTGTTTTGGTATTATACCTTTTAATGGAAATAATTCTAAGAGTGCAGTTACGTATGTTTGGTTGATAATGTGCTTGAAGACATCAACGACTGTACAACTGCGTATGACACGTGGTTAACATTCAACTCAAAGTATGAGAAAACGAATTATGGTAATTATCCATCTACTGATAACAAAGATTTAGATTTATGGCATCGTAGGCTTGGTCATTTAAATTATAATACATTGAAATTATTACTAAGGATCTTTTAAATGATTTAGTGGTTATAGGAAAGCTCGACACGTGTAGTGAGAAATATGATGTTTGCGTTTTGCAAAACATCGTAAATATCCGTATAATACAACTGTGAATTCTCGTAGCTCGCGTCCTCTAGAAATGATACATACGGATATTTGTGGTTCGATTAATCCAATTTCTATAGATGAGTTCGGATATTTTGTATACAATCTATTTTTTGAAAAGTACGAGTGAAGTGTTCGAAAAATTTCAATAATATGAAAAGTGGATTTCTACTTGTTTAAATGAGAAGATTTGTAACATTCGATGCGATCAAGTATCGCGATAAAGTTTTTTTGAACTATTGTAGGAATAAAAAGGTATTCGAGTTAATTATACTCCAGCAAAACGATGTTGCGGAACGTTTTAATGGGACTATTTGTGAAAAGGTTCCTGCTATGTTAATTGAAAGTAGATTACAGAAAAAATGTTGGAAGAAAGCGATAGAATATGATGCTAATTATATAGTAAATCGGATAACAGAACTCCGGCTGAATTATTTTATGGTAAACGTCCTAGTGCTAAGAAGATTAAAATTTTTGGTTGTTTGGCATTTAGGTTTGTTGATAAAAAAAACTTCGTGGAAAGTTTGATGCAAATAGTGAAAGAGGTTATTTCGTAGGGATTCGAGGAGATTATAAAGTGCGGTTGCCTGAAGACAATAAAATTAAATCCAGTAATGTAGAATAATGTGGAATAAGGCTATGCTTGAAGAATTGGAGTCAATCGTTGAAAATAATGTATGGAACTTACAGGAGAGAAAAGAAGAAGATAAGGTAATTGGAACAAAATTGGTATTTTCAATTAAGAATAAAGGTTGTAACAACGACAGATATATGGCAAGATTGGCTGCTCAAGAGTATAATAGATCGAATAATGCTCATTCGGAACAAACGTATGCACGCCTGTGGTACAAAAATTTACGATACGAAGTGTGTGCTATCTGTAACAAATGAATGTAATATGCATATTTGTCAATTAGATTTTAAAACGGCATTTCTTAATGGTTGATTATGGATAGAGTTGTGATAAAACAACCAGCCCGTTTTTAGGAATGGTAAGGATCGTTTATGTAAGTTGAATAAGGCAATTTATTGTCTGCGGAGAACGTCAAAGTCGTGGAATGAGAGATTACACGAACTTTTGTCAAAATTCGGAATCAGAAGCGGATACATGTTTGTTTGTACGAACTAGAAATGGTAGGGGTACTTATTTACTAGTGTATGTTAATGATAATTTACTAGTATCTGACGATTTGTGAGTAATGAACGCCATTATTAAGACGTTGGTAATAGTTTTAAAATGATCGATCTAGATATTGCCAGTAAATTTGTGGGTATTAATATTGTATGTAATGGGTCGACGATGAAATTACATCGAATCGATTTTATTGAGAAGTTATTGATCGATTACCGGTATGTCGGAATGTAGACCAATTGCTACATCAATGGAGGCGACTTTTTTATCGAACGAATGTACGATGAAATATGTGAAGAACCTTATCAAGAATTAGTAGGTTCGTTATTGTATTTAGCAAGTAGTACTAGTCCAATATAATGTTTTCTTTAAATTTTGTTTATTAATTTATAATAAAATCCTACCAAGTCGAAATGGGTAGCTTCAAAGAGAGTTCTTCGATATTTAAAAGGTACTGCGAATTTCGGATTAATGTATACTCGTGGAAAAGGAAGTATATTGAATGAGTATGCAGATGCCGATTATGCTGCAGATCGTTTAGATAGGCAATCGGTTAGTGGGTACTTCAAGTATATGGTAGAACGAGGAAGTAGAATGTTCTTGCCCCGAGTTTTACGGAAGCAGAATATATTGCATTATCTGTAACGATTAGCGAGTGTTTAGTGGTATTACAGGTGTTAGAGAATCAAGGTGTGAAGACTAGATGTGTCTTGTTTTTGAAGATTATGAGAGTACTATATCCGTATTAGAAGAACGAAACACATCGATATTCGTTATCATTTTATCGGCGATTATATCGAGGAAGGTGTAAGTTAAATATATTAATAACTAAACAGCAAAAGGCTGACGCGTTAACGAAATCGTTGCCGAAGCTGGGGAATTTGTTCAAATTCCCGATTTAATAAGATTTTATATATAACTCGTTATTGTTTATAATATATAAATTATTCTATGCAGAGTTTGAGGGGGAGTGTTAAGTATAACAAACTCTGCTTTTAATCAGATAATTTTATGTATTAATAGTGACAGCATTACCCTATTGCGTTGTTAATTTTCCGATTACGTTACGTTACATTAATAGTTTTAATATAAAGCTCGTTATACACGTTTCTACCTTAAACAACTATTTCTATCGGTACACGCATTAGGGTGATGCAGATAAATTATATTCCAAAATACGGATGAAGAAACTTTAAAATTGTCTTATAAGAAACGGTTATAATCGGATACGGTATAATAATATAATCTTTCCTTTAAATAACATACCTTTGGGGAATATACCCGTATATTAAAAGATACCGAAATTTCGAAGCTTACAAGAGCATATCCTCAATACATTCTTATTTTCTATGAAAACGTACGTTTAATTTGTTTAATTTTAACCAGTCTTAGCTAAAAGTTAACAAATTCGTTTATTTATCTGTCGTCTCCTATCTATTGACAATATTTTATTTATTTTAGAAGTCAGTAATGTCACTTATGGTCATGATTGGCCGGTGTGGCAAAAACAAAAAATTAATGGTTAAATTTGTATTACATATATATTTTTCTCAAGATCTAACAAGAAGAAGAATCGTATTCGGTTAAATATAAACGAAAATACATGCACAAACCTGAACCCTAAGTTCGGAACGTTAAGTTGAATTTCGACAAAGAACTTTTTTTTTTTAATTCTTATGTTTTTTTCTTGTTCCTTTTTTGAATCGACTGTGGAATAAATACACTTTAAAGTGTCTGCAGAATGAAAAGAATAAACAGTCGAAATTTATTTCTTTTCATATATATATATATATATATATCGGTGCGCAATACAATTTAAACACATAAATCTTCTCACGGACGGTTAAGACTGACTCCTTTCAATATTGCCTATGTCGTATTCATCGGATTGTATGTACGGATATACGCGAATTAAAACAGTCGAGGTTCGTATAAGTAGACAACCGGAAAATGTTGAAAGATATTATTACGGAACAAAACAGCGGAGTTTCTAAGAAAACTTACAAGATGATATAGACTAGTATGTACCTTGCAGAGTAGAATTTACCTGTATGTACGTACGTGGATTATAACGCGCGCGGGGTAAAATATTCAGCGCTGTCGTTGATGACAAGCGATGATGGCAACTTGATGAATTCTCGTCGTCACTTTTGAATCTGAATAGATTATTTAAAGAGTAGCGCACGCAAATCAAGCCGTCGTCCTTCGCTTTTTGAATATTTCGAATATTTATATATATATATATATAATATATATGTATATATATATTTGTTTATACATGTTTGTGTGTGTTCAAAAGAGCGTGAGAGAAACGGTGGTTTGACACAGGTGTTTATTAAAAAACGATTGTAGCATCTTGTAAGGTGTTAAAATAATATTATCTTAGGCGTTGTACGCTTTATTTCGTTTTAATAACGATTAATTTCCCTCATTTCGACGAAACACAATTTAATTACACAGGCACATTCCTTATACAGGAAGTCCCATCACTCGAAATTTGGACCCTGGACGAAATGACGCTTCCTAGCCAATCAATGATCGGTAGTTTGCTAGTCTTTGCGGCTTCTTTACTTTCCTAGCCAGCTGATGCTCGTTCGCCGACAAAATGAATGGATAGCTAGGGGGTGCCTTTTTACAATCAAAACTTTTCGTTCCGAGATTTGGACGTAAATCGTACGATCTGACGGTTGTACGATCTCAGTTCGCTACGTAAATTTTTTAATCGTCATAAAACTCATAATTATCGGAGAGAAAGTAGTTGCACTCACTCAACAACAACAACAACAACGTATATTTCAGCATAATTTATAGTGAGTATACACAAACCAAAAATTTTAAATAATAATTACGTAACGCCCAGGATGGCTCGCCGTACATCAGAAATAATAATACAAAGACCCGTAATAAATAAAACAAGTAATTATACTTATAAAGACAGCAAAAAATAATTGAAAAAAAAACTGTACAGCAAAAAACAAAAAATTAAAATAGTAATAATAAAACAAAAGAAAAAACACTTTAGACATTAAAAAATAAATAAAGAAGGAATATTAGTTTCTAAAATAGGCGCCGCAAAAACATTACAACAGGTTATGTTTGAGCCTCCTATGTTTATATTTACTATACATAAATTGGAGTTGCCTGGAATCGTAATTACCAATGGTAGAAATTAAACTATTATCGTGGACTAAGCAGTCATCGCAGAACTTACGCGTTAAATTTAAGATATGGTCCTTAATATAAGGCATGTTTAAGGTAGCATGCATGTCAACGATTTTGTGGTATCTAGGGACATTTAGCACACATCTGAGACACCTATTTTGAAATACTTGTAACTTATTAAAATTTGTATTTGAAATAAAACTCCAAGCTGGACAACAGTACGTCATTATGGGACGTATAAGTGTTTTATACAGAATTAATTTATTATTTACATTAAGAAATGATTTTCTGTTGATTAATGGATATATGGTAGATATACTCCTGCTAGCTTTCAAGGTAGTATGACTGACATGTTCAGAAAAATTTAGTCTGTTATCCAAGACTACCCCAAGGTATCGAACATGTTTTGACCAACTTACAGTGGTAGAGTTGACCTTAACTTCAGCAGGTAACGTGGGACGCCTGCGGGTGAAAAATATAGCCTCCGTTTTATCACAATTAATATCAATTTGCCATTTTTTATAATAACGAAAGACACAATTTATTCCTGACTGTAATTTATTAGTAATTGCTTTAGGTATATACGAAGTACAGAAAAGAGCTGTATCGTCTGCATAAAGAGCAGTCTGAATATCAGGTAGGTTTGGGAAATCAGATAAAAACAAAGTAAACAGAAAGGGACCCAGAATACTACCTTGGGGGACCCCCGCTGAGCACGTTTTCATAGTAGACCTTGAATCATTGATAGTAACGTAAAATAGTCTGTTTGCTAAATAGCTGCTAATAACGTTGATTACATAACGAGGAAACTGATATTTTATCATTTTGTAAATAATACCTTTATGCCAAGTAGTATCGAAAGCCTTCGCAACATCCAGGAGAACCATACCAGTATGTTTATTACGATTAAAATTATGTGTGATAAACTCCGTGATTCGTGCTACTTGCTGGGTGGTGGAATAACCTGGACGAAAGCCAAACTGTGTATTAGGAATGATTTTTTGGTTATCTGCATGAAGTCTTAAACGGGATAGTATAATTTTTTCCGCTATTTTGCTTAGATTGCTCAATAAACTAATAGGACGTATGTTACTTGCACATGAGGCATCCTTTCCAGGTTTGGGAAGATCAATAATTTTGGCTATCTTCCAACTGTTTGGATAATAACCGAATCTAAAGATAGCATTAATTAAATTTGTAAGTTCAATAATAGCTTTTAGCGGCAATTTCTTAATAATGGGAGTAGAAATATTGTCATCCCCTGACGAACCTTTTACTTTTATAGCTTTAATATTGTTAAGGACTTCACTTGGGGTGACAAGAGGGAAAATATTAGGCAGTAGATAGGCATTGAGAAATTTTTTAACAGCTGAATGAATTTTTCTCACTTGATAGCCAGATGCAAAGTTAGAATTACGATTATGAACTTTGGAATACTCTGATGCTAAAAACTCAGCTTTCGCTTCATTTTTGTAAACATAGTTATTTAAGTGTGAATCGTAGAGTGGTGGAAGAGCTGTATGTTGTCTCGTGTATTGTCTGCAAACTTTCCATAGCCGACTATCATTAGGCTCAAGCTTAGAGAAAGTTGAATTGAAATTGTAATTTTTTAATTTACGCAAAAGAAAACTAATCAATTTATTAAGAAAATTAAACATGTTTTTCAAATTTTGAGAACGATTAGAGAAACGATGCTTAATGTACAATCTTCTAATATAATTTTTAAATTTGATGAGAACCATGATACAAGTTGGTAGTGCCAAATACGGATAATTATTAAGTGGTTTATTCGGAATAAAAAGTTCCGACGAAGAATTAATTAACTTCGTAAGAGTTGATAAATGATGGTCAATATCAGCAGGACTATGTAGCTTAAGAAGCAAATTAATATTATTGTTAATATACTCCTTAAATCCTGCCCAATTTGCATTTTGGAAATCGGGCAGAACTCTATCGGCTATGTTTAATTTACTTCCTGCAATAGTAGTGAAAATAGGGTTGTGGTTGGAAGACAAACAATTTATTGAAACAGGAGTTGCAATAGAAACATTTTTGACCAAAGCAACATCTAAGATACTAGTACGATATTGAATAGCATCAGGAAAGTAAGTAGGTTCTTCAGGGGCGCAGATACAAACATTTGAACGTAATGCGAATTCAAAGAGAATATTACCAGCACGATTATTATTAAAGCAGTTCCATAACTTGTTTTTTGCATTAAAATCTCCAATCAGAATAACTTTGCTATTTACACTCATCAAGGATTGAAGATCATCTAGGAATTTATGATTAAATCTAGGTGGTCTGTATATCGCAAAAATACTAATAAAATTATTATTATTAATATTATTATTATTATTATTATTATTATTATTGTTATTATTATTGTTATTAATATATAAATTTACGCCTACTGCCTGTACACAACATAGCTGTGGTACCGGCAATAAGTCAAATTTTAAACGTTTGTTAATAAGCAAAGCAACTCCACCACCTCTACGAGTCATATCATTTCTATAAACAAAATAGCCGGGAAACTTTAACTTATACATGTTGTCAAGCTTAGTTTCTGATAATGCTATAATATCCAACTTATTACGAGTTGCATAAACATGTAGTTCATTACACTTATTAATAATAGAATTACAATTCCAGGCAACTATACGAGTATCTAGATTTATAGACATTTATAATAAATCAACAACGGTTTCAAAAATTACTTGCAACTTAGTAAAAGGTATAACATCGCACACATGCGTTTCCCATGGTTAGCGCATCGAATGTTAGCCCACTTTTGTACGTAAAAGTAACGTTCAGTGTGCTGGTTACGTGGAACATCTTTTTAAATATGAAACTAAGACGACAGATACGATCTTATGCATGGCTAGTTTATTCTCACGTCCACGCTTGAAAACAAAATTGAAGCGTCGATGATGTGTATATATCGCCGTATTTGAAAGATTTCATACGTAGATTATATTGCCAATACAGGTGTGCTACGAAAAATTCCAAAGAAAATGGAACTGCTATACAGTATACGGTCTATAAACATTTAAAATAGTACGATCGTATAGACATTCAGAAAGGTATGATTTAACCCGACTAGTCGTGGATAGCGTCATCTAGGGACATCAGATAGAAGAAAAATATCACGAAGAACTGATATGCGTCAACGTCAAAAAACAGTCGGCGATGGTGTTAAAAGAAGAAGAATAAGACGACGATAAATGACGGATATCCGTATAAAATCGTCTATGCTGAATAACAAGCGGCGAAACAGCAAACTATTAACTCGTTGGCAAAATAACGGGAGTAGCGTTGAAGAAATGGATTAGGATAAGAATAAAGTTTTTAATAGTGGAATGTAGTGATGTTTTATTACGTAATCACAAAAATCAGTTTAAATCGCTAAAAGTTTATTTGCTTAAATTTTAAAAACGCTTTTCGGCAACTACGCCATTATCAAGCGATATTTAAATAAAATAAAGATTTAAAAAACACAAAATATTAATTTAAATATAAGTTCACAAATTTATACATATAAAATGAAATATAAATACTTAAAACAATCTGACAGTAACCGTGGTAAACAATACAATCAAATATCAGTAATATAAAATTTACAGAACAGTAGCGAAATAATAAAAGAAAGGGATAAAAATAATTTATTAAATTCAATGGTAAATTTTAAGGTAATTTTAAAAAGTATATTGTAAAAAAAAATGTATTATTTCTAGCTATTGATTTTTGATTATTATAAAATATATATTTTTCACTGTTCAAACATAATTTTAAAATAATTATTTTCTGACTACTGTTCTGTAAATTTTATATTACTGATATTTGATTGTGTTGTTTACCACAGTCGCTGTCAGATTATTTTAAGTATTTATATTTCATTTTATATGTATAAATTTGTGAACTTATATTTAAATTAATATTTTGTGATTTTTTTAAAATCTTTATTTTATTTAAATATCGCTTGATAATGGCGTAGTTGTCGAAAAGTTTGTGAAATGTAAGGAAATAAACTTTTAGCGATTTAAACTGATTTTTGTAATTAAGGATAAGAATAGTTGGGAGGAACTGGTGAAAATGTACGTCCAATCGTAAAAGTTTAGAATTATCCGTCAAATGTCGTTCGAATTATTTATATCATGTTTCAAAATGAGTTTCTTATTAACAGGTACTATCGAAATAATCTACACTCTTAAAATTTAAATACTAAAGACTATACATATATATATATATATATATATATAAGATTAGTTATTTAGCATGTAATACTGCGGATTATCGCGATAGTAACTAATGACCAACATCTCGGTTTGGAATTACATATTCTATAGCTCAGTTCTGAATAGTTAAGAATTATTATATTTCGATAGATTATTTCGTTATTGTTAATATTTTATTAATCAGCTAAATTATTTATTATAGATAAAATCACTAAATTTAATGCGTTAAAAGACTAAAAAAACCTTTCGGCTATTAAGCCGTTTTCAATTGGATACAAAAATTAAAATTATAAGAAACAATTAAAATGAAATAAAAATAAGACGTAAATAAATACACGATATTCAGCTTTATACAAAGGACGATCTGTGTCCATAAACTCACTTGAAGGTACCATACTTACGAAAATGTTAATTAATAATGATTTGATGGGCATAGCCCATTATTTCACGTAACCGACTAATTATGTTATTTACTTTTATAATTAGTCAGATTTATTTTAATTCTCTATTAGTACAATGTAAACACGACATGGCAAATGAAAATATGCCTAAGTGATAAGTTATAGATATAAAATAAACTAAATGTATTTGAAATAAAGTTAAAACATATATTCGAGTTAAAGATAATCTAGAATTGTATGAACTTTATTAAGTATAACTCATACATATTTAAAATTCCATTAATAAATCAAATATATTTTAATACAGCACGAGTATCAATAATATAACCAAGAATCACCGCATTCAAAATCCGACTAATTTTCAATCGGTTCTAGTGAAACCTACTAATATCGATATAGATCCAGACTTTAGAATTTATTCGACACTTTTTTTTTGTTTTTGTTTTTTTGTCTAAGTGTGAGTCGTTAAGGTTTTTCTATCTCTTTAAATTTTATATGTTTAATAAGTATACGCATGTGACATTAATTTATTATTATTATTATTATTATTATATCGTATCCGATTAAAACCTTTTCTGCGACCAATATAAGAACCGGAAATTTTAAGTTTCTTTATCTGTGTCTGAATATAATTTATCCGCATCAAAGATGTCACGAAATAGGTCGCAATTCAATAAATATTCGTCATTCCGCACTAAGCCTCATTCGGATCGATTTTCTTCTGACATTTTCCATTCGTTTAAGTTTGACTCGGTTAGTGCCACCCCACTTATTATTCTGTTTAAATTAAAATTTAAATGTTCCTTACTAGGGGGACTACAAAGAATACCTAGTATTTCAACAAATACTTCATTCGATCCTCATACATGATCTCCCAAATTCCCATTTGATCCTATTCCTCGTCTTACAGCCACTCTAAATAATTTCAATATAAATTACAGCACTTATACAACAACTCACTCAAATTATCTAACCCCTTCCTACTTGAAAGAGATTATACGTATCAATACAGTCCTCCTGCAATATAAGAATATGATCGAGCCGTAATTCATTATGAAAGCAAATAACTTAATAAACAGCTATTTACCAGCAACGTTATCCCTCGCCGCTGTATCGCCTTCAAAAATCCAAAATCCTCTTATTAATCGCATTCAATCCCTTCTTTATATCACAAGATACAACAGTGTTCATCCCTCTTAAAGGTTTCATGTTATAAGGAAATTGTGGGAAACGAAGCAGTGGCTAGGGCAGCCCATTCTATACTATTCTATACTATGTTCCCCTACAACCTATAAAACCCCGACATGTTCAGTACTAAATTCACCATAACTGGCAACAGAACTGGAGCTTATACCACCATAACTTCCTTCTTGCCATCAAATACAATGCTGGGTTCTGGAAACCACCTGCCAATTTATCCCGTTCAAATATATAGCACTCTCTCATAACAATCTACTCCAATACACCAACCCCCCTGCTTTTTTGTCCCTTTTGTTTACTCCAAAACTCCTCTCTTATTTTCCAATTTTACTATAGTACCCTTCACTTCCTTCCTTACCGACCCCATATTCATCCGCGTACCCTATCTGGTTTTCTCTCCAACAGTTCTTCAACTATTCCCTCAATTATACAATACCTTTCTCTTCTAACCTCATTTACTACATCCAACTGTTGAATCACTAGCGCTGTAATAGCTTCGGTCACACGGCACTATAAAAATAAGAATAAAATAATAAAATAATAAAATCGTTTCGATTCCGTTACATTACTAGCGCTTTGAGTACTTCGAGCTTTTAGTCTTTTAAACTTTGCAAAGTTTAACTGCTCGATTGTTCCTAAAAGGCTACATCTCGATTTTAGTCTTACATTAGCAAGTTCCGTATAGTTGTGTAGTTGTTGGCGATCGTTGTTTGTTATTTTTTTCTTTCCCGCTACATCGTGTCTAATGCCAGGTAGTGCATGTCACTTGATTCGTACAACTTGTGTTGCGGCATTACTATTAAGCAGCCGGTAACTTATTTATAGAACGCGATTTTTTAATAATTCGTTCCGAATCTTTGGTTTTTCTAAGTTACTTTAGAAGAAGAAGAAATTGTTTATTAAATAATTAACATACAGTCCAAATAAACATAATTTATAGATATATAGTGCGCCGGAATTTACCACAATAGTTTACAAGATTAATTAATTAAGGTAGGTAACAAATAAAAATGTACAACTATTACAACGCAGGTGATAAAAGGGAAAAAAAACGCAAACAAAGCGAGTATAATATTAGATAAAGTTGAAACTAACGATCAAATATGAAAATAATTAATATAACATCGCGCTAATAATTAAAACAATATTAGTAAGCGAATAGCTTATTAAAATGAATTATGTTTAATACGTCTATGCTTATATTTTGTATACATAAACATTAGCTTGCTGGAATCGTAATCACTTATTAGCGAGATAAACTCATTATCATATATATGGCAATCGTCGAAAAATTTACGCGATATGCATTCTCCTTAATACGAGGTAATATAGTATACCACGCATATCATCTATTCCAGTATAAGCATTTAGTATGTACCTAACTGTTTTGGATGAGCTGCAGTTTATTACGACTACACCAAACAGGACAAGCGTATATAAATATCGGACGTATTAGTGTTTTATAAATAGCAAGTTTATCGCGTGTACTAAGGAATGATTTTATATTAAACATGGGATATATGGAGCAAATGGATTTATTACCCTTCGTATTAATATAGTTAATATGTTTAGTGAAGTTAAGTTTGTTGCCGAAAATAACACTTAAATAGCGAATATGATCTGAACAATTAATGCCCCGATACCATCAGATTATTTCGTAATTTTGATCGTCTCGTGTAAATCCAATTGCTTCGGTTTTCGATGGATTGATACTGATTTTCCACTTATTATCATATCTGAGAATATGCCGATATGAAATCTGTTCTGGATAGTAGCTGATCTAAATGCACTACAAAAATAACCGCATCATCTGCATAGAGTGCCACTTGTGCATTCGCCACTTGTGGAAAATCATATAAGTATAATGTGAAAAGAAAAGGTCCCAACACACTTCCTTACGAAGCACCCCCAAAATACGTTTTAATTGAAGAGATTGAATCACTAACACTTACATAAAAAGTTCTATTGCGTTTTTCCAACGTCGCATCGTGTCAGCGCGGGTATAAACGAAATCAGACGAAAATAAAGGTCAGAATGCGAATGATTTAATTGCTCGCTAAATCTAGATTGAACAAACAAGTCGGATTCATCGTCTATATTTATCCACTACTGGTATACGCTAAATTTTATTTATTTATTTATGATATATATATATATATATATATATTTTAGACATATAATAAAGTCATAAATGAGAGCCTGAGAACGATAACAACGCGAAATTATTGTAGGTCGTAAACATTTTCTTTGCGTAGATTTTAGTATTTGAAATTATCTCTACTAGCCGAAACGTAATCTATAGAATAAAGAAAAATAAAATAGAAACATTTACATAAAAGCAATAAAATGACGAAAGAAGAAAGCTCATATTATTATTTTGTGGTCGATTAGTTGATAGTAATTGTGAAGGAACAGTTATATAATCTGTTTCTTGAAGGGGGGTGTAATAAATTAGAAGCAATAATTTCAATGAGCCTTTTGCAACAATTGTGCTATGTAACACTGGAATATATAATAGTTATTTGTTTTTTCTGTAATAAAAAATAGTCTGGAAATAATTTCGAAATAAATAATCGAGACGAAGCCAGTATAAATATATTCGATTCGCAATCGAGGAAAATTTAAAAGTAGAATAATTTTTATGTTGAAAAAGGAAATCGAATAATTCCGAAAAAACGTAAACGAAGTTTTAAATACTAAGGACGTAAAAGTTACAAGATTTATAGATAAAATTTACTATATAACAAATGCCAATAGGTGAAATTTACAAAATTATTTAAAGCCGATTTCTAACGAAATATATAATATTTGTAAGGGGTAAAATCAATTTAAAGAAAAAAAATTGTAATATTTTGAAATTTGTAATGATGGTTAGTTAGTCTTAGTAGTGGCACAAAACATCAAACATCGTCCCATTGCCAATGAGATCGCGCTACTCCTATCAAATATAGGCTCATAAACCAAACGTTAACTTATATCTCAAGCCATTCTGGGATGAAAGGTAATGAACTAGCGGACCTAGCATCTAAGCAAACTTCTATAATATTTCCAGCTCAACAATTACCTACTACAAGTAAGGATTTTGGTAATAGCATCGAATCGTGCTTATTATCCAACTGGCAACTACAGTAGAAGCAGATGTCATTAACAAACAAATTTCGCAGAATTATTAGAACGGATAACATTCTGGTCCACACCGTCCTTAGAAAAAAGCACGGTAATCCGATAAATACTCCACACTACTTTTGTAACGGTGAGCCAATAATTGTTGAATACCTCCTGCTCGAATGTGCCAAGTATATCAAACAACGCGTCAGATTTCACATTTCCACCAAACATTAAGTCCAGACAAAGTTGGTTCCGTACTGGGATATCTGTACGAAACCGACTTATTCAATCAGCTTTAGTACTTTTGAACTGTTCCTCCGATCCTGTAACAGTGCACGGCACGTTAAAGGAGTCAAGTCAAGTAAACATTTATAACGGAGGTGGTAACGCTACGAAATGATACAATCTATAACGGGGATTTCGCGTAAAACTTAATCTCAAAATTTTCAATAGTGGTTGTTTCTCCGAATAGAATTTTTGAATATCTAATTACGAGGTAAAATTTATAGCGGATTCTACGTCGGATTCTGTAAAATTTATTCCAATTTCTTTTTAAAATGTACATCGACAAAGTGAATTTAAAACGAATACGAAGTAGAATTCTCACATATATATATATATAATTATTAACCGATTCTAAGTGAAATTCGTTATAGTGAATGCTCTGTAAAATTTATAATTCGAGGCAAAATTTATGACGGTTTCTAGGTAAGATTTGTAAAGGAGCTGGGTTAAATTTTGTAAAATTTACTTAAAATGTGAGGTAAAATTTATAATAGTGTATTATTTAAATTTAAAATGATCGCTAGGTGGTAACGAATCCTGGTGATTAATAAATACTAGACAGAATTTATAAGAGGAAAATTTATAATGATTGCTAGACAACGTTATTATTATTATTATTATTATTATACGGGCGCCGGCTGCACTAACGGGCCATATGCGCCCACAGGCTTACTGTGGTCCTAGATCTGATTTAAGAGGCTCAGTGAATCCAGGAACAGGAACACATTATGAATATGGCCAGTAGATTCAGATAAAAGTTGAGGTAAAGAAGGATAGACAACGTTAATAACATAAAATGTATAGAATTTATAACGGATATTGCATAAAATATTATTTTTAATAAGAAATATGTTAAATATCTAAACTTAATAGCTTGATCCCTGCAATGATAAGGCATAGAATTTAATCAGTTTTATTGGGATAATTTTTGAAAACATTTTAATATGTTCCGAAATCTCCTTACTTTTAGCATATTTATATATATGACACTGCCATAAACAGTATCGGGTAACACTAGAGTTTTATATAATCGAATTAAAATTAATAACATTGGTAGTTCGTTACAAGTTAATATTGAACATTTTTAAATATGTATGAAATCTACAAAAATTAAATATATTCATATATAATCACAAGCTGTACCTCATATTTATAATTAATAACAAATATACTTGCATATATACATACATATATATACATATATATATATATATATATATATATATATATATATATATATAATGTCGTGTATATATTATCTATAAGATCTAGATCTGTTTACTCGTGTTTCACAAATACCGTTGAGTTACTAAATCAATCGTCTATGCTGTAGTATCTATAAATACGGCTGAGTACCGCCGACAGCTGTCATTATAATTCTATTACATTATATTTATATATATATATATATATATATAAAAACAAAGAATTGTTGAAACATTACGCTATATGTCTTATCCATTTTCGATGATCATTCATTATGTCAGTCGGTCAGTATGCCCATTTAAAGGCTAGTTCCTTCATGCTTTTACTTTCGAAATAGTTAATATTACTAGACATTTATATGATCCTATTATTCTATTAGAGGAAATTATTTATCATCCGTTAGTTCAACCTACGTTCATAGATCGATGTCTTACGCACATACCTAGGAATACCTATAGAACGAGATAAATTACAAACTATCACAGAAAAAAAATCACTTCAATCAAAATCACGACGGTCCATTCTGAATAATTTTGACAATCGCTCGCAATTTTCCCGTACCGGCGAATTTCGCCCAGTTTCGTAATAATACTTTTGTCATATTGTATTAGCCAAATTATAATAGTTGTCTGCGATTTATTCATCATTATAATTCATCATCAACAAGTTGTGTAATGTACACCTATATGCATATATTACATAATGTATCGATCGATCTATCTATCTATCAATATGGGTGTATATATATATATATATATATTCGTGACATATATATGCAGGTATATATCATATAATGAATATGCATATATATATTGCTAACTTATATACACTTTTTAAGATAACAAATTGTTTATCAACTATTTTATATATATATATATTCGTGACATATACATACATGCAGGCATATATCATAAGTATAATGTATATATATATATATATATATATATATATATATATATAAATAATGCGAACTACGTACACAATATTTTTTTAAGATTACAAATTATTTATCAAATCTTAAATGTTACATATTGTCGAATAATCATGTTACAGAAATTCTGTAGTCGTAATAAGATCGATTATATAATGTTATAAAATGACTTCCATTAATTGATCGACCCGAGCCGAAAAGACCGACCTATATATTTTTATTAAAGACAAATTCGTTTTTTTACCCTTAAGTTGATTGGACCTCGTCCATTTAACGACATTAATCAGAACAATGCGTAATCATAAACTTTATGCACATTTTACAAACAATAAAGAACTTGCGCGAAAACACATTATAAGTGGATGTGTAACGGTAGAAATAGGGTATTTAATATTTTCAAAGTTACAGAATTAATGTTAAACCGATTTAAATAATTTAACAAGTTTGCGATGAAGGAAATTATATTTCCTAAGAACAATTCAATTATTTAGCGCGATATTTATTATAGTATAAACGAATACAGAAACGTATTAAATTTAGTTGATAGTATTGTAAAACGGGAATACAGAAAACCAAAAACTTAATTGGATGGTGCCTGTATAAACATTATTTGTAAAATTATTTTGTTATATCAATAAATGACCATTATCGAAGGTAATTGGGAGTGAAGCGAAAACGATTTTATGTACATTAAAAATATTTGAAATCATATTCGTTATATCGTAAAGATTTCTACGATTTATTCGAAGAAATATGTCGCTACATACACAACTAAATGCACGTACATACATCACCATCATCTTCAGCCTATATCAGTCCACAGCTGGACGTAGGCTTTCCCCAATTTTTTCCAGTTATTACGCTCTTCTAGTCAATTGGCCAACATCCCAACACCCGTTTTATCCACATGTTATCTATTATTCGGACCATGTGTCCAGCCATTATCCACTTTACTTTCATTTGCTCCACATCATCCTGGAGTCCAGTCTCTTCTGTTACCCATTTATTTGGGTTTCGGTCAGATTGTTTTATGTTCGACAGTAGTCTTTTTTGCGCTACTTGTGTTATATATATTACAATACAGTACCATTATACATATAATGAATTACCCGAAGAAAAGTATACTGAAAATTTACGAACATTTTACGATATTTATTCGAAATTTTTACTGAGTTCAAGTATGTCAGCTGAATTTGAAAAAATTATAATATTTTGAGCAGTTTGTGAAAATTTAACGGAAGTTAAGATATTTTTGAGAGCTTCCTAACGTATCGGTAATTCTTTAACATTTTCTACACGGAAAGGTATTACTTCGAATTTCACTATCGACGAGAATTTTAACTAGCGCGTTCAGCTATCCATCTAGTTTGTCGGTTAACTCAATCTGTTGTAATTCTCTTTCAGTTCTTTCATACATATAGACCAGAGCAGTACAATAGATTACCAGATATTCTACACTTTTTCATTATTCATAATTTGCAAAGATATCAAAGTAAAGGATGTAGAACCATCTTTCTTCTGATCAAGTGCCGGTTCTTGCTCTGCTTTGATGTGGAAGCTAAAATTAAGGATAAAGAGCAACATCTTTATAACAAATAGCAAAACTAAATTCGGAGAAAATGCCTATATACCAATTGAAATAAGAACACTAATAAGGCAAACTAAAGCAGCCAGAAGACGGTGACTATGTGCTCGTTATTAATCTTCAAGAACGGCATATTAATCTTCAAGAACGGCATTTCTACGCAAAAAATTAAAGTACAACATCGATCAATATAAAAACAATGAAACTGATTATTATTTATAATCTCTAAATTTAAATAACAAGTTCTTGTGAATTTCAACTAAAATGTTGTTAAGACGAAGTTAATAGCCATTTAATACAAGACTGAATAATAGTTGGAAAAAACCGAACAACAAAAACCCGAAGCACTTGCTGAACACTGTTTTTACTCTACACGAGAATCTCAACAGTCGTGATTTAGTTATAGATGATAACTTAAATAAGCCACTACAAACTTATCGGCTCATCAAATCATTTCCTCCATGTCCATTAAAAAAGGCTCCTGGATCTGATAAAATCACGGGCGAAATCCTTAGACATATTTCATGGACTATCTTCCTATGCTATATTTTTAACTCCATGCTACGTGAAGGATACTTTTCAAGACACTGGAAAAAATCGGTCATAATCATGGTGCACGAGGTAGGAAATCCACAAACTGAAGTGTCCTCATATCGTCCAATCAGTTTACTCTTTTCACTATCAAAAGTCTTGGAAAAGCTAATTTTGAGTCGTGTTGATTTTATTATAAAAATGCTAAATACAATGGCTAAACCATCAGTTTGGTTTTCGAATAGAACACTCAACAATACGATAGTGTCATAGATTAGTTGATACGATATCATCAACGCTGGTAAAAGGTGTACTCAGCTGTTTTCTTTGATGTAACGCAGACTTTTAATCGGGTCTGGCATCCGGGATTTTTGTTTAAACTAAAACAATTTTTAACTCCCGACCTTTATAAATTCTTTATATCATACCTAACTGGCAGAACATTTGTCGTTAGATTTTCCTAAGAAGATAAAGTTTTAGCTTCAGTATCACATGGCAGTTTGCTTGGTTAACATCTCTACAGCGGATATACCTATCTCAAATCAAACAATATTAGCAACATTTGCTGATGATATAGCTGTACTAGTTGCTATATCGCCCGCCCTGTCTAACAGTCCCGATGCAAGGGTATTTGGATGATTTTCCAGACTCACAGCATGGCTCTGTACATATTGCTCAATGACCTCGCGTACATAAGGAATATTTAAATAAGGGTGAATAATATGGTTTGCTACATACCAAGGCGCATTTGTTATCAGCCGAGGAATTTTATTTTGTGCAGTCTGTTATATATAAGAAAGTAAAAATAAAGCTTGATTTGAAGCTTGAAACTGTTAGTTCTTACATTTGTGGCTTTGCACAAACCCACAGCTGCACCCCGTATATCCAGTCATGCCTTAGTTAGTTATCGGATCCGAGACGCTATTTCTATATATAAGATATACATGCATTAATCAGTTTAAGCACATTGTCATTACAAGTAGTACTCCATAAATCATTTGTTTTCATCGATTTTTATGTTCCATTTGTTAAACTAGTTTTCAACTCTTGTGGGTGCTGTCTGAAGATTACTACTCGCTATATTTGGATTTATATCAGAAGAAAGTAGTGCCGTATGATCGGCCTGAACATTATTAGTCATAGGAAAACCGGCTCTGTAAATTAAATACAACGTGGGCCCAAGCACTGGGCCTTGAGGTACATCGGCATAGACGAGATATAACTTACAGTACGCGTGATCATAACGTACATGAAAATATCTTTCACTAATATAGAATTCTAGGAAGAGATAAACGTCTGTAGGAAGTAGTAGCTGTAGCTTCAACTTATACAATAAGCCAACGTACCAGACCTTATCAAGTGCCTGTTGAACATCGAGGAAAACTGCTGTATAGATATTTTTTTTTTGACCCAGCTTGCGCCATATGGCCAGTTTAAACCTTTATCTAGTTAGTGTATTTTAAATTTCAATGCAACTACGTTTGATAAATTTATATAAACTAATTGTAACAGGAGACAACAATTAATTTAATACTCACAGGTAATGTGTGTCACTTTTGTAAAATACTAGATAACAGCTCATCCCTCTGCTTTAGAAATTTCGGACAAACCCAAATTTGATGCTCAACACAATTGTCAACATAGCACGTATCACATGTACTATCCGAAATTATACCTAATTTAGCAAGATGGGAGGAGAAAGATTATGCCCAGTGCGCAGTCTAAATAAAGTTGATATATAATCCCTCGAAACGTTCTGATATAATTGAAACCATGGCTTGCTAGAAACCGTATGTAACAAAGCGAAGTATTTTTTCCCTTTATTCTGACGTTCAGCGGAGTAATACTGTTAGAAATTCATTAGTAAAAATTATTTAACCTTTGGTAACATTTCAGTCCAATTCCACTTAATGTTCTCGCAAGGGACACTTGGTAAATTATAACGCGTTAATTCATCGACCACCTCGTTTCCAGTAATACCACAATGAGAAGGGACCCACTTAGACTTCACTCTAGATCCACGATTATAAAGCTGAATGACACAATGTCTCGCATCAAATTCCAACTTGAACATATTGAGATCTGGGAACTTAGACAATTGTAACAGGATACTCAAGGAATCAGAGATGATTAGAATATTATTTTTCCTCAAATCTTTAACTAGATGCAAAGCTTTGTAAATGGCAAACAATTCTACTGCAAATGAAGAACCTGCAAAGGATAATCTGTATACTTTCGATATGCCTTTTTTCCGGGCAATATAAAGCCGAAGTATAATTTCCACGTATTTTATCGATCGACCCATCTGTAAATATAATTTCATAGTGACTAAATTTTTCATTAATTGCTTGAATAAATGCAGCATTGTTAACGCCAGAAGGAAGAGTTTTAGCAATATTATTATCAAAGGAAACTAATTCAATGTATAACGAGAAAAATAAATCCTGAAAATAGAATCTGTAGAAGGGATGAGAAACATTTTGGATAATTTCAATTGTTTCTAATTTATTATGGCTCGAAGGAAGAGGCGGAAGACTTTTATTTGACCAGTATGCCGCAGTCTCAATGAACATTGAATTTGTTTATTAATCGCATGGGTTTTTCTCTCTTTCACTTCGAGATGAAACTTGTTCGCTATATATATTCCTGCCTAAGTTTTAATGGAGGTTCAGCCATGTCCGCGTTTAAAGTCAGTACGGGCGTGGAGGATACCTAAGCATAGTCGAAGAGCCGTGTTTTTCGCAACTTATAATTTTTTCACCTGTATTCTGTTGAGATTTATGAATGGCGCTATATAGTCAGTATGGGATCTGACGAGGGTTTGGTAAATCCGTAGACCTATTAATGGATGTGCTCCCCATTTAATACCTGTGATTGCTCGAAGCAGATTTAGACACCTATAACATTTCAGCAATACAAACTCCAACTCTGCATTCCATAACAATTTTCTATCAAATACCACTTTTAATTGTATCAAATTTTAAAGTTTTTTTTTCAGGCGAAGTAAAGGGGAGACACGATTTAATTTTCTAGAAAACATTATTCCATTAGATTTGTCTATATTTATAGAAAGATCTAGATCTTGTAGAATCGCCTGCAGGTCAAGAAGCGCCTTCTGAGCTGTTTTAACCACAGTTTCCACTGAAGCCGCGGTGACACAAATAGCTAAGTCATCGACAAACTTAAACACTCTTATATTATTTTGAATTTTTTCTATTCCATTTGTGTATAGATACTTCCCTGTGCTAATCCTTTACCCGAATAAACAGAATTGTACTTTTTACCTTTATATCTGACTGTTAATTTTCTCCCATTGAAGTACTGAAATATCCGGGATAATGTGTTTTTATTAATACCAAATCCTACTAGTTTATTATATAATGTTGAAAGATTAACATTATCGTATGCAGACTTAATACAAATAGCAACAACATATAGATTTCTGGTTGGTTTTTTTTTTTAATGGCCTGGCCCGAAAGAACAAAAATAAATCATAAATAAATATAACGAATGAATTAAATTAAACCAAAAGAAGAGAAAAAACTATAAAATATTAATATAGCAAAAGAGGATATCATAAGAAAAGGAAACATCTGTACATGTAAAGCGAATAAATTTAATGCATCTGCTGTGCCTTTCTAAAACCATACTGAGAAAGTGAAAGTTTCTTAAATTTATTAGCCCACCATTCTAACCTAAATTTTAATATATTTTCTAAAGTTTTACCTACACACGACAACAGGGAAATAGGTATGTATGACCTATAATTATCCGGAGACCGACCTGGTTTCAGTCCAGGACAAACAATATGTCCTTTCCAAATAGGAGGAATTTTTTTTTTTTTTATACTGCGAGCTGTCCACCAAGGACATTTAGCAGTACGTTTAAAAGAATTGAGCATGAGGGGACAAGTATCCAGCGATACCTACCCGATTACGACGACCCTAAACGAGATCCTGCGGTTTCTGACGTTTTAGTCTCCTTATGTCACCGGTAGTATCAAGCAATCTCCTAGCAAAAGTATTCGGGTGGCTATCAAGTCTTCTTGCGTGTCTTTTAGCGTGAACTTTTATGACCTCGGCCACATAATCTATACCTAAATCTCGATGCAGCATTAGATTTGTTACATACCAGGGTGCTTTGGTTATCATCCGAAGAATTTTATTTTGTGACGTTTGTATTATTTTCAGGTTTGATGGTCTAGCACAACCCCAAAGTTGCACCCCATAGGTCCAGACAGGCCTTAGAACCACCGTATATATTAAACGTTTATTATCTGTCGTTAATACACTGTTTCTCCCTATCAGCCAGTACATTTTTTTAACTCGAATATCTAATTCTTTTTTCTTCATCTGTATGTGATGTTTCCATGTTAATCGGCTATCCAGGTGTAATCTTAAGTACTTGACCGTTGATCGCACTGACAGATCGGTGCTATTAATCCTAACGGGTGGGGGTGTAACTTTTCTGTTGGTAAAATGGATATTGACAGATTTGTTTTCATTAATTCCAATTTTCCATTTTTTAAACCATATCTCCGCCTTAGTAAGAGCTTTCTGTAGGTTACTGCTAGCTATGTTCGGATCCGTGTGTGTTGAGAGCAGTGCAGTTGCATCTGCAAATGTAGCCAGCTGTACGTTTTCCATTGTAGGGAAATCAGCCGTGTATAACAAGTACAGCGTGGGGCCCAGCACAGAACCTTGGGGAACGCCTGCTAAAAGAGGATGTATTTCTGAATAGGTATGTTTATAACGCACTTGAAAGTGGCGATTTTCTATGTATGATTTCAACAACAGGTAAAAATTTTTCGGCAATAGACATTTCAGTTTATATAATAGACCATCGTGCCAAACCTTATCAAAAGCTTGTTGAACATCGAGAAATGCCGCGGTACATACTTTTTTGGTTTCTAAGCTATTTTCAATTATACTAACCACCCTATGTAATTGATCAGTGGTGGAATGGTGTTTTATTAAACCGAATTGATGTTGCGGAATTATATCATTGGATTGTATGTAAGGCTGTAATCTTTTTAATATTAATTTTTTTACTACCTTCGACAAAACAGGCAACAAAGAGATCGGACGATAAGATGAAACAGAATACGGATCTTTGCCAGGTTTCGGAATCATTATAATTTGCGCGAATTTCCACTGTACTGGAAAATATTGTACGCGAAATATTGCATTACATATATAAGTCAGTAATACTATAGCTTTTCGCGGAAGTTCATTCAATAATTCAGCGGTTATTAAGTCGAAACCCGGACTTTTCTTCTTTTTCAACGTTTTAAGTAAACATTTCACCTCAGAAGGTGAGGCTAACTTAATCGAAGAAGATGATTCATATGGACTATTTATATAGTCGTATATTTCCCTGTCCGTGCTAGCCGTTATGTTTGGCTGAAACACGGTTACCAGGTGCTGAGCAAATAAATCTGACTTCTGTTTATCATCTCTCGCCCATAATCCGTTTCCATGTTTTATCGGAGGAATATGTGCATTGGACCGTTTAATATTTTTGGTGCACTTCCACAAGGAATAGTCATCTATTGCTAAGGGTGAAAGTTTATTTAAATAGCTATTAAGGGTTTTGTTTTTAATTTCTGCTAATAACATTTTTAATTCTTTTACTTTATTGTTGAAAAATTTTTTATCCCAAGGATTCCCTGTTTGGAACCACCTTCGTCTAAACTTTCTCTTTTCCAAGACTAGCTTTTGGACTGATAGCGGATAATTATTACTTTTTTTGTAAGTATTAACTGGAGTATTCAGCGTGGCTGCTGTTTGTATCTCCCTAGTTAGATACCGTACGGCATTCTCGATGTCAATTTCGCTTTTTAATGGAATTTTTAGATTTAATTTGGTATCTAAGTATTCCCTAAATGATTCCCAATCTGTTTTGTGGTTACACAAATATATTTTTTCCTCGCGACATATAACCGAATCGCCAAACGTTAAAATTATACAAGAGTGGTCCGAAAAAAGATCGAAAGAAGAATTTATTTCTGAGTAATAACTAGCAGTTCCTTTTGTAATGAAAAAATCCAGCAGATCCGGTATTTTACCATTGTCGGTTGGCCAATATGTCGGTTCCCCCATTGATATGTATTTAGCATTATGACTTTCCAGTGCTTGTTTCAGCATACGCCCCCTTGTTGTCGTTAACCTGGAGCCCCACGCTGTATGTTTGGCGTTCCAATCAGCTCCAGAAACGAATTTACTCCCCAAATATTTTATGTATTTGCTAAATTCGATTGTCGTTGTCTTGTGTCGTTGTCTTGTGTCGTGGCGGACAATAAGCAGCTGATAACACAAGCTGGCCACCCATCATCTGTATGCTAATACTAGCTCCCTGTAGATACTCCTCTTTAAACTGATTTAATTCATGATGTACAATGTCAGTTTTTATTAGTATTGCTGAACCACCATGCGATTTTCCCGAGGGGTGTGTACACGAATACGTGTTATAATTATTTATTTTGAAATTATCCTTATCAGTAAGGTGAGTTTCAGAAACTAAAATTACATCGATTGAATTAATATTTAAGAACAATTCAACTTCGGCTTTATGATTTTTCAAGCCATTCGCGTTCCACTGAGCAACCCTTAGATACCTGGGCATTATTTGATTAGTTTTTGAACTAACGTGGTAAGCATGGATAACATCATGCTATTTTGCTCAGCTAATTGGCGGAATATTGCCTTAAATTCGTTCAGAAACTCCGCCAAGTTCACCGTAGGCACATTTTGTCCTTCTACATTTAGATTACTCGACGATCTATTGCTGTCGGAGATTTGCCCGGAAATTCCTACATGGTTCATATTTGCTGTAGTATTATTCATCTGGCCTGAGGTGTTAGCATTAATAACTTGTGAATAGCTTACAGATGGTCGTCGATAATTTTGTTTGATAGGTTGACTCGCTCTAAGTTTGAGATTTGTTTTATTTTGTACTAATTTTTGATATATCTCACAACCTTTATAATTCGCGGGATGAGATCCACCGCACAGTCCGCATGTAGGAGGTGATTGTGGGTCCTTTTTGCATTCGTAGGTTCGATGTCCATCTCCACATTTCACGCATATTGGCGCTCGTGTACAGTAGGCTTTCGTATGTCCCCATTGTTGACAGTTCAGACACTGAGGTATTGATGCTTTCTTTTTTGGCGATTCTATTTTAATAATTGTATTACACAGTGATTTTAAATTATATATCTCTCGACAATTTGTTGTTGGTTCTAGGTCTATGAAGAATAATGGCAATGGTTTTTTTTGTCTGATACTGCCTCACATTATGAACATTGCGAACTTTAAACCCATACGAAACTAATTCTTCTTTTATGACCATTGGATCGATTGAAAAGTGTAAATGCCTGATCACAACTTTGTAAGCTCTATCTTGTTTCATTTGGTAGGTGTGAAAAATAATATTTTCTTCTCTAAAGACTCGCGTTAACTTGCGGTATTCTTCCGGAGAGCGTACATTAATTTTAACCACTCGATCTGTCAGTGCTTTTGCATAGTAATCAGCTTTGTTTATTACTAGTTCTATTTTTTCCTGCATTTTTTTGAAATTTTGCACTCCATGTACGAAAATAGGAGGTGGTTTAGGAATAGATGGAGTAGGAATATTTGTTGAATTTGTTTGTATAGCCGCATTGCTTTCTTCATCGGTATCATTTTCATCGTCAGTTGGAAGGGCCTCGTATCTATTGCGTGTCATTTTAGCATGTTTCTTATTATCATCCTTAACAATAACTGACTGCCGTTTTTTCCCCCGTCGTCTTCATATCGACAACAGTAGCCCGCGCTTTTATATATGTGTAAATATATATAGACTATACTTTAATAAACCTAAACGTAGCGTAATACAGAAAATTATGATACGGAATAATATAGTAATAGTAACGACGCCAACAATAATATGTAATAAAGATAAAAATAAATAAAATGGTATTATCTCACCGATCTGATATGATTCGATGAAAAAGCGATGCCTCCGAGTATATCTACATATTACGAGAAATATATTAACGATTTAATGAATAATTACGGAACACAAAACACGAACGTCGACGACCATTAGAGATAACGAAATTGGAGGAATGTATTTCAAATTTAGTGACTTATTAAAAAAATCTAGTAGAAAAATTTTAGCTTCCTCCGGTAACTGTTGTAGCATTTTGTAGGAAATTTTATCCACTCTGACAGTAGAGTTTTTCTTATGATCCAAACTATGAAATAATTCCCCTTTTGAGATGACATGTTCTAGGTTCTGTATAGAGTTAAAATGATTAACAAAATGTCTTTCCGGAATATGAGGATCAACTGGACTTTCAAATCCATTCAGTGTTCGTAGGATTTATACAAGAACAAAATGGATATTTAAACCCTTTGCCATATCTTCCTCATGTTTATAAATACTGTTACAAAAATTGCGAAACCCATTTATTTTTTGTGCTTTTTTTAGTTTCTAATGAATTCTCTATGATACTAATGACAAATAGCGGGGAAAAAAGTAGCGCGCCAAAAATGATTTTTATTCATTCGAAACTTTGTTTTTTGTTTTTTAATTTACAAATAACACGGCTCAAAAACTAAAAACAAAACACAACAAAATTAATAGGTGGCCCAATGGAAGGATTTTCATCACGGTAAGAAGGTTCTTCCAGCGTACGGTGCAACATCACAGCGAACAGCTGACTACTTAGGTGATCGGGAGAGCATCACGACACCATTTTCTTCTTTTCAGTCGTCTATTATAACTGACTAGATATTCGGAAACATTCAGAGGATTCATATTAGTCTGTAATTTTTCGAAGAACTTTTTATACTGCTTCATGTAGATATCATTTACATACATCATATTCATGTCATTGTGTAACACACAGTTCGATAGTGCGTAGTATCTTTAACTGCTGTTGTATCTTTTGTAAGTTTGTTAGACATGTCGCACCATATATTTATATATCATATCTCCAAACAGAAGCTGAAATTGACTGGTATATCTCTTTTTGTCGTGAGATTAAGACTCGATTTTCGTCCAAGCAATGGCAATGACAGTCTGGCACGAGTTACAATTGATCTTCTTACATTATTTACGTGAACTCACCCAGTTAGTCGTTTATCCATATGTACACCAAGATATCGAACGGAATCAACTTGTGTAATTTCAGTCTTATGAAATTTTAGCTTAGGGCACTTTATAAATCTGTTTGTAAACGTAACGTGCTGGCATTTAACTGGGTTAAAGGTTATGCGCCAAAAATGGGCCCATTCTTCCAAACGGTTAAGATGTTATCGAACCGCAGTATTAGCACATGCTTAAACGTAGGCATCTATTAGATTTAGTTACCATAAATATATTTATTGGGTTAAATTGTTCCAAATAAGAATTAGTTTTTAAACATTTCGTGTTATATTAATTTAACAGCTAAGATCGTACCTTTATTATATGTCAAAAAAAAATTAAGATCACTGTTCATTCAAATTATATATATATATATATATATATATATATATATATATATATATATATATATATATGCATATTTAGTTTAATTGACCATTGTAAACACTTATGCGCACAGATATATGTGTAAGTGTTTTTCTCTTCGTCTTTATACATACTGGCATTTGCGTATATGTATATGAATAAAGCACTGTACTGTAACCTTGTGGATTGTTATCTACTTCGTTCAAGTTCCATATATCTATCTACCTATCATCTATCTATCTATCTATCTATCTATCTATCTATATATATATAATAGATACATGCATGTACATGCGATGTTTATATGAGTGTATATGCAGTTTTTACACAGATCATGAAATGTAATGTGGGGATTTTATGCTTCGCTAAAAAATAAAATCGAACAAAATAGAAATAAAAATTAAATAAAAGTTAAAAAACAACCGATTATTTCCTTTTTACGTTAGTCAGTCGGATAAGTAAGTTAAATTAATGACTTCATTTCGCTTTCCAAGGTCACTTTGTTAATTAATGTTTGGCTGGTGGATTTTACGATATAACGGTTATATTGTGAAGAAAGATACTACATACTGATATTAATACACGTGCGCGCGCACACATATATATATATATATATACGAACACATATGCATGCACACACACATGTATATATATATATATATATATTACAAACAGGCATTACTGACAATCACTATAGATATATACATGCTTAGAATTACGTCCTTTAATGAACGTCTCAGTTCATTTTAACGGTTTTATGTCGTGGGTGTATCTTCTGATTATAGATAGATATCACATTCCCTATTGAAATATGGAATCAACTACCGTGTAAACAAGGATATCCTACGTAAACGCACATAAAGATATTTCGTAATAAAATTTTTATATTAATATAAATATGTATATATAAAAATATATAAGTATATTATTATCATTTTGTTGCCACTAAATCGTTTATTATTTTTACTCGAGAGTCTTTCAAAGATCGATTGTTTTTCTATTACGTCATGGAAAATTTAAAATAGGGGAACTTGTTACATATACATATATATATATAAATATATATATATATGTGTGTGTATAAATAAAATATTGTAATTCATGTATTTTCTCATTTTAATTAAAGCCAGTATTTGTTGCTTCGTTCATCATAGAAAAATTTTGAACGTCTACAAAATGTCCCAATATCGTTCGAAACGTACATTTCAACTTTAAAACGCTTCCACGAAAAAATAAACAATTTACTCGGAAGGTTTCTATTCATACGAAAAAATTAACTAACATTTGTTCATTTGCAGATAATTAGCAAGTAACTTATACTCGATGACTCGGAAGTATTTCAAATTACAACTGCGAATACGTCTACTCCGATGTTACAATTTGTCGACACTATACACGGTATGGAAATCTGGATTCTCGCACAAACCTGGGAGAAGAAAATCGATTATTGCAGAATGGTAAAAATAATATCATACCCAGATCTCGTGACCAATAGAGAAGCGCTGAATAAAATTCTAAATCAAGCTGAGGTGCTTTATACCGTCCGAACCGGAAGGTTAACATACTATGGACATATGCATAGACATCCAGAAAAATATCATCCGTTCCATGTTGTACAACATGGTGAAATTATAGAAAACCTAGTAGGCAAAAACTTTCCTAGAAAGCAGATATGAGAAGATGGTTTCAGATATCAGTACAGCTGCAAGGGGTGTCTAAAAATACGGGATTTGATGATGGTCGACCTTCGATTGGAGATGGTGTAACAAGAAGAACTTACAAGCAAACGAGATGGAGTGAAAATCTGTAACACTTTGAACTCTGGAAGAAGTTAAATTATTATTATTATTAAATTATATTAACGTGCGGTGTGCAGCTACTGATAGTTAGATGAACGAGAGGAAAAATATATTAGACTAAGTAGTACAATGCTGTTTTATATGGGGGAAAAATTAAGTTGAAGTGGATGTTGATTTTTTTATTTTTTTTTTAGCGAAGAGAATTGGAAAGGACGTCGGAATGACGAGTACATGATAAACAGTAAGAGTGATACCGCACAAGGCACACCGAGGTGTATTATTCCACTTCAACGTCGTACTCGGTGGACTGCATACTTACATTAACGGTCATGTTGTTGACTTGACCGAACGCAATTTATTGATTGATGTAACGGTACGCAATTTTTGTTCGCATAGATACAATTATTATGTAACACGCAAAATCTGATGGAGAAACTGCGACGTTTGGCACAGCAGAGCGATCGTTGCATCTTTAGATACTCTAGCAGCCAGTTCATTGCAATCGAGTAGTCCAATGTAAGCTGGAATTCAAAAAAATGTAATCGTATATTATGGACTTTTCCTTAAGGAATTGATAATTTTCTTCGCTACCATTTTAGTGCTAATAGCGAGTCTGATAGACAGTGGTCGATGAAGATGTGTCGCATGGTTCGCTTGTAAAATTATCAACTGCAAAGTATATCGCATATAATTCGGCGGACAGAGAACAGTAAAGTATTGTTTGAAGAGTCATTGATGTAGACGAGAAAGAAGTTAACGAACGAAGATCTCTGCATTAATGCTAATAATAAATGCTTTCTATCTATATTTAATAACATCATACCGGTATATTTATTTACAAAATCACAACAACTCTGGAAGGTTAAGAAATTATATATATAATCACAGTTTTCAACCTTGGCTAGTTTAACACTTATATTATTAGCCTTAATAAAATTATATAATCTATACGCATCCAAGAAGGTAGGATCCATAATAAGTTCTTCAAGTTATATTGGTAGCATATTCCTTGTCGATAAAAGTTCAGACATAAAGCTGTCTCTATTTTTGTATTTTGGGCAGGACCAGATATGATGTTTGATGCTATCTTCGATATTACATATCTCACAAACTCCAATTCTGATGATCTCCAATTTGGTAAGATGACTAGAGATGTACAGTTATGACGAAACACAGAAACAAAATCTTTATGGAGGAGATATCCATGTTTAAACCAGGGCTTTTTTGAATTTTTTTTAATAGTGGCATATTTTTTATCTTTTAACAAGCTTTGAAATTCGAAATATGCTTGAAAATAATGGTACATAAGTTTCGATATTAACTGTCCCCCATTGTGGTTTAACGTGCTTCTCAGCCGGAATTAGATCCGATCTTGTAATCGCATCCGCTATCTCATTTCCACGAACATCCAAAATACTCCGCTAGATAGTGTTTTGCTTTATCATATACGTAAGAGTCGAAAAGGCAACGGGTATAAAATGCGTGTCGCGATGATAGAAATACTTTGTTTATTCTAAAGACTATTTGTTAATAAAAAATTCTCGATAAATTTAAAGGATGAAAGGGGATGTACAATTTTAACTTTTCTTAGTATAATAATTTTTTTAGTCTAACAAGCGGTTCCGTTGCGTTAAACGTGGGTCCGATTGATAACGTGCGTTCGAACTTCTTCGATAATTTTATTTAGATGAGACGCATTCTTCGTTTGGTTCGTAAAATATATTGCAAGTAAATATTCGACGGACGGTTAAAGTTTGAAGACAGTTCGATTTTATCGTGTACGTGTATTCAAAAGCCCGACTAGGAGTTGGCTTTAACGAAATTATAACCTGCGATATTTTTTTGTCGAATATACTCAAATTAGTACCCCCCCAAAAATGCGTTATATAAAATTTTTTATTTTATCGTGTTATGAGGATTTAACTTTTTGAGTTTTCTTTGTTTCAGTTTTCAAGCGATACAATATCGGCTTACACCATTGTTTACCGCCAAATATGGGATTTTCGAAAGTAAGTACAAAAAATGTCCACAATTCGCGTTTTTCCTATAGATTTTTTACTTTATAATATATATATATAAGTATTTTTAACTAATCGATTGGTCTTGATTACATAATATGCGTTCTCGTCGCAATTTAAAATACTTCGCTCCTTGATCTTAAACGTTCGCAGTCATTTTAATTTTTTTTTTATTTATCAAAGATGACGTATAACATCACAACTTAATTTTCTTAGAATTATTGGTGTCATGTCCAATGTTAGCAAAAATTTCGAAGTAGTAATGTTAGTCGGATTATCCTTCGTCAAATCGCGAGGACGAGACAGATTTTAATCTGACGATGGATGTGAAATATGATTCACACGAATAAACCTTAAGCAGCCAGTCCGGTTCGGTTTTTGTCCAAACGTGCGTTAAAAAAAATAATTCCCGTTAAGTTTCTCAAGTACGGACGAGGAGTGAAATTTTATATATATATATATATTTTTAATACAGTTCCTGAAAAGGATAGCCGCTTTATTTCTGCAATTTTAGATCTAAACTAAATAAGCGGTATTTATAAATAGCATAACATGCGCAGAGGAAAAATCGCAATGACTGAACTCTGCTAATTATATTAATCGGTAACGACCAATTAATGAGGTTTGATACGTTTCAGTCTTCTGAGATCTAGATCAATAGAAGTGCCGATGCCTATGGATTTGGATTGTAAAAAAGTCGTTTCTGATGCTGTCGAGCATAATCATATATTACTTCATTGAACCATTTGATCTGTAGATCTGCATGGAGTGCGTAATTTCATTGAAACCAACGAGCATTAGTGATCAAATAAATTTATTTTGAGTTGTTTGAAGTACTTTTTGATTCGATGCTTTAGCACATCCCTATATTTATATTCCGGAAGTCCATATTGCACGTATAACAGTTTTATATATTAGGAACACGTTCTCTGGCTTCATTTTAGGGCGATGTCCAATGAGCTAGTACATCTGACTTATTTAACTTCGGTATTTAGGCAGCTTTATGACCGATATGTGTTCTGCATGTCAATTTCGAATCTATATGCATACCTAAGTATTTCGTAGAATTTGCAACTGAAACTTGCTGGTTATTAATGTGGATAACATAACACTTGCGTGAAGCAAAAGTGACATGAACACATTTCTGTTCATTTAACTGAATTTTACAATCCTTCATCCATTCTGCTATATGATCAAGAGCACGCTGTAGATTATCATTTGCTACAACTAGGGAATGACTGACTGCTAACATGGCTGTCTCATCAGCAAACATTGCAGGTGTTGTATCCTATATCGGTGGTATGTCCGTTGTATACAATAAGTACAAGATAGGTCCTAAAACACTACTTTGGGGAACCCCTGCTTGTATCGTACGAATAGTTGAATAATTAACCGGGAAGGAATACATATATATATATATATATATATGATTTATATACGCATACTATTACATAGATAGCTACTAAATATCAGACGACTAATAAATGTTTAGGGTACAAGAGTGATCTTGCTAACTTATTTCTACCCAATTGATTATGCGAGGGAGTAATACAACTATAGTGTACGCGTATAATTTTTTATTATATATGTGCACATATGTTTATATTTATCCTATGTCGGTCCACTGCTGGATGTAGATTGTCCTTAATTTCTTCCTTTCTTTGCTCTCAATTCAGCTCTTTCATCTACTTTAGTTATATCGTTGTGCCAACTCAATATTTCTTTTCTTATGAAGTGGCCACACTATTCCAATTTCAGTTTAGCCTCCACTGCGTTACAGTTGTTTTTTTACATATTGTCTTTTCTCATTGTTCATTTTTAATTCCGCTCCATTTCCTTCTATCTGCAAAAAGGGAAACGTTTATTTCATTTGATGCGATTAACACAGTACATTATCTGTGAAGCGTGAAATTTTCCATTTACGTTAATGCTCATACCGGACCAATCTAATGATTTGAACATCTCTAAGACACGGTTAAACAGAACCGGGGACAAAGTATCACTATGGCAGACTACATTTTTGAAATATTCTCCATTCACAAGTGTTATTCCGGCCGGAATATTATTACACACTTCTGCTTATTAGCTTTTGAGTGTGTTGATTTCGCAATGTTTGAAATATGTATGACTACTTTATGGAGTCGAAAGCTTTAATGTAATCTATAAACGTCAGGAATAACGGCATGTTCTATACTTTTCTCTGTCAAGTGATTGAATGTAAGTGGTGTATTGTCGAATACGAACTGCGGAAACCGTATAATATAGTTTTATATAAAAATGAGAACTACCCGGTTCTTATATTAGAAGCGCCGTAAATAACGGTGTTACGACTTTTTTTTTTTAAATTGATGTACTTCCGACTAATATTTTCCTATTCGTGATAAAGGTTAAAGCTAACTTATATAGTTGAAATATTTCGTTTTGTCTACTGAGTATATTGTGCGAAAGTCTGAGAAAATGACTAGTGACGGTTGAAAATTCTTCAATTCTTATTTTTGTTCAGATATGAAAGCGAGATAATGTAACTAGAATATTATGTTTTCGTTCTTACAACGTGTACCACCTATCGATATATCAGATGAGTATATAACCGGCAGTATCGCGTTGACATTTGTATAGCGACAATTCGAGCGGGGAGATGTACGCGTGCAGGAGTACGTAAAAACAAGTTTAAGAATGTTAATGAAAGTATATATATCGCATAAAATAATCCGTACGAGTCTCCGCCAGAAGAATCGATATTCTTATGTAAATTATTACAACTCGTCTCGATATTAATCTGCACAAAATAGTCGTGTCTTTAAGACGGGTCGGAGAAATTAAGTCCCGATCATGATGATGAAAAATCGTCGACTAGAAATATATCGTCGTGAGTGAGATATGTTACAGAGATACGAATGAAGTAATTAATAAATACGACGATGATATTAATAATAATGATTTGAGAACACGTAATTAGATAATAATAAACGATAATAAATGAGTACGACTAAGTCACATTTTTTTTTGCGAATTATTAAAAAAAGTTGACGTCAATTGCGTAGAATTACGTATTGATATAGATAATCTAGAATTGAAATTCAAATCAAATCAAATATATTTAATCCGTTACAGTTTTACAAATGAAGTATGTTTAAATCTAACTGCCTATGCGCAAACATTGCGCGGTTTATTATTACGCCATTAACTCTACGTTATACAAAACAGAAAATACAAATACAAAATACAAATATTTTTATAACCCTTCAGAAAACAAATTGGTAAAAATATAATCAAAGTTAATCATATTTATAAAGAAAGAACTTAAATTGCAGGAAAATTTTTTTTTTCATTATTTTTAAAATTTTAACTAGGTAGTCGTCCAGCAATTGGACTAGAACGCGAAAGAACTTGTTAGGGGTTAACATCCAGCGATGGAACCCACTGAAAAATTAGGCTACATCAAACGGTCGACTACGTTTTAATCTACGAACATCTAGACTAGTGTCAAGTAGATTCATCGCCAGTACGTTTGTATGGGTTTCCAAACGGCTTACATATTGCTTTACAGCACGTTTGATTCTTTCATGTATGGGATTTTTAAGTCTCCATGTAAATGGTTCGATACGTACCAAGGTCGGGAGACGATGAGTCTTATGGACTTGTTCTGAAACCGTTGTATCCTGTTTATTATCTTTTGCACAACCCAATAACATTAAACCGTATGTCCAAATAGGCTTTATAATTATTTTATAAACTAGAAGTTTGTTTTCTAGTGACAAACTATAGTACCTGCCAAGAAGCAAATTTAATTTGTGCAAGGGAAAATTTAGAATACAAAAAAACTACTCTCTTAAAAATAACTGAATATATAGTCCCTTTTCTTATTAAAATGAACTTATAAGTATCCTAATTTATTTGTCGACATTAGAATTAGGGTTTAAAAAGGAAATGTTTTACTATTATATATTTTATACATGTGTCGTAGAGATTGGTTAATCACCCATATAATTTACTATCGGAATATTCGAATAAAATTTTCCGTATTAATCATTTCTCTTACATAAGGGAATTTTAACATATCGTATAAAGATTTTATCGAAGTAAATCGAGGTTTATTTGCACCTGGTTTACGTTACTTCTGCTAATATAAGAGCGGAGTAATTTCGGTAAAATTGCGTTATTTTTTTTTTGTATATTAAAAATTTGTTTTGAGTAGCTAGTGCAGACTTTTTATATTAAATATAGGAAATAGACAACCCATTTTTTATATTCTATTTATGCAACCGTTAGCATGTTTTTGGTAAATGTAAGTCTATCCACGATGACACCTAAATAACGCTTTTAATTTTTTAACGAAATTATTTAACGAAAACCTACGCCTAATAAAAATAATTGAACTATTAACGATTCCCACACAGTATATGAGAAAATGGTTATATTGTCGATGAATATAAAGAAAAATACGGAATCTTTCTATTATACGTACATATATTACGACTTATCACCGATTATCCAACCGTTTAATTACTAATTATTTCAGATTAATTAATATTTTATTTATTTATTTTGTTATTTAATTTTATATTTAATTTTTGATACATATTCCAGTTATTATTACTTTATCGAAATTATTATCCTCTACTTAACTAAACCCCGTCGTGCTTCTCGACAACTTATAATAAATTTTTATTACGAATTTTGTTTATAGTAAACTCTATACGTATATATTTAGTTTTATTCAATTTTATTTTCATCTGGTCGCCGTTAATTTATTAAATTATTTCGAATACAATTGATTATTAGGAATAGATAATATGTATATGTTTTATTTTATTTTTATTTACAAAATTATTGGAAAATATGCGAAAACAAACACATTTTGAACGCGTTTTAATAAATACATGATATTAAACAAAATTATTCCCGAGATACACAGATGTGGCCAATGACACATAACACATTCGATGACTTATAAATTAACAAATATATATATTTTTTTTTTTTGTAATTGTTCCCCATTCCGAACTTTGTCGGTGAGGCAAGTTTATTGTAAAAAAAAATGTATTCATAAAAGTGCAGAGAGCTGTGCTTAAACTAATGAATGTAAGAGAGAATGTAACTCAAGCATACAGAAAAATCAAATATAAATGAAGAAAAAGAAGTACACGTGTGTGAAAGCTCTCTGCATGTGTGGCTTAAATGTAAAATGGTAAAGGAATGCTTTACACATCAAGTATGCGTGTAATGAGAGTTTGCGACTTAATAATAGCTTTAAGAATAGCGATAAACAGAAAATATAATATTCATAAAATAAAATAAAATATTATAGAGATTTTAAATTTTATAAATAGACGCAAATATAGAGTTATCAAAATGTGGACAATATAATAGATTATAAGATACGTTAAATATAGAAAAGCATATATATATATATATATATATATATATATATATATATATATATATATATATATATATATATATATATATACACAAAGGTATTCATACAATCATTAGACTAATGGAGCAAAAATATTTATTTACAAGAGTATTATTATTATTATTATCGTATCCGGTCGGTTATTATCTTCGTCCAATATTTCAGAAAAATTAATGTTCCTTCATCAATATATTCATATAGTTTGTCAAAATCAAACTTCCCAATTATGCTACAGTTAAACTAAGGCGTTCGTTATTCTGAATTTCGCCACATTGATATTGACCATCTTGAGTCATGCCAGAACTATGTCGGTTGAAATTTGTACTCGTCGTTCCACTTCGAATGCGATTTAAAGTTTTCCACAAATTGTAATTTAAATCTCTGCCCGCTAGAAGTACATTAAGATTTTTGATCCAGTCTGGATTCCTTGGTTCCTCGGTTATCCTTATAAAGCTACATCTAGATTTTAGTCATCTATCAGCAAGTTAAGAATGGAGGGAGATAATGACCACACCAAAAAAGTGTTGATTCAATAAACGTAAACTCGTCGATGCACCGACGCAGGATATTTAACGAATACTAGAAAATATAAGCAACAGCTCGAACCGATGCAAACCCAATATTTAGCACAACATGAAAAAGTTAAATTATCACCAATAATCACAGTAAGCGGTATAAACGATTTCAATAAATTCTATACTGACGTCAATTCAACCTTCGGCGATACAGTTACCTTTAAGGTGCTAAATAACGGGGCATTATAGTTGCTTCCAAAAACGAGGAGACGTCTCGTTCAGTAGTTGATACATTAAGATTAAGCAACATTACTTATCACACATATACAAACTAAAATCTGAAAGGTCGTTTAGAGTAGTAGTAGTGAGAGGTCTTCATCCTACTGCAGACTTAAAGAAAAAGAGTGATTAAAGTGGGGTCACGAACCAGTCGGTATTGTCAACATTACAAAAACTCTCAAAATTCGCGACAAAGACAACAAGATAATCGACAGACAATGGAAATCTTACCCATTGTTCTACGTTGATCTAAAGCCGAAATATAACAATAAAGAGGCATACAACCTAAATTATATTGCCTACTACAAAATAAAAGTAGAGTCACCGCACAAGAGCAGCACAATACCACAATGCAAACGATGACAACAGCGGAATTATATCGAAAATAACTGCGGTAGACTGGTAAAGTGTTTAAAATGCGCTGGGGATCGCGATTCCGAGTCTTGTAGAGGAAAACCGCGAAAAAGTTCAAAAGCGTGAACTGTAAAAAAGATCACACAGCTGACTATAAAGGCTGTGATGTATATCGCGAGACTGAAAAAAAATCAGAGCCTTCAAAATAACAGCAGTTCAACGTCTGCGGAAAGTAACAGCGTCAGCTAAGCAGGTTGAAAGAGATACTACGTACGCAAAAGTAGTAATGGCAAATGTCAAACAGAAAAATCAAGAAATTTCAAAATAGCCAGCAAACAAAGATGCGACCGTCTATGGACGCGCTCAATAAAATTACAAAGGCGACAGAAGGCCTTATAAAAGATGTCAGGGATATAGCTACTAGATTAAAAAACAAATAAAAGCGTAACAAAAAACCTGGAGCGAAGTTTTACAATCAAAATCAACGTCAAAGGCTGAAATATTAATGTCCGAATCTTCACTCCGCGTTGTTACATGGAATGCGAATGGACCTAACCTCGGAAGGTTAAGGGAACTGGAGATATTTCTCAACATGCATAAGATTGATATAGCATTAATATCGGAGACTCATTTCACCGATAAAAAATTGTCCAAAAATTCCAAGATTTGTGATGACGGAGGAGCACATGGAGGTGCAGCTGTTATTGTAAGACAAAATATCAGTCATTACCAGCAGGCATAGTTTTGTGAAAAATATGCACAAGCTACAGCGATGGCAATAATGACAAAGATACAAATGTTGTAGCGATATACTTCCCACCCAAAACCCGATCTGAAATGCGATCATTGACATCAATGCTAAACATGAAGTATGTGGCTCACGCCGTGTTACAACGTAAAAACATATATATAATAACTATAAAGTGCAACACCGTTAGTTCATTACATAGGGAAATCTTAATTCCAATATAATCGTCTATAAGTCTCAATATCAGAAAAACTTTTTTTTACAGGTACAAAACAAAGCTCCCGTACAAATAATAAGCATCTAGAACTGGAAACTTTATATATATCCCGATTGTCTCGCCTATTTATATTTAAGAGTCAAATCATATATATATATATATATATATATATATATATATATATATATATAATGTATTGTGTACATGTTGTCATCACTGTACTGCTCGTTGTCGAACGTCGTGACTAGCCATTGTACGTTATTTTTTTCTACGATATAGGCTAACATTCGAGGCATAAATTATGTACTACGCAGATGAGAGAGCATAATTATGATGTCGCACACATTATTTGCTACTGTCTTCTCCATTTTGAATAACTTTATAAACGTTATGCCGCGAGCTGGGATCGACCCCTCGAGCGTTCTGACAACTATTATATAATTCCATAAAATATAATTTACATGAAATAATATTAAAAAATTTACACGTATAATACATTTTTTAATTTACTGCAAAGTGTTCCTCTAAAAATCGATTCATCTATACTATCTGTACTAATATATAAAACTGTAGTGACTAATTTTACTACGAATAAACAGCTATTTTTTTAAATTGTTGTCTGTCTGTCTTTCTATCTGTCTGTTCCGATTTAACTCAAAAACTATTAAAGCAATAATGATGAAATTCGTAAAACTTGTAGCCTACATTATCGGATTCGTTCTAAGCTTAATTTCACATTGATATCATAAATAGAACAGAAATTACAATAATTTAAAATTTTAAAATATTGTCTTTTTCTTTTATCTGTTTTATATATTAGTATAGTATACGTATAAATATATATATATATGTATATATATATATATATCCGTCCATTATTTCGGGCACGCCCCTAACGGAACGAAACGTGCAGGCGTTTGTAGTGAAAGTACTATGTTAAACATTAAACGATTTGGCAGATATATCGCTGTTTATTCTACTTTTTAGAACTTTGAATTATTGTAATTTCTGTCCTACTTATGATATCAACGGGAAACAAAACTCTAAAACAATACTTACACAGGCGAAGCCGTGGGTAACTTTTAGTTTTTAAAATAAAATTTTCGGTAAGATCGATCTAATCAACTAGTTTTTAAAATTGTAGTATATATATATATATATATATATATATATATATATATATATATATATATATATATATATATATATATATATAGATAGATAGATAGATAGATAGATAGATAGATAGATAGATAGATAGATAGATAGATAGATAGATAGATAGATAGATAGATAGATAGATAGATAGATAAAACAGAAGGCGAAACCTTTATTCAATAATCGCATGGGAAATTTAACGTAAAACTGTGTTAGAACAGGCAGTGATAGAAAATGGCTATAGCGGAAGAAGTTAGTGAAAGGGTGAAAGTATAAATTTCATCCGTCTCACCCCGCCAATCATAACTAATATTATACACATACACACACATATATATAATATATATAACGTTTGTGAAAAATTCTTCGGATGCCGAAGTCGTGATGAAACTGCAATCTCTGTTTAGAAAAGTTGAATTATTATTTATTATACACTTTAAGAAATTATGTTAGCGGAGAAACACTGAAATTAGTTCGTGTACTTGTTGTAATTGGTAGAATTGAAGTTTGGGTTTTTACCAACTAAATCCTGTATGAAGATCAATGAATAAATTTAAAGAAAGTGTCTAAATTTATTAGATAAAGATAAAAAGAGATAAAAAAATGTTAAATGAACTTTCTAAAGGAATGTGCTAAATATCACAGGGCTATATTTATTTATAAAAATTTTGGGATCATATAGTAAAAAATAAACGTAAAAAAAATAATATAAAAATGTGCAGACAAACCGAACCTAAGACTAAATACAGAGTAGCAGTAGTGAGAACGTGAAAAAATAAATGAATAACATAATGGCGAAATTACTAAACAAACTTCCACATAACTTCGCGGAAGAGAAAAAAAGTGGCCAACTAAAATAACAATCGGAAATATATGGCTACGGGATAAGATCAATCTGAACGGCATAATAAATACTAATATATAAATAACTATAAAAATAAGACGGTTGTTCGGTAGTTGTTAATGGAGTATCAGTCCTACAAAAAGCATTACCATCTATGCTATCAGTACAGTCAACAGAACTTTCGCAATCGGGTCTGCAGTGGAATATACGAAAATCAACAAAAAAAACAAATTACATGATATGCACTGATTCGCTGCCAGCATTAATGGCGCTGTCAAACACCAATAGTTTGCACCCAATTGTCAACGAAATAACCGAAATGTTACAGACCACGACTAAGAGCATGTAAATTTTTGTGGATATCAGCTCACAGTGGAATAGATGGTAACACAAAAGCTGATGAATCCGCGAAAATGACGGTTTCTAATACAGTTTCTAGTATACCGGTACCATCAGTCGATTATAAAGAATATCTTAAGCAACACTTCCAACAAATATGGAATAGTCAATGGCAGAGATTATCTAGTGAAAATAAGCTGCGGGCGATAAAACCATCTACAGAGCGCTGGTCTTCAATATTTCGGGAAAACAGAAAGGAGGAGGTAATCCTATGCCGGCTATGAATAGGCCACACAAAATTAACACATGCTTATTTACTAGTAAAGCATCACCCATGTGCGATCGATGTAGCTGTCAGCTAACTGTCAAACATCTGTTGATAGATTGTCCGGTCTATGAACAATATCGCAAACATTATCAGACCGCACCATCCGATTTAAGATGCTTACTTAAGGATAATGTAGACACTATCAACCGGGTCTTTAGTTTTTTAAAACAAATCGAATTATTAGCCAACTTATAACAATCTAAACCCCGTGCTGCTAGCTTTACTGCTGTACACGGCACGTTAAAAAAAATAAATAAATAAAGAAATAAATTTTAAAAAAAAATTAACGGTGCGTGTTACAGTATTATGCAAACCTACAAATACAATGTTTATTGTTAATTTCCGTCGACAAAGAATCTTGCTTGACGAAGTTATTAATTAATTCATAAGAAAATGTATAAGTGTTCATGTTTTATATTACATTATCAAATAAAGGTTTTTCGGAAAGGAAAAATCATATACGGAGGGTAAATAAAAGAACAAAAGCAAAACGTGATCATATTGGAATGCAATTTGAAAAATAATATATACATACATACATATATAAATACATTTATATATATATATCACACTTATATATCTGTTATTTAAAAAAGTTTTTTTTTTTTTATTTTCATAAAAACACACACGTGTAAATTTTAACGCTAATTATACCGTATAAATTCTTTTAAAATAAAAAATAAATAATTAAAAAAAAAGTTAAATAGTAATCAAGTGTAATATAACTCTGTTTATAATTTTCGTTAAAATTTAAAATTTCATTATAATCTTTAAAGTTAAATTCATTATTTTTTCATGAATTCGGTGCTTCAGAAATTTTATGTTTCTTTTTTTTTTTTAATTAATTAATTTTTTCCTAAAGAAATTTTTACAGAAATTGAACGAAATGCGTTTATTTCTGATTTTAAAAAAAATAAAAAATCTTACAAACTTCCTTAGAGCTTATAAATAGAATCCAATAATTTTAATCGTACATTTCGGGAATAATTAAAATACGTTAGACAATTTCAGGCGATCATCAATCACGATTATCCTTGATGCTGTTTTATTGATCGAAAATTAAATATTATAAAATAAATTTTCTCGCGTAAGAGACGCGTTTAATTCATTGGTTAAATATCGGTGCATAGTCTGATATTTTATGATAAGAATTTTTAATTCGTTCCTAAAGTTGCTTTAATTTTATCTTCTGAAGTTGCCTAAATTGAAATTTTATAATGTTTTAATTCTAGATTAACGTAAGCTGAGAATATCACACTTGAGAAATATTTTACTTATTATATCAATACATATATATTATATTAATATATATATTTAAGTATTACAAACTATTTCGTAATTTCAAGATGACCTATATACATCATCTATTTTTTCGCCTGTCAATTAAACTCCCTCTTTTTGTTCGTTTGTTTCAACTATAATCCAACATGGAGGCCGATTGAAACGCATTATTCTTACTCCGAATAATACACCAAGTCTGATTACGGGTGTAATCGTTATGAGAAAATAACGAATCGCGAATGACATTCTAAGAGCATTTCCGAAGTCGAATATAAACATTTTCGCATCGTCTAACCGCATATTAAGGAAGATATATTTGATTGCGGCTTCATCTTCATAACTTATTATCGTTTGCTGCTTGTTACGAAAGAAACCTAACCACCTAAGTACTTTTATTTAGTACAAGGTCCGATTTATATATATATATATATATATATATGTGTGTGTATGTGCGAGTGCATGTATTTTTATATATCATTAAAAAAAAACAGCCAAATATAGTTTAAGATAGAAATAAACATAGAAATCATCTATATTTTGTACGAAGAGCGAAGCACAAACCACCTTGTAATGTTTATGATTAAACCGAACAAAAAGTGTTTCGAAAAAATGACGGAGGTAAAAATGAGGTCATTTTGTACACGCGGTGTAATCGTTCGAAAATCGTGGGGGGTCCGGTGCAGAAATTTCCAAATGTGGGAAATTGAATATACCAACGTTTTCATAATGTTAGGATGAAATTTCTGATTTTAATAATGTAACGCCGAGAAACTTGTTACCACGTGACGTGTTATTTTACAATTATATATTTTGGAAACAGGTCGTTATATAAATAGGGTAATGGTCAGTAGGAGGAAAATGCTAACAGAAAAAAATAACTTACTATAATAATATACTCAACCGAATTTACCACGTTATGTATATTGTTAGTAAAGTGTTTCAATCTGTTTCGTTTCCAACGTCCGTATTCTACGAAGACGAGCTGTTGAATAATTATACAAGTATGCCATCGTTGTAAAGTATTATCGCAAATGGCAAAACGCGTTAAAAACTAAGGACATCTTGTTTATCCTCAACTTCCGATACAGCTATAAATTGATCCTGATAGTGTACGTTATTTGGATGTTTTATTTAACCTTCTAATTACGCAACTCTAATCAGAAACGAAGCACCCGGTGTATTCGTTATTTAATCGTAAATTATTAATAATAAGTTCGACATTTTAAAGCGTTTCATGTCCCGCCTAGTCATCTATCTCGAAAACGAGCTTTCATAATTAATACGAAATAGTGTTCTACTCGTAATCGTAATTAAACTTTGATCAAGTCCGATTTTTAACTAGCATTCGCGGTTTTTACTGAAACTAAATTTTATAACTTTTGATTAAAGTTTATTTTCTACAGTAATTGTCTATATGATGAAGAAACAAGACAATATCATCGACGTAACGTTTCAAATTTTGAAGAATGTAGTGATTTTTTATTAAAGTAAACAACGAAAAAGAAGTTGACTAAAATTCTTCTTTACGAAAAATTTTTCAGCTGTTAGGCCATTATCGAGTGAATATGAAAAAAGATCGAAAATATAAAATAAAAAATATTAATTTAAGATTATAATTCACAAAAATCAGCAAAATGAAAAACAGTATTAATAAAACAATCTGACAGTAAACAACACAATCAATGGTTGGAATATAAAATTTTTTACATAGTGATAGTCGGTAAAATAAAAAATAACTAAAAAACACTCGAAATTTATAAATAAACAAAAACCAATAGAGCCAGTAAAATAAAAATAATAAAAAATTAAAAAATTACAATATAAAAATGAAATTTATAATATACTTCATCAAAATTAACCATCGAATTTAAAAAGTTATTTTTATCTCTTTCTTTTATTATTTCCATTTTTGCTAGTAGTTTTCATTTTTTTAAAATGTTTTTCTATATGTAAAATTTTATAATTTTGACTAATTTTGTGTTTTAATTCTATACGATGTTTTACAAATAACGATTTTTCATCATTGTTTACATATGAATTCAAACGTAAATCTCGTATTTCCTACGAAGAAGAAGAAAATTGTTTCAGCGGACTATCGTTGAAACGAAACCGATGATACAATTAAAGAGATATAAAAGATATCATCTAGGATGGGTCATAGCATAAAGTAAGACGGCTGTGACACGGGCTACTTAACAATAGGTCGGAGGCGTGCCTTTTGATTGTATATTTAATTTAAACCGCGGGACCGTAACGCGAAATGGCCGATTTAGAAGAAGAAGTGGAGCGGAGGGGGAACTGTCAAATATTTCTGTTGTATCTTTATAAATATCGTAAAAACGAGAAAAAAATTAGTCGTAATCCTCGGCGGACAAAAGCTGTCTAACGTAATTTAACGGGTTATTCTTCAGATTACATTCGAATAATATGCGTAAATTCTCTTTTAAAGTTTATAGTCTCGGTTAGGTTCGGCGGTCCACGTTTTTAATTTGTCGGAAACCGCACCTACTGATTTAGGTATATATAGTTGCTGGTATCTAATATATCTATACTTGTAGAATTATCGAAATTAGTGTGAAAACGATTGTTGCGTGTGTGTCGTAGGAGTATTGAAGGAACTTGTGATAAATTATTTATTTCTCGCATTAAATACTTAATTAAATATTTATGTTCTAACAAATACATACAAACACACACACATATATATATATATGCGTGTGTATATATGTAAAATTACAGACGTATATATTAAAATAGGTTCGCAGTTAATTGTGTTTACAAAATTATCTCAATATAACTTTCGCGTACACCATAATGCAAGCTCGCATGCGTATATCTATATATTTATGTACGTGCGTCTGTATTTAAATCTTATTCGGTGTACAATTTCAATTTATTTCAACACTTTCCTTCTTCTTGTATTCTTCAATCTTTCGATAGGTGGGGGTCAATCAATAAAGCGTAACACAACCCTTCGCTCCGCCGCTTCTCCTGCAATACTTATAGTACGCCTCTGCACTCTGCTTCCACCATTATGTAGGTGATAAATTTTTACCGCGGTCTTCCTTTTGTTATCTGGTCATTTATTGATCCTTCTTTAATTATTGTTGTCGTACATCCCTTAATATACGCTAAGCTACATCTCCTATCTCTTACGATGTTCATGAAGCACCTTTTTTCAACGCTGTTTTGCACTAATCATGTATTTTTTATCCTGCCCATTTCATTTTCCCTATTTTCCTATAACGCTATATTTCGAACGCCTTCAGTTGTTCTTGTCTTCCATTATTTATAGTCCAACACTCTGCATTCTCCATTATCTGGGTGATAAATTTTCTCCGTGGTCTTTCTTTTATTGTCTTGTCATCTATCGGTCCTTCTTTAATTATTGTTGTCGTACATTCATTTAAGCGCCTTTTTCATCGATATTTTGCAGTAGTCGTGTATTTTTTATCACGCCCATTTCATTTTCCCTATTTTAACGCAACATGTATAACTTTTCTCAATATTAAACTAATATTATTATGTATAGCTTTCCTTAATGTTAAAATAATATTAATAAATTAGGGAAATAAATCCCATGACCGAGCATTGGCCTCTTCCAATTTATTGAACGTTTACATATTTTTCTCTTAGCTGTTTCCAGTCCATCCGATTAAGTGCTTTATTCAGACTGTATTTGCGTATTTGACAATATCGTCCCTTCATCTCATTTTTGGTCTTCGTCTCGATCTTTTCCTATTGATTTGTAACCATTCAGTACATTTCCTGGTCCATCTGCTTGTGTCCATTCGAACTACATGTCCAGCCCAATTCCACTTCATTTACAGTATTTTGCGGAGAACATCGTATCTGTTTTTGACCGTAATACTTTATTACTGATTTTGTCCATCCTTGTTATCCCTGTCATTTTCCTTTTTCATAGCTCTCTTTGAGCTATTAATATTTTTCTAGTTTGTCTAACTGTCAGTGACCATGTTTTCGCACCATATGTCGTGGCAGAATGGACGCGTGCATTGTAAATCTGTGCCTTTCTTGTGCGATTAATATTTCGTTTAAATATTTCTTGTAATGCCCAGAATTTTTTTTCCACCCTATTATTCAGTGAATTACTTTATTTTTATATATACTAAAATTTTATGTAAACGCGTTATACGGACAAGGAAAGTTCTCCGTCAATTTTACAGCTTAGTTAAAGTTATAGAAAAATTGTCTGTAAGTAATTCGAGTTGCAAAATAACATAGTTTTATCAGTAATCGGATTTTCGATTAGACAATCGATAATGTATGTATTACAATTACAATATAGCCTTTATTTGCACAGTACTACAGATACTAATTACATAATGTTAAATCGATATTATTGAATACGTTAATTGCATCTCTATATTAGACAAATTAAGCCCGTATCGCGTATCGACCTCTTTCAATGTACAGACGTCTACAAGATTTTTCTACCAACTGTTTTTCCATTCTAGACGGTGCTGTATTACATGCATCCTAATCCTTCCCCGCGTGTTTATTAATCTCGATCTTCCATCTCGTATTTTATGAAGAACATCTTCAATTTCGATTTCGCCTCTGAATATTTTGTAGTTTATTTTATTCTTCATTTTAATATTCTTCGGAATAACAAAGTCATTTCAAATTTTCAGTTACTCCGGTCTCGAGATTATACGATATTTATAATGGGCGTTCTAATTTTACTTTTTTGGCATCACTTTTCTTCTTGTATAAAACATTCCATACGTGCATCGACTTCAAACCCACATCAATCCACTAGCAGTTAAAACGACTGAAGAGACGCAGTCAGATCGAATTGGGAAATCGACCGTAGCGATCAACTAGTTTATATATTATATATCATATATTATATTATATTTATATTATATTGTATAATAATACTAAGATACATTAAGGGATAACGACCGTTGGGTTATAGCTTTTAAACAGATCAGTGCTGCCTATTGTTCAACCGAACAGATTGCACGCATCTTTAAGCTTTTAAAAAAAAAAAACCTTATACGAAATTTTTCGAAACGTAATCGATAAAAATTTTTCGTCGATAACACGATGTAAACTACGCATCTTGAGTAAGGTAGTGGTACGCAATTTCCTTCCGAAGCTTCTTTACTTGTCCAGCGAGTTAATACTCATTTATATACTAACGAGCCGAATATCCGGGGGGGGGGGTTTGGCCAGAGGTCGTTTTACAGGAAAATCTTGAAATTCGAACTAGAAGCAGAATCGAAAGAATAGCGCCCATTATGTATAATGTAGTCGGAAAAATTTAAAAGACCAGTTCTTTTCTTTTTCTGTAACGGCAGTTTGCGCTAACTTATAGTAAAATTTGAACACGTAATCGTTAATAATATATCTCGAAGAATATGCACTCTAAACGGTTGTATATAATAAATTCAATATTTATATTTATTTCATTTTTTTTTTTTTTGGTTAAATTTTTCAGTTAACATAAAATTGAAAAATTTAACGAAGAAAACCGTATTAGGTAAATCTACTAGTTAAAGCGACACGTAGTTGCGATTATCGATACCGACAAGTAGGTACGTTTAATCGCAATAAATTTAAGGACATAACACAATTTACACGTCGGAATCCGGTCATGCAACTAAGCGACGCTAATCAGAGTTATTATTATCATGATTATGATCGTAATCTTCGTGCGATTGTTTCAAAGTTTACCTACCGACGAATATGAAAATCCCATTAATAGAATTAGACCGTTTTATACGATATGCCGTAAGTAGTTTTACACGAGACTGACTCTCGTTCGGAAGTTCATTATGGATAATTCGTGTTCAGCTGTAACAGAACGAGCGCACTTCGTTTTTTTTTCCTTGTACGATATCTACGCGGTACTAATATTGTCCGCTGTCGACCAAGTCGGCGGCTTTACACGAAGTGCCTATTGGTCTCGAAGATACACTTGTTTATCTTTATCGTTCGATCGTCGACTTTATTTTAAATACTACGCTAACAGGACACGTTATCGCTTTGATGTTGCTGCTGGTTGCTATTAACTATTAAGGTTACCTTATAAGCGAAACACGTAATCGACTTTTAGGGTCGACCGACAACGGTCCGAGAAGAGGAGTAATGAATATAAAAAAGACGGGAAAACATTTCAAAGTTTCGTTTAATCTATAATTAATCGTAATCGAGTAAATCTGTCGGGTATGTGAGCAAATAATTTACAATTACGAAGGTCGAATTTAATCGAGAACGCGTCAAATTATTACTATCATTATTGCATAAGTACAGAATGATGTACACAGGTTAGTTCGCGGCCATAACAGTTCAGAATTGAAAAGAGTCTGCGAAAATAAATATTTACATATACAATCGGATAGTAAATTAACCCTTTGAGTCGTTATGTCCGCTATACGGTACATGATAACGCTAATAATGGTTTTCCTTTATTTTCTGGTTGGCGCGAAATATGCCAATTTTACAAATATTTCTACATAAGTACGTAGAAAATTATCTACAGTAAACACCTGTATAAAATTTATAAATTTATAATCTGGCGTTTATACGACTGAAAGGCTTCTTAATACGCGCGGTCTAAATGTCTCGCTAGAAAGTTTAGAAAATTAGCAATACTCTTTTTATACATATTCATCTTCGCCGATTGTATTTCGCCTTTTATCAGTCTGTTTTATGACACGGTATTGTCAGCTATCACAAATACTACAGAGAATATAATAACTAAAGAATTTTGTCCGCTAAACAATTATTGTACGAAGAACAACTTTTCAAATAATTGAAGTAATCTCGGGTGGTAAATCAAGAACAGCGTATAATGAAAATGTTACTCGCAGTTTAGAAAATTTCGTATAAGAATGCGGACTAGCTGTACACCGGTGCTGTATAATTCGTGTTGCCGAATGCGGCGCAGGTGTACATTTCATTAAGCGAATCTTTCGAATTATACCGTTAATAAAAATTTATAATTTAATAACAATACTTACGAAAGAATTAAATTTTATTGTTTGATATAGATGCGAACTTAACTTTTTTATTTTTTTATTTTTACATAGGTCTATGTATACAATGTGTATATGTGATTTTACATGTATGTGTGTGTGTTTGTGATGATTTCCTGTGTACACGTGGGCTTATAAAGTTAATTTTATCGTGAGGTGAATGTAGAAAAGATTTTTCGGATATAATTTTATTATTATTATTATTGGTAGTCGTCGGTTTGTTTTATTTCGCATTTAAGTATTAATCGCGAGTCGCGCAACTTACGGATTATATGTTTATTTAGTAATTCTAGTAACGCCTAAAGTGATTTATTATTATTATTATCAATTTGGCCATAAAAGTATCGGGCGAAGTAAAATTCATGCAACGCATTTCTCTCTCTGTCTAATATTTCTTCGTTCTTTGTTGACGTTATTTTTTTTTCACTTCCATCCGTATTTCGCAAGTTTTTTCGTTAATTTTAAACTTCCCGAATTCTCAATCATCCAATATTTGTCTACTTTGACTTCGTCTATCTTCATTGTGATTAAGTATTTCTTAACTTTTAAAAACGAAAATATTAGCTTTGATTTCCGTCTGAAGAAATAAAGGAATATTTTCTTTATTAAGTTTTTCGATTCCATTTTATTAAGATGTCTATATAAAATTCGACTCAGTTACATGACTGTCATTAGTTAAACCGAGCCAAATAGTCTCTGTGGATTCCAGCTCATGCCGGGATTCCGGAGAATGAACAAGCAGCAAAGGAGACTACTACATTGTCACCGATCCCAAACGTTTTCCAGTTCCAGCTATTGATTGATGGAATTATGTTAAATCAAATTTGCTTCGTAGCGACAAAACATTAAATAAGCTTCCTCAAATCAAGAATTCCGTTTTACTTTGGAAGATTTCGCTTCAAAACCGCAGAGATGACGTTGTCCTCGGCAGAGCACGGGTGAGTCTTGTTATTTACACCCTGATCGACAAAACTCCGGCTCCTCAATGTACCGTGTAGATTACGCTTTCGGTCCCCTATACACTCATTGACTGTCCTCTATATTACTCACTCAGATTGTTCTCTCAACCTCCCCTCCTCGCTTCTTCTTTTCCTCAAAGATTGATACTCTTCTCTTACATGAATAAATTCGATACAAACTTTAAAACCGTAGATCCGTTAGTTTACCATCGCATATTTACAAAACTTTATACAACTATTATCGTAAATCGATTAATCGCACAAATAAATTATCATCAACTACGCGTGCAAGCGAATTTCAAATCCGCTTTTAGCACGCATAATCACATGTGCGCCATAATTACTTCTACGAGTAGAGAATATAATCTTATGAGATTTATAGATCATCTCAGAAAGTCATTTGGTACTACGGAAACATAAAGACGCTTAAATAACATGGTATAGATGAATATATCGATATAGTCTAGGCACTAAATTATTAAATCGAAGATGCAAGACGACGTGGATAAAAAAACAGACAAGACGGACGTATGTAGTGGAACGTATAACACAACCGAAATTGAGTAGAATAAAGCCATGGATACCGAGACAAAGCGCTGTGAGATTAATGGACTGCCGTTACACTCGATGGCAGGATGATATACGAAAGTTTACTTAAGTTAAAATGGATGAACGAATTCTGTGGAAAAAATGGGAACCTCTTACATCCGGCAGTAAATAGATGTAAGCGCATCGTGTGATTATATATATATATATATATATATATATATATATATGTACGTATATGTTAATATTTATCTTCTTGTATATGTGTGTATATATAAAAAATGTGTAAATATTTACGAAAATAATTTTTTACATATTGTTACTTCATTACGAACGTATATCGTATAACTAAATTCCAATTTTTTACCGTACACATTACACACACACACACAAACATACATATGTATACATTTATATATGGTAATAGCCTGTCGTAGGAATTTTTACAATTTGGTAGGCAGTATATTTTTTTATATAAGAGTTTCTTCGGATTTTTGCTGTCAGCGAGTTATTCTATTGGATTCAGTTGATATGGCATCATCTTTAAAATATCGTTATCCACGAATAGTGTTCTAATCACATAAAACAAAATAAACTGTCAGGCTGAACTTCCCAAATTCGCCTGGCTAGACTCTAATTTAATCAATAACTGCATTTCAAGCGAATCAAGTTAGAACGGAATAATTATAGTCTCTCATCTCCCTACGATTACAAAAAAACTCCGATTTCCGCTTCATTCGCCTGAGAAATGAATTTATGAAAGAGGCATCGTCCTGTCAGTTTTCATCGATGGACGATGAAAGTGTTTAAAATAGAAGAAGGAGTGCAGAAAGACGTACATCAGACTGAATTTAAAAAAAAAAAAAAACAACATTAAGAACTGGACCAATATGATCGGTGAATTGAAAAATGTGAATCAAGAAACGAATGAACAACACATTTTAGTGTAGAAAAAAATTGAGGTATCCGAACGACAGAATTTCAGATGAAAAGTGAGAATTTTAAGCAATTTCGCCAATAAACTACAATATAAAGAAACGTGTTCTAGTGTAGTTTTACACGCGGATAGAAGTACGGATAATTAATATTAAACATGAAAATAATACATTATTTTAGTATTCATTTGTTTCAATTATTCCAACAATGCCTCTCGTACATATTTCACCTGGTTACTATGAAAATTACCTTAGTATTAGAAATGCTCGCTTGTATGAAACTTACGATATACTTATGAAATTATTTAAATATAGAAAAGCGAGTGGTGTAAAAAAAAAAAAGGTTAAGAAAAGATCACGATAGAAAAAAAGAAAATAAATACAAGCTTGAAAAATAATATTTAAAAACTACTCGTAGATGTTCCACGTCGCAATTTACTATAGTGTGTTAAATGAATACTTATTTACTTAAAATATCACACACTCCTATATATACATACGCATACAAAGCTAAACACATATGCATACATACATATAAATTCTATCAAGTACGCATGCACGCAAATAATTCTCGCATTGGTACGCAAACATAATAAATATATATATAATGCAAGAGCACATTCAGATCTGACACACACACACACACGCATAATATTATCACTTACATGAAACAACGGATGATATTTAAACGAAAGCGAATAAAAGAAATTTTAGGATACCGCGTAACATAATTTGTCAAATTCTGCAGCGATGAATTTAAAATACATACGTAGACACGTTAATGTGTGAAAATTCAAGACAATTAATTCCATTCAAGAGCTTAAATGTTGAAAAATAACTATCGCTGCTGTATTTAAAAATAACGGATACTTGGGTTCTAAAAATATTTATATAACACCTTAAATATTATACAGTATTTTATATTTTCATATTTTCGAGTCGTCTTCTTTAGTTACTTCGTATGCCAACATTTATAATCGTATGTTAAAAAATTATTAGTGCTACTGAAATGATTAACGATTATAAATTATTCATTCAAATGATAGTTTTCCATTTTGTCCGTAACAAATGTAATTTAAATTTTAAAGACCTTTGTACGAGAGCATACAGATGTGAAAATCCAAGAATAAAATGCATGTATCTTTCTATCTATCTATCTATCTATATATATATATATATATATATATATATATATATATAAAAACCAACACACGCACGTATATATAGCGTATATGTGTAGTACCAAGGAAATCATTTTTATACGACAGCAAATTCCAGTTCTTGTTACATGGAATTTTAATTTCTAAACTGTACTCGCGAGCTATATCACTTGTAATAATTGGGCCCACTGATAATTCTATCAGCTTGTTTGCCACTGAATCGGCCGACTTTGATTGGGTGGGTAGCGTGAGAGTTCTTTTTTGCGCATATCCCTCACGTTGATGCCTTCCTATTTTCGGTCTTATTCTCGCTTTGATTTTATTCTTCTAGTTCTTGCAAACCAGTACGACTCGTGGAAATGTCGTCGAGCAAGGAAAATAGTTGATGTTCCAGCGCTTTTGAAAAGAATAACGCTTTCATATATATCTTCTTCTTCCTTCTGTCCTCAAACTTGCGGTTGGTGAATGAGTAAAACATATAACATATTAGATCCTTCTACGGGAGCATGCTCGTGCTTTTATAACGACAACTTTCGCCATTTTTTACTTGGTCCATATATCCATTTCGTGGTCTGCCTTTACTTCGTCTTCCGTTCATCATTCCTTCAATTAATACACATTAAATTCCTTTTTGACCGCTGCGTCCAGTTTTGTTCCACAATTTTTTTTCTCTCTTATTTATTACTGCAAGCTGACCAACAAGATCATTTAGCAGCATCTGGGAGGAGTGCGTAACAGGAAGGATATAGAACCCACTGGTACACACCCGGCAACCATGACCTGAGATTAGGTCCAGTGGTGTTCTACGCCTTCAGATATCGCTTGATATTCGAATACGGAAAAGTTTTCTCGATAATTAAGCATTACGATATGAGCTATTTTGTAATTCGTAACGCTAAACGGAAGCTTTTACCAAACTTGTGGACGTGATTTTTCACGTAAGTAGGCATATCTAATTTCACTTCATTCGTCTCATGCTTTTGGCGTTTCTTTGAAGCTTTTTTCTTCCGCTTTTATGCGGGCATAGGATGGTGAATTGATTGAAAAGGAGCGTAAAATGAAACGAAGAATGACAGGCTTTAGATGAACATAAACTCTAATGTCTTCTATCGGAGATATGAGGCACTTGGGGCAGCCTTAACTCGCTGAAGGTGAAATTTGGGATGATGCTTTGTAAAATATCTTCGCACGGCGACAATATTTTAGAGAGCAAAGTTACTACGACTATCTTTGATTGCGTATCCGAAGAAAATTTAAACTGGAAAAAATTCATCTACCGAGTTATCGACGCTACGAATAAAATATAAAATACAAAATTAAAATTTTCTCCGATGGTCTAATTTTCATCGAATATTTTTACACCTTCATTTTATTTTTCGATATTTTAAATCTATTCTTTATCCTCGTTATATCTCGTCGTTCTATACTCTTTCCTGATTATTTACGAAAATTTTCTTTTTTACCGTAATCAAACTGACGAAATATTTTAATCGACTAATTGTAAATGAACGTTGGCATTAAAGATAAACGTCTATTACATAAACGATGAGATAACGTATACCAATATATAGGCAGGCGAGTTATATCTCGCATCTTTTAGATGTAAAAACGGCATTGGAAAACCTCTTCTTCGACTGAGAATCTGCGAGAACAATTACATCGCGAAAGATCGTTCGAGAAAGAGATAGTGTAACACTTCGAAAGCCGCGAAATAATGCGAAATGAGACAATTTCGCCGTCGGGCAGAAGAACAAGATGATAGCGGTACGTATCTGCTGCCGTCTTACACGATTGACTAACGTCGAATATTTTTTGCATAACTACTAATACTACCATCGTCACCAATTGTGTTTCGTTTAAACGCGTAACTAACTAACCAACCAACCAACAACAGTAGCCAGGTAGTAACAAAATCACATTGATGATACCCGTCAAAGTTGAAGAATGCGCGTAAGTGTCTGTTGCGTTAACTGTTGACTTTTCTATGCAGAAAAACGGACAGAACGATTTTTCAACATCCCGCCGGAATAACTTTAGTGTGCTGCTCATCAATCCATCACGCACTATCGCTCGCAAATCTTTTACCACCAGTTTCACTTGGAAATACAATCTTATACTTATATCCGTTAAAGTCCTTCTCTACGATTAAACAACCAACTTTTCCAACACTACTCCTTGTTTACATTATCCGAATGACGTTGTCTACTTTTGTATACGTTTATACGTGTGTATGTATGTTTGTGTGTGTATCTTTTTCAATTCTCGTCTATCTGTCTTAACGTCAACTTATTAGCGTAAATTAAACTCTCTCTCGACTGGTAGATGTATATAGTATTTTCCAATGGACCAACTAAAGAAGCTTTGCCCACCCGCGAGAAGGGGCCCCTGTTTCTTTCCCACGGAAGCATTAGGCAGCGGCTCGTCTTCAAACATCAAAACAACATCGACTAGAGGCATCGACGATCGATCGTTTTAATAATATCACGATTATCTTACTCATACACACGTATGTATTAATATATACATATACATATATATATATATATATATATATATATATATATATATATATATATGTATAATTTTCTAATGTTAGTACACGCGCGCCGCAAAAGAGATGATACACCATGGTGCCATTTATTATCGCTAACGATTATGGTACAACGTTTCACTAAACAAGATTTCATCATTTATATATTTCGTTCATTTACATGCTCTTCTCGTAATGTTCGATCTGCTTTTCCTTTTTCACTCGGTTTTCCAATTAATTATCCGTCCGTAGCGCCATCTATAACGGTATTAAATAAATAATTATCTAATAACCGTATTCTTCGATCTCGAACGATCATTACTACTATCGTTCGAATTACTGACAATCGTGCGACTTAACCCCGATATTTTATAAGTAATATTATCGATTAATTCCGGAACGAACTGCTGTCATTATCGATAGCTATGCAAGTTGTATATATATATATATATGTATTTTTAATTCTACAACTATAATCATGATCGAATTGGTCGAAACTGTTGGAATAAAACGTGCTAGAGCCATTCGATTTCCGACATCGATAACTGTTTCTTGAAAAGTTTTTCCGAATAAGTTGTTATCAGTCGCGCGCTTCTTCATCAGCATGGTTTCGGTTATAATTATAATCTACCCTTTCGTACATGTACACGATTTAGGTTGAATTAAAAATATCGTGTTTATTCCGATTTTCCTATTATTTAGGTAAATAGCGTTAAATTTTACTCGGTATTTAATAAAAAATATCCATTCGAGACAATAATTCCGAGATGTCCAGTGTGAATTTGGATTGATTACAGTCTAGAGCAACCGCCGTTTAAATAATCTTAGACTAGCGGAGAAGAAATACGCCTTTTGTTCGAAGCATTTTTAAATTGTTATAAGCGAAATTGGAACCATTACGATTTACACACACCAATACATATACACAAGGCCTACTAATTTATATAATGATATATAATGTATACGAGGTTTGCGTGTATAAACACGTCAATTAGATAAAATATAGTATAGGCGAGGTTTGCGTGAACTTCCGTTAGGTAAAAATATCATCTTTTTTTTTTTTACTAACTAATTATATAGGTGCGTCAATTTTCGAGGATCTGGTGAGATTTTTCGTTTATTAACGTGTGAGAGCCTTCCTAAAAAGAAATGTATTATTACTAAGTCGGTAATTACAAAATCACTTGGTAAACATCATCGCTAAATGACTAATTTCATTCTTATCTGTTTACGAGTTATAATATATACATATGTGTTTCCAGCGTGTAGTTGTAATTATTTATTCCTTGATTACTTTCTGATTAAATTTCATTTATATCGATATTATTGTATAAATCTAAACGACTGCAAAAATATTTTCAGAGAAAGATTTGCTTCGCCAGTGTCGATAACGTCTGATCAAATTTTAAAACGCTGCGCTATAAATAGATAACGATCCTGGTTTCTCGTTTGAATTTTCACCAAATCTAAATTACTGATTTAAACTAATACTTTTCTTAGTTAATAAATATTATCCGAGTATAACGTTCAAAATTTATCGTAATATTATTTTTATTGACAATTTTTACCTTGGAAAAATTAAATTTTTCCGAGAAAAATAGTAATTATCTTTCTATCGTTTAATTTTTTATATATTTAACATAAGAGTAAATAGTTTATCTTTTTAATAACCTGGTCAAAATTTTTCTATAAATAACTGATTTTTAAATGATCGATTAGCGTCAAATTAAAATTGCTGCGTGTTACTACGGAATGTATATATATGATTTCGAGTTGTGTTTTAATTTCAATTTTGTCTTGGTATAATAGTTTCGATATATGTATTTCCCGTCACGTGCGATAATTACGGTTTACACTTATCGTCAAAAAACAAAATATGCGATAATTAGTAAGTCGGATATGAACTTGTTCGGGAGTGCTGTTCGCAAAATTATCTCAGTCGCGCACATAAATGATTATGATGTGGTAAAGAAATGAAATGCGAAAAGGAAAAATTCCCCGAGCACATTTATAAAACTTCTCACTGCCATTAATATGCCATATAGTGCTTAAAGGCCGGAGGTACGGATGAGAAATTCAGATTTTAAGTGAAAGGCCGGATGATTGGATGAATCGAAGAACATTATCTGGTCCCGAATTCATTAATTCGTTTTCAACGGGCAGAACTAATTTATTGCGCAAGGAGCTTTAGTACAATCAATTAGGAGATGATGCGCTGCGATGATATTTCGTTGCCGCAGGAACAACGCGGAGAAAGTTGACGCTGAAGCAGGTAACCATAAGTGACAGCTGTATGACAAAGTCTAAGACGATGTAAAACTATTACGCGGTAGAAATATCAAAATTAGATTTTAAAACGAGATTGTAAAAGTAGACAAATAAAGTACGAAATACGGAAATACTGCAACGTACGATTGCCGTATTTAATCGATAGTTGTTTTTATTTATCGTTTCTTATTATATTTTTTGTTTTATTATCAACTTAATAAATACGTCGTTTCATATATAAGACTCCTCCCAACCGCAGTGCGGCTACGTCGCGTATCACGGAAGGTGCGATGGAAGATGGCGAAACAACGGACACCAGGTACTTCAAGTAATTCCGCAGGACGTAGAAATATATATGATACGAATAATATGGATGGAATAAATTGGTTTAATGCTATTGTTCATAATGGAAAAAGTAATTCGAAGAAAACAACATTATTACTTCCGTTATAATCCGTTAGAAATAAACGAAGATCCGATTAACCATATCGTTCATACCGGTAAGAAAAGGTCCACCGTTAACGCTGATAAATCAAGATGATTAGTTAAATATAAAATCAATTATTTACAACATTAATAATCAGGTTAAATCAACCTATAAAGTCCGAAATTACAATAGAACTAAAACGGCAATATTTGTCAATTCGGAGGATGATTTCTATTCTGTTAGTAAATATCTAAAATCAAATAATGCGCCGTTTTCCGCACATGTACCAGCTGATCATAAACCAGTATGATTTTAAAAGGATTGCCACATACATTTACAGAAGCTGAAGTACTAAATAAATTGAAATCTCTCATACGTGTCACATCAGTTGCACAGTTTAAGAAAAATTCAACATACAATAATACGCCTATATTACTACCAATTTACCGAGTTGTATTTCCTGCAGAACTCATTGCATATGAATATTATCGAGTACACGGTCGAAATTTGCATATTGGTTCCAAGTATCAGACGAATAAAGTTCGATCTTCAATAAACATATTAAACTTCTCACATCTGTTGATAAAACAATATTTATCACTCCGACAGATATTTATGTTACTATTAAATCAATTAAAACTAAACATTCTGTAAGACATGATAAAATATCATCTATAGTAATTAAGAGGCTCCCTTGCATATGAATATTATAAAGTACACAGTCTAAATTTGCATATTAGTTTCAATTATAAGACGAATAAAGTTCGATCTACGGTCAATAAACATATTAAACTTCTCACATCTGTTGATAAAACAATATTTGTCGCTCCGACAGATATTTATGTTACTATTAGATTAATTAAAGCTAAACATTCTATAGGACATGATAAAATATCATCTATAATAATTAGGAAGCCCCGTTAAAGGCTATCGCAAAATTTACCGATATATTAAACTGCATGTTTAAATTCAGTTATTTTCCGCACAGCTGGAAAATAGCAAAAGTTATTGCTCTTCCTAAATCAGGAAAGGACAGTTCTCAGATTTGAAACATTTCATCAATTAGTTTACTTAACAACTTAAGTAAGGTCGCATAAAAAATTATTTTAATCTAATTAAGGAAACACTCTCATGCTAGCAGTATTATTCCCAATGTACAGTTTTCTGTGACACTTAATTGTAATTGTAATAAACACACTTGTACGATGTTCTTTGACGTTGCAAAAGCATTCGATACTACATGGCACGCGGGCATTTTATACAAAATGATTAAATGTAAATTTCCTTCTTACTTAATTAAATTAAAATTAGTAGTTATTTAAGCAATAGAATCGATTAAAACGTGTTTAGGTGTGGTGTTCCGCAAGAAAGTATGTTGGGACCTTTTCTTTTCACATTATATTTATATGATTTTCCAGTATGCGGCTGTTTTTGTAGTGCATTTAGACCAGCTACTGTCCAGAACAGTCGGCATATCACGAATTCTCAAATAATAAGTGGAAAATTATCAATCCATCCAAAACCGAAGGAATTTTCTATAAACGCAGCAGACGACCAAAATTACCGAATAATCCGATGGTGTCGGGAAACAGCATTTAAATGGTCAGATTAGATTCGGTACTTAGATGTTGTTTTTGACAACAAACTTAACTTCGCTAAACATATTATATATATTAATACGAAGGCTATCATTTGTTCCGTATATCATTCCTTAATATGGATAATATATTTATAAAACACTAATACATCCGCTATTTACTTACGTTTGTATTATTTGGTGTTTCGAAAGGTAGTTTAATAAATTGCAGCTCATTGAGAACAGGTGCCTTAGGATGCTGCCCGTTATATGAGCATAAATTATATGCGTAATATTCTGAAATTACTTCGCGTTAAGGAATATACCTTCATTAATATATCGCGTAAACTTTTCTCTATAATGCCGTGTGCGCATGATAATAAGTTCATCTCGTTAGTAGGTGATTACGATTCGAGGTAGCTCTAACGTTTATGTGTGCAAAATATAAGCATAGATAAACATAATTTATTGTAATAAGCTATTCGCTTACTAATATTGTTTTAATTATTAGCGCGATGTTATATTAATTATTTTCATATTTTATCGTTAGTTTAAACTATTATCGAATATTATGCTTGCTTTGTTTGCGTTTTTTTCCTTTTATCACCTGCGTTGAAATAGTTGTACATTTTTGGTTTGTTACTCTTAATTAATTAATTTTGTAAGCTATTAAGGCGAGTTTCGGTACACGATGTATCTATAAATTATGTTTACTGACTGTATTTTAATTATTTAATAAAAAGATTTATAAATACGAGGAAGTTATAAAATAAGTCAAATATCGTGAACTGAAGAATTTTAGTCATGTAACGTGACGCAAAAAAAAACAACCGGTTCCAGAATCTGTCGCAAAACGAGAAACCCCGATCGTTATTTATTTACAGTGCAACATCTTAAAATTTGATAAGACGTTATTGACACTAGCGAAGCAAATCATTCTGGAAAATATTTTTGTAATCGTTTAGATTTATACAATAATATCGATATAAATAAAATTACGTTGGGGTTGCCAGCATGTTATCCAAAGTTCAATAACGGACACGGCACTATAATAATAATAATAATAATAATAATAATAATAATAATAATAATGAATGAGTAGTTAAGAAAAGCCATGTAGAAAAAATTGAGTATATTTGAAATAAAGTTACATCGTTGAATATTTCACGTAAAACGGACGCATACAATATGCAACTCAGAAGTACTGCATCGTAAAGAAATAGTAAAAGAAACGAAATATCGTAAATTAAAATATCTACCGGAACAACACGATATCCAGAATAATGCAGCCTCCTCCGTGTGATAATGTGGCGAAAGATTGGAGGTAAAATCTCAGGGTGAAGGGAAAAAAAACAATTGGAGTATGAAATCTATCGGACCGATACAACTTACCAGTGATCATTTTGTTCCGAACTATTTCGAACACACGTACGATTGCCAGCCAACGCGAACAATAATTATAATTATATAATCCAATTTATTATTTCATTTTGTATCATTTTACTTTTTTATCTATACAATCATTTGAACCCGCATATTTCTGCCATTTTTCTTTGACTCAGAATGGATTTCACAAGGGTATTACATGCGATATGTAAGTAATGACAGAAATTAACAGACATCCGTCTAAAAATAAATATGTGTGTATATATTTATATATATATATGAATTTTACATAATTACTTATTTCGATACATTTGAGTCCCTCTAGTTTGGTGCGGGCATAATTATATGTTTCGATACGCACATTACATATATATATATTATATATATGTATGTATCTGTAGTTTTTTCATTTTTTAATATTATAAATGCATTCTAGCCTAGGTGGGCAATAAATGATTGTGTTGAAAGTAACGTATGCGAAGTCGCTATCTATTGGTGAAGTTAAAAACCTGAGGGGGCAAATCAAACGGGGTTAGTTGACTTAGTCGCATAAGATCCTCACAGTTATCTAATTGGCCCATGGATTACTATGTATTTTCAACCTGTTTAAGTAATGCGTGTTTCTTTCCCGAATTACGGCATTTATATGAGATGTGGATATTGTGTACCAGTGTGCGTTGACCTGCGATCTTAAAATTTCCGATCGGAACCACGACTTATATTCGAAACACAGCCGGTATCCTAAAATAATAAGCCGTCCACATAGCCTTGATTACGATGTTATACAATAATAATTTATATCGTAAAGGTAGTTCGTAGTTTATACTCGAGAGCCAATACATTTTATTAAATTTGAATTTTAGTTCTTTATTTTTTTAATAATGCGTTCCTTCCAACATACCTGTCGATCTATCCACATCCCGTCCTAAAGAGCTTTAATATCTTCTGGTAAAATATCATCAACTCTTACTAATCTATACGTAAGTCGATGTGGAGACATATCGTTTATTAGACGTATTCCTGTCACTCGATAAGAACGATCGAATGAATTCTTCGTTGCATAAACTACATTAAATCTCGTTTCCTCGTAAACAATGCGCGTTTCGGAATTATATAATTTCAAATATTTCATATTTCGTAAGCGTTATATATTGTATATATATATATATTATATGTAAATGTATAAAACTTTATTTTGTCTAAAACTTTAATCCTGCATTATAAATTAAGTATTTCGTTTTCTTTTTTAATCGCGTACGGTCTCCAGTCGGTTTTTCTTTCAGTCTCAAACTGCGATTAGGCGTTCTTTAACTAATTACACACCATCGGTCAGATGTAAGCAACGAGTATAACGTGTATGTTGTTTTTACAAAACATTGGAACCCCTCCGCCAGTCTTTAGCTGATGAAATCGTCTAACATGGTCCCGTTAAACAATTTTTTTCGGCATACGTATGCGTGTGTATGTATAGTAGAACCTGTTTAGGATGATGTACGACTATCATTAGGAAGCTTTTAAAGAACCCGCTATCGCTCATAAATCATAATAATCTCTTCTCTAATGCTTAGAAAAAAATACGATAATAATAATTATAATAACAATTATAATAACAATTATAATAATAATAATAAAATAGACACTATTATTCTTTTCAGTCTTCCTCATTCTTTAATTGAATATGCCCATTGTATTCAATACATACGCCAGTATTATACGTCTAAATGACCACGTACGTAAAAATGTACGGATTAACTGCAATTTGTTTTGATAATCTACGAAAAGAAATTGCGAAATTTCGTTCGATTCGCGTGTCGGTCGATTTATTTACTATCTGACCTTTCGCAATTTATTTCTTTTCTTTATTCCACCGGGTACGTACGTTAGTTAGATTGAAGACAAGCTTTACGATGACGTGTAGCAGCTATGTCTACTAGTCCAGTGCGTACCTTATGTGCAGAAACTGGGGAATTTGTAATTGAATTAAGACAACTTCTAACGTATAAGTTCGTCTTCTTGCATACTGTAGGCGGAAAAATGATAGATATATTATTAAATTAAGTAAAATGGTTACATCCGCACGAAGATGACGCATACGGAATTAATAAAATATTACCTCCGATTATCAGCAGTTACGCTAGAACCAGATAACTCAGTATACTAAAATGTTCTTTACTAAATCCAGTATGAAGCTATTTCTATAAATATACAATTACAACTTGATAAAAATGATTTTCTATAACCACCAAATTGCAGAAAATAACAACATAAGTAATAAGAAGATATTCAGTGAAATAAAGAAACGGTTCCAGGATTTTATAATTACAATGATGGTTCTCTAGAGAAATTTGAAGATTGGTATGTAGCAGCTTTTTACATACTAATATATATATATATATATATATATATATATATGTATATATATATAAGCAAAGCGTATTATTGCGTATTATTGTAACTCATCTTGTAAAATAGAACTTTTAGTCATATTCAAAGCGCTTATATATTAAAAGATATTGTAAAGAAAAAATTCCAATCGTCAGTGATTCAACGAGTGTATTACAACGCTTACAAGTAAGAAATGAAAAATGTTGAATCATCCTGTCAATAGCGTATATATACGGAAACGAGGAAACGAGATACGCTTCAAGTGGATACTATCGGATACAGGGATAATTGGAAATGAAGTATTGGAGACACATTAACCGGAGGTCAGATATATGAAATAGAAGACAAACCGATTGAATGGATGAAATAGATTACTTAGATAAAGTAGAAAGCTTATGATGCGCGATATCTGCAACCAAAGGAAATAATTACTACAATGTACGACCGAATATTCGAAAATTACCTCGGTTTCAAATTGACAATTTAGAAAGCAGCTACATTAAAACCGTGTTAAAAATCAGTCACATGCGGACTATAGAACATCTTGCTAGAACCAAAATTATCGGTTCGAGTCTTTATCAATTCAGCGGACAAGAAGAATCTTCGACTCATTTGTTTTGGACCTGTTCAAGTTTTGCCGAGAACGACTTTTTCGGTGTGCATTGCGCAGTATGGAACAATGCCAATTGCAATTCGTCAAATATTAGCAGAACCGTGTTCACCTCCAGCTGAAATATTATAAAAGTCTATTGAAGAAAACAAGATCTATATGTAAGTTTATAAATAGACGAATGTTTATAACTACGTAAAAAGTTAAAAACCTAGAATTAAACAAAAGATCGAAGACATACACCTAATTAATTCACGACCCCTAGAGGATGGTTTAATCGGTTTTTGTAAATATATTTTAAAAAAGAAATAAACAATTGTTTTTCCCTACTACGCTATTAATAATTGTTTTTGAAATAAGTCGTACGTGCGAAATTATTTACTCGTCGATATGTTTTTGTGCTTTATTCCGTAGAATTTAACATCGTAGTATTCTATAGCTGAATAAACGTCGATTTTATTATGAAAACTGGTCTCATCTAGTCAACTCGTATTTCCATTGCTTCGCGTTCGAGTTTAATAACGCCCGCACAGTGAATTTGCAAAACTCTCCGCTTTCTCTAAGCCGACGTATTTCTGAATTGAGAAAAACTGTTTCTTATACCGACTAATCAACTTTTGAACTAATAACGAGAACGTTTTTCTGTGATGGTTTGAAACGTGTTGAAAGTTATAATAAGAGAAGCATAAAATACGAATAAATAGCATACAAATATCCTGACATTCAATGTAGAAAGGACAAAATGAAAAATATATGTAGAAATATTGAACGTAGCAGAAAAACTAAATGGAATAGAATATTACGAAAATATTATTAAAGACTAGAATTAAAACAAAGAAACAACGAAACAACTGATACGGAACTTACCATACCTAATGATGAAGTACGCACTGCTCTAATAGAAGGTAAAACAAACAGAACGGTAGTAGAAATTTTAATGTATGGCTAGATAACTCGATCGTAGAATTTTCTATAACATAGACCAAAAAATAATGAGACGACGTCGATATGGTATGCTCCGTCGCTTTAATGTCAGATACCAGCTACGTAATGTTGCACATTATCCGCGAGAGGTTAAAATGTGTACTACAGCAAATATCCTGAAAGCAGGCTGGTTTTATGCCAGGAAGCAGCGCAAAAGAAAATACCGCGAATTTAACATTAAAGTTTTATACTTTGTAGAGTGTAAAAAGACGTTTGACTTCGGACAGTGGAAAAAATTAAGTGCGCGCGTAATGAAACTGATTAAATCATTGTACGGACGATTAGTTAAAAAAATTCCCATCCGAGAAAGAAGTGTATGCTGAGTCCTATTTTGTTTAGCATATACAGTGATTGAATTTTTTTTTAAGTGGGAGGGGTCTTCAAAAGACACTGATATATTTATAAGTAACGTATATATTTTTGAGAGCACCACATGCACTCAGCAAGTGTTGCTGGATTCCAAAGAAATCATCGTGCGGGATTTTTACCTACTACAAAACCCCCTTCCTCTGTTGAAAAAAAAGAGAAATATATACATGTAAATATAGAGGTCCATGAACAAATACATTATAATGACATAATGTGTGATGGAAAAGGAATGAAAAATACATAGTCATTCCACCAAGGAAGCATATAACCAATTTGTGATTTATAAAATATTATACATTAAATTATAATAAAATTTTGATATAAACTTATATCATCGTATAAATAAATAATAATAAACTACTGTATAAGCTTGTGACTTAGAAACTTACATAAAGGAATAACTGTTATTAAAAGAAAAGAATATAACAATAAAAGAAAATAAAAAATAAAAACAACTAACAATTACACCACAACATAACTATGTATAAATAGACTGTTTTTATAAAACAACGTATCATCTTAATAAATGAATACACATGTAATCATTAAAGAGTTATACCATTATCTACAAGAAAGTAAAAAAAAAAAAAAAACAATAAGTAAGTAATAAAAGACTTGAGGAATAATAAGTAAAGCAGCTGACCATGCTAGACTCAACTGATATTGGAATAACGTTTTAAAATAAAAACAATGAACAAGATATTTCTTAAACTTTACTTAATTTAAATTTTAAACGCATAATTTCTTCCGAATAGTTTAAGAAGATTTTATGAAAAGGCGTTGATTGGATTTGGACGGTAATAAAATTAGAGCGGTCAACAATCTATGCTGATGAAATTGTCATATTTGTCTCATCTAAAGAAATCCAGCACGTTCTATATACGCAATTAATGCCAGTGATTTCACAATAATCGAATGAGCTCACGATGAATAAAAAGCATTTTAATTTAGCGTCATCAGTTTAAAAGTGAATTTTGAAGTCTACCATTCCGTTAAATTCACTAATAAATTTAATTTTCTAGAAAGAAAATATATATACTTGAGTGCGTAGTTATTCATATATTTATTGTAAGTGTGTCTATAAGTATCCGTGTACGTGTTAGTTATATACAAATTTATACTAATAAACAACAAAAATGGAATTAAAATCACTAACAATTTTTAATCACGGAGCTTTTCGGCTGTTAAGCCATTATCATGCGAATATTTAAATATATATATATATATATATATAAATATATACAATTTACAAAAATACAAAATGTAAAAAGTATTATATAGATATATAATTTACACAAATTATCAAAGTGATAAAACACATTTTTTTTTTATTGAGGGGTTGTTTTCTCGAATTTTTCCAGTGGCGGCTCGTGGGTTTTCGAAGCGGAGGGGCTGAAAGTTTTACCTAGTTGAATTTTTTTTTTATAAAAAAAATACAGCTAGGCTACCATTTCATAAAAACTGAAAATTCTAAATTTTCTAAACAAAAATAAAATTTAGTATCGGCTATTCTAAAAAAATTTTAAAAAATGTGTAATTTGAAAGCACTTACTTCAAAATTTATTTGTATATGAAGTCCATACGACGGTTTTTCACTTTCGCGAACCGGTCAGTTACCTTGCTGTGTGAAGTTAGGAATTATATCGATAAGAGTTTTCTCAATACTTATCATGGCAAGCGCAGAAACTCTGTCTTCCAGCATTGTACTCCGTAAATATGTTTTAATTCTTTTCAAGGAAGAAAAACACCTTTCCGCTTCAGCAGTTGTCATAGGAGACGTTAACAAAATTTTCATCAAAACATATACTTCGCCGAGTGTTTTGTAAATACCGGTGTTTCGAAACAATTGGTGGAGTTGCGCAACTCCCGATGCAAGGGAAAATTGTGAATTTCTTTCGTATAGAACAGAAAGTTCAGTTTGCAAACGATTTTTATTTAGCATGGGATATGCCTGGCAAGTTTCGTTAAATTCTTGCCTGCAAGTACGTTTCAAATTTCTCTTGTAACAGCAATTTTCCTGCAGATAGATGACCAGTAAATTCGAATCTAACCCTAGCTTGCATACATATTGTGTCACAAACTTCTTTGATAGCGGCGTTTCGATTTTCATCACATTTCCTCTTACGAGATACGGGCATAGAATCAGTATTTGTGGACACCAAGTTTTCGAAATTCGTTTCTCTGATTAAAGAAATTGCGCGATAAAAATTTTCCAGTGATGAAAAAGCGCTCGAAGAATTAATGTTGCGATTTTGAAATGCATCGTATAGTAAATCAACGTGTGGCATAATAGGATGGAAGACGCCAAGTCAAAATATAAAGTTGTTGTCATTGAGAAGACGAAGAAGACCGGATGCTTCATTAACCGTTTGGGTATTATTTGAATTCTGCAATTTTTCGAAACATTCTTTCAGCTGTTCAATGTTTTCAAAAACTGTATTTACGACTCTTGAATTGAAATTCCATCTTGTATCGGAACCACGTGGAATTCTTCTTGACATACAATTTTCAAGCTCAGCTAATCTCTGAGAAGAACGCGAAAAAAATGCTGGAATTCCTGACAAGCTACTAAAAAAGATGCGTACTTCTCTATTAGTTGAAACTGATTTACTCATTACTAAATTTAATTGATGAGCATAGCAATGAATGAAATGGGCATTTGTGTAAGTTTCTTTTACTATTTTTTGAACACCGCCACGCGCTCCGCTCATAACTGCGGCGCCATCATAAGTTTGAGCAATTAGTTTCCCAGTATTATCTTTTAAAAGAATTTTCAACTGCTCCAACATCTGTTTCAATAATCCTTCTGCATCTTGTTACTCAGGGTTATAAAATCCCCAGAATCTTTCGTATATGGTTCCATTGAATTCGTAACGAAAAACAATTACCTCCTGTGTTTTCTCAGAGATATCAGTCGTATCATCGGACATATGTCCTCGTAGCGGAAGTTCAAAAATTTACCGCAAAATATCAGGCAGTCGATGATTTTTGATAAAATATCCCTATTCTTTTTGATGTTTTCATTGAACTTTCTGATATTTACTTTATACGCTTCGCTTACCTGTGTCGCGATATTAATTTTTCCCAGCATACCAAAATCTATCGAATTTTTTATATGTTGTGTTGAATTTTCGTGTTTCTTGATTTTTTCATTCAAATGTTTCAAGTCTACCACACCAGTTTGAGTCCAAGAAATTTCACCGCCAAAAAGTAGACAAGGAAAACAAAAGAAAGCGTTTTTAATTTCACAACCGCAAAGCCAGTCACATTTTGAATAAATATCCGCTTTAAATTTTCTTTCAAAAGTATTGTTTTGGCTAGATGACGTTTGTATAATATTCAATTGCGGAGTCGGCCTCCCACGAGCCTTAACGTTACACTTTTCTGCACACCATAACCGCGAAAATTTGTTATTCAGCAAACACGAAACCGAATTCAATTCACTTTCACGAAAATCGCTATTTCCAGCCATAATTAAAGTTAGCCTTTCTACCAAAACAATCGAAGTAATAAAATCCTTATAAATAAATATATTTATTCAATCAATAAAACATAAGTAAATGAGTAACAATAATAAAAGAACGCGCGCGTCAACATTTCATTCTGCAGTTGGATTGGAATATTAATCTTGAAATACAAGTCTACTAGCTGGGCTGGTTTTCGTGCAGCCCGAACGCGGGCAAAAAAAGAACTATTGCGCATGCACTTTTACCATCGTCCGGTTCCGTTTCCATGCACTTTATGTTTCCTAAACACGTAAACGAGAGCTGTATTGGGCTGGTTTTTATGCAGCCCGAACGCAGTTAAAAAGAAACCACTGCGCATGCGCCTTTAACATCGTTTTCTCGCGGAACCACACTTTTTTTGTTTCCTAAACGTGCCAACAAGAGCTGCATCATACGTAGCCCTCACCAACGTTCTAGAATGGGCATCCAAAGAGAAAAAATTACTTTTTTAAACGAAATTTCAAAATTTTGGATAATTTTAATTGATTTTTGAATATGAAAAAAAAATTATACTGGTAATTTTGTAGGTGGGGCGCAGCCCTGCAGCCCTTATGCACGAGCCGCCACTGAATTTTTCCATCACCGATCGTAATTAATAATTCTTACATCATTTAAATATACAACGCACGAATATCATCCTCCGATAATCGTAACTTTATATATATATATATATATATATATATATTTATCATGGGTTAAATTAAAAATATTTTATATTTTTGGACAATCAACTCACGAAACGATTATTGCGAGCTATTGTAACGATTGTACGGGTTTTATTTTTTTCTTCGTCTTCATTAATCTTCGTCGTTTTTATATCGATTTTATTAATTATTATTATTATTATATGCAATTTATATCAATCGCGTTATAGAAATTTAATTAGTAGGGTGAGAAAGACGAGGAGACAGGGGGCTAAAATGTTATACTACAAGTTTGGAACGCATTCTTTTTTTTTTTATAGTGCCATGTTTAACTACCGAGACTGTTACGGCGGCATTGGTGATTTAACAGTTAGATGTAGGTAACTGTGGTTGGAAGAGGAAAGGAACTGTATAACTGAGGAAAATAGTTGAAGAATTGTTGGTGAGAAAATCAGATATAGTACGCGGATGGATGCTGGTAAGAGGAAGGAGTGTAGGGCAGTACGGTAAAATATGGCAGATAAGACAGGGGTTTGGTAGTAAACAAAAGGAGCAAAAAGCTGGGGGTTGAGACGTTGGAGAAGATGGTCATGAGAGAGTAATATATAATTAACGAAAATGTAAACAGGACACACCGATTAATAAAAAAAAAAAAAAAAAGAAATTACGTGAAATATCTATAACAAAATTAATATAATGACGAATGAGATAGTACAAAAAACTCTATACTAATAATAATATAACAAAAATAAATGATACTTTCGCAATGAGTAAATATAGGATAAATAATAAATCGTAAAACAAATCCCAAATAACGTTACAAAAGGTTATGTGTTTCGATGGCTATCCAGCAATTTAACTGGAGCGTAAAATAACTTGTTAGCTGGTTAGTATCCCGGGGGATAAACCCCACTCCGATTTAACTATTTTTGATCAAACGGTTGACTATGTTTTAATCTAGGAACACCGAGCCTGTTGTAACACATTTGAGCGAGTCTCCAAGCAGCTTATACTATATTAACAGCACGTTTGATCTCATACTTTAATGAGATTTATGATCTTGTTTTGAAATCTCTGTATTTTATTTATGCGTGAAATCCTTTGCGCCACAACACTAAATCATATGTCCGAACGCGCTTTATAATTATTTTATATAATGGAAATTTGTTTTCTAATGACAAACCAGAGTACCTAATTTAGTTCCTGCAATTTTATTTCTGCTTTTTTTTTTTTAATAATATGCTTTAGCCACGTTAATTTAAACGAATACACGAATATTTTACATATTTTTCTCGGCTGATAATCATTCCGTTTTGTCTCCTATATTTATATTTACTATACATAAATTGAAATCGACTTACGTCGTAAGTGGCGAAATAAATAAGGGATTATATAAAATCCTCCCCTAATTTAACGAAGGTCACTTTAATTTTAACGACTATTTGAAATTTTAAAAATTTTGCCTATCGCATTCCCATTTTGAGATCCTATTATTAAAATCGAAATCTCTATGAAATAGACTTTATTTTTACAGACTATCCCAATAGTCACCGCGACTGAAAGACGATAAAGGTTTCGTATAACTCTTCCAGCGTTGAAATTCTCCTCGCGAAGTCGTTTACCCGTGAGTTACGTTATATTCGCCAATTCTAATAGCCCCTTACGATGTATTTACGGCCGACGCGACGAGGCGAATCTTCTTTACGAGGGAAAAAACCTGCGTGTGTGATCTATCATTACCTGGAAACTACGGAACAGACCTATAATAACTAGAAATTATCGGAGAATGTACTTGACTTTGCGTGGTGGTACTCGGCCGGTGGTGATAGGAAAATAAAATATAGTAGGATATAATATAGTTTTTTGTTCCGGCTGATGATGGTTGATACATATTACCTTACCGCCATCGTATCTCGCGCAGTGTTGGTTATAAGTCGCTCGTTGATCATTTGCATCACGCACACATTATAACCTACGAGATAGCACGTCTATTACATATCTATCGATGCATAAGCATCGCTACGTATATAAACTGAAAAAAAATCGGTATTTCGATAGATGATTAATACCTACGGTCATACATATATAAATATATATATATATATATATATATATATATATATATATATATATATATATATATGTATGTAAAACAAACTAGTATTAAACCGTGGGAAAGTAAAATAGGCTTTTACTTTGGAATGTGTATGTATAGATTCGATAATTCGGATAAATAAACTGCTCTTCTCGTCTGAACGATTATTAAAATCGCGTTTTCTAGATTGTAGCGTGTTTCCCTATTTTCGTGTAATTAAAGACGAGTTCTTATTATTGACTAACGGATTAGTTCAGAAAAAAATTATGTTTCGGTGTTTAATTATATCTCTTAAAACGAGAAAAAGATTTACTAGCTACTCGGACCTCAATCGAAATTAGACATAAAAATTAGTTACTACTCTATAAGATAATCTTGAAGTCGGTATGGTTTTACGCTATTGAGTTAGCGGAATGTGCTTCGAACAACAACGTAAAAGGAGTCTAGACATATCAAAACAAAGTATTACGAATGTTTACCGGAGTTCCCTGGTATGTTTCCAACCTATATAGGGACTTCAACGGTAAATAGTTAAACGAAGAAATTCATCGAGCGATAATAAAACACGTATCCGAGCTAAAAAATCATAATAATCCGCTTGCAACCAGAATTCTTCATAAAACAGATAATAGCAGAAAAAGAATCATGAACTATATACAAAGTTTTTTCTAAATTCGCTACTTCATGATGCAGCAGCTGGGCAGATGTCTGATTTTTAAGGTTCTCATCTTCATACCATCTAGTTATGATAAATGTCTTATCAGTTCTAGATTTCAAGCAAAGAAAAAAAAATATCTCTTTTACCAACATTATTATTATTATTATTATTATTATTATTATTACTCGGGAGATGAAGAAACCTTTATCTCCTGAGTGGAATAGCGCCTCCACATATAAGACGCCATATAATAGCAAACAAGGAAAGGGCGGCCCAGTGTCGGGACTAGAGACATCCAATGTATGGTCAAACATATAGGTGGCCTATAGATTTTAAGCGGAGAAATAGTTTCATGAAAAGCACTAATACACTGAGGTCACAACCTGAAAAAGAACGGATATATGGACAATGTCGCACATACTGGAGTGTAACATAAACCCGACGACATGCCATGATGTCCCGAAGGCAAAAGACAAGCCTAGAATTCTGGCTGAACGTTGGACGATAAAGTATAATTAAACGTAACGAATCGTACACGAAAAGAAGAATTACTTATTAGAGGAATCGATGATGCAATTGCTTAGTAATTTACATAATTCGTGTTTACATATATGTATATATATATATATATATATATAATGAGACGAATTATATTAAAACTTAATATTTCTTTCATAATATAGCTCTTATTAAGGAAATGTCTACAGAGGAGGTTCCATGTTTTATTAAAAACCCTGCTTTGGTCTTGTAGCTAACCAACCATGTTCTTCCATTCCTTCCTGTTGCCTGTTATGTTCTTAATCTCTCTATACATCATCTGCATTCTTCTTTTTATTTGATCCATCAGTGTTGTCTGTCGTCTTCCCTTTTTCTTCTTCTTTCCAATTTTCCCTCGATTATGGCTGTCATGAAGACGTTAGAATTTTGTATTTGGTACATCCCCCTAGTTATATTCGATAAATCCGTATTATGACGGTTTTATACGTCTAGAGTTTGTTCTCCAGCTTCAGCTTGGAACCACGCTCAATTAGTTAGTACCTTTTGACTTTTTTCTTTTTTTTTCCTCGTATTTCAACATTTTTATAATCGATACGCTGAATATGTGTATACCTGCAAGTACTTTACCGGGATTGCTGATTATTAACATGGACTAAATAACACTTACGTGAAGCAACGTGTACAGATTTTTAAAATTTAATTTTGAAAAAATAAGAAAGACTACCTAAATGATTATAACCGTAACGAATAATTTATGAAATACTTCTTTATATCTGGAAATTATCTAACGAAATACAGCCCACGCGGAACGGATTACCGGTTATATTAGACCATTATTATAATATATATTTTTTAAACTACAGCGGTTGTTTTTCATCATCATCATTAAGTGCCGTCTCCGTATAGGAGGTAGGCGATTACTTACCTATGCATATTGTTTTTGTACAGTGTAAGTAGTGTATAAGGCAATCATAATATGGCGTTAGCGTAGAGGTGGATAGACACACCCGGGACAACTGATTGTAATTGCTTTGTCGGTTTTTTTAGTGTACTCCATTATTACTAGAACGCATACGGTGTTATGCGTGGTGGTTTTTGATTAGGATTATTTATATTTTTATTTTTTTGGTGATAATTTTTAAGTCGCCGATCGTATTCGAACTTTTCCGTATAAAAGTCCGTGCTCAGGCTATCCCGACGACTTGTTTTTCATACTTAAAAATTTATTTTCAGTAAAACCGAAATTTATTTGTTATATAATTTTCAACATTTCCAGCGGACTTCTCATCAAACGAATACAGTTGAACTACAAGCCTTAGTGTCGGTTCCTTTTATAGGAAAGATTTTCATGTAAATAAAATACAGAGATTCCAAAATAAGGAAATAGGATTAATTGTCACTCCACTTTGGCATGTAACCAATAACGCCTGACACAGAAACTTTTACGTATGCTTGGGATAATTCGTAAATCAAGTACAAAGGTGTGTGAGCAGGCTGATGATCCACATGATAACATACTAGCGATGTTAAATAACAGCGGTGAAGTAAGATTTCACCGTATAACAGGACCTTTGACTTTATCTAACATAAATTAATTAAAATTCGAACGGGGAACACTATCGGGTGTTAGCTCCGCGCATGCACTTTTCATTTCCATCAAATTACTAGAATGACCATAAAACGGGTCGATTGTAATAGATAAGTAATAATGATTATTAAAAAACAGAAACAACCTTTTAATCGCACACTTTATATTCCGAGGGTGTGATCGGTTCGTCGTTTGATTGTTGTAACAATTTGCGAGAATTTCCATTGGTTTGGAAAATTTACGTTCGTAAAATATCATTAAATATACGCGTCGGCGTCACTATTGCTTTCCTGAATAAGTCTTAACAATCAAAAATGTTTTACATTTAAAAATGTTACATGTTTTCTAACTTCTGCCGAAGAAATCGTTTTCATTCAATTTATATAATTATTCTGGAATTGTTAATATCGCTCTTCAAGTTGTTAATAATTATCGTCTTTTGATTGAAATGTGTCGTACAAGTATTTGGAAAATGCCAATATGGGTGATGAACACTTCTTTAATGAATCGTCGAATTGTATCGCGAGAGTCACTGCTGTACTTCGACATTTCTGAAGTTTGGGTGCTGACGTTTTCATAAAGTTCTATTTTTTTGTTTATTTCTTGGATTCGTCCTTCCAATAGTGAGGTTTTTACATTTCGCAACGTTTATAATTTTCGGGATGATTGTCATTCCATAGTTGTAATTTCTCTTTTTCCAATTGAGCACTTTAAATCTATACAAATAAAATAAAGCAGTCCGTATTGATGACATCATACTCGGGATATCATATTCATTTTTCTAGACTCTTCTATATACTTGCATCCTAACATTTCATATTAATAAATTCGAGTAGATGTAGAATAACGACAGGGGATTATTTTTACGATTTTATGTTTAATATTGGCTGCATGATTGATATAAGTTCTCCTAACGTGTATATGATAATTTTAAATGCTCTTTCATTTTTTGATTAATACATGTATTGAAAAATGGTTGTTTGTGGTATATTTGTATAGTACTCTATATATTTATCTACAGTTTTGCCCGGTAATAGTAATAAGAAAATATTGCGTGCGCGTATTATAGTTTTTGACTTGCGTACTCTTGTAAGAGTGTTGCCTGACTTCTGTCACGAGGCCTAAGCTGGAGTCAGTTTATCAGTCGCGATTGGTGTTGTATTTAAGAGTTAACTGGACCATAATGGGTAACAAGAACGTGAAAACGGACTGTGGAATGAATGCGAAGAGTGAACTTTACTGTAGACTGCTTTATTTTTTCAAATCCTCGTATATTTCAGTGGCAATTCCTCTTTTTTTAATTTGTTAGTGCACCAATTTTATTAGAATATGACTTAATTTAACATTATTGAGGTCGCGCAAAGCTCCAACAGACTTTGTTATGTTTAGTATCATAAGTGTTTTGAGAAAAAATCTGATGCGTAATTTATCAACTAAAATCATATATAAATCGTGATAACCTTAAAAAGAAGGATAATGTGGATTTCTAGTTGTTAGCCAATAGTATTAATTATATTTTACCCGAGTAATTAAAAATTTAATCAATTTACAAACAACCAAAAACGAACTCGTTGATTGCACGTAATTTACTAAAGCGCTCCTTTTTTTTTTTTTTAAAATATTTACTAAAAGTTGACCAACAGGATCATTTAGCAGTATTTAGGGTATGAAGGGAAAAGCACCCACTGGTACAAGATCCACGCGTTTTCTACGCTCAAACGTCTTAAATCGCCGGTTGTGACCCCAGACAAGACGTTTGTTGTTAATAGACAGCACGACATTTATGTTAACTAATCAGAACTGTTTTTTAATACGTGCATGTAATTCGTTCCTCTTCATTTGAATATGATTTCGATATGTTAGTCGGATATTCAAATGTAAGCCTAGATATTTCACATTAGTTCTTATTGGTACTTCTGCGTTGTTGATTCTAACAGGAATAGATACAACTTTTCTGTTAGTAAACTGTACATTTGTCAGATTTTCTTCTCGTTGACCTTTATTTCATTTGTTAAACCAGTTTTTATCTCTGGCGAGAACTGTTTGAACATTACTACTCGTTGTATTTAAATCGGGAAGCGCCGGTCGTAGGAAAATCGGTTGTGTAAATTAAATACAACGTGGGTCTAAGCACCGAGCGCCTTGATGCACAACCGCAGTGACCGGATACAACTCGGCGAGCGCATGATCGTAACGTACGATGAAAATATCTTTCACTAATATAAGATTCTAAAAAGAAATAAAGATCTCCGAGGAGTTTTCAACTTATGCAACGAGCCGGCTTGATAAACCGAATCAAATGCATGTCAAACATCGAAGAACACATCTGTACAGGTCATATTGTTTCCAATGAATTTAACCACCCTATGCAGCTGTTCAATTGTGGCGTGTTGTTGTAAAAACCCGAACTGGTGGTCCGATATAATGTAGGGCAACCCAGAAAAGACGGACGGTTTCTTTTTTTTAATAACCCAAAAACTACTAGACCAAAATTTTTGAATAAAATTTTATTTAAAAATAGGAAAACGTTGTGGAACACAATATCGTTCAGACGATCGCCATTCGCAACAATACATTCATTCAGTCTTTTTACAAAATTTCCGAACACTTTTTCGAGCATAGGTCGCTAAATGTGTGAAATTTTTTCATAAATCCGAGTTTTCAAGCCTTCCAAATCTCGTGGACGTGTTTCGTAAACGCGGCTTTTTAAGGTATCCCCATAATTACCAAACGCTTTTTTCAGTACTGCGAGCGTTTCTGCCGAAGGTGACACGTCGCACCATCTTGTTGAAACCACCTGCGACCGAGACGACGACGACGACGACGACAACGAAGTGATGGAAGAAAAACGAGTTTATACCTGTGAAAAAATAAAGTGTCCCACTATTCCCCACACGTCTTCCAGCAATATACGGGCTAACAGATTCCCTCGACAGGTTTAAAGAAGCAGCATGACGACGAGCAGATCGTCCGGGACTATCGATCGATGTTTGTTGAGGCACGAACAATTTTTTTTTGTCGTGGACGTTTTTTTTTCGTTACGGAAGCTGTGTCTCGAAAGTTTTCAACAAATTGAATCGCGAGGTGGTGCAGGTTTACAGCGCATAAGTTTGAATTATTTTCAAAACTATCTTTGCACGTTCGTGATCGACTCACGCTGAAAATAACGTTCTACGCAAAACGCGCGCTCCTTCTCATTATAGGATGCCGTGATAACTGGATAAAAATGAATCACTCGTATGTACACTAAACGTGGAGTACACGGTTGGCTTTGTAGCAGTGTTACCAATTGCGCATCGCCCGCGGGTCGCTCAATACTATTCGGTCGGATATATACGAGGTGACGGAATTCGGATCTTTACCTTGTTTCAGAACCATAATAATTTCCGCAAATGTCCACCGTTTCTGAAAGTAATGTAATTACCGTATTGCATATAATGGTTATAGCTTTCCTCATACGTTTTGAGCTAATAAATCAAAACCGGAGCTCTAGTTTTCTTTTCAGTGTTTCAAGTGCGCATTTGGCCTCCTCTGAAAATACTGAACAGGAATCTTATTATTGATTTCGCTCTAATCGCTAAACTTAATTGTATTAATAGCAGTCATTAAGTTCAACAGTCTCATTCCGACGAGTCTGCTGATATCGATCTGTCAAATAAAGAGATGGTCGTATGATTTCAATGGTTCCTTAGTCGGGCGCCATCTTATTTTGCGGCTATCGTTATTTCTTCATTTACGATTTTCACTTCGAGTTCTTCACGAAGCGTAATATTGACCATATACCGTCCGAAGGATTTTATTTTGAACCCTTCGCAATATAACAATATCGATTTTTGTAGCAGGGCAACCCAATAAACTGGTTTCAAAATTTAATTATATAATACCAGTTTATGCTCGATAGTTATTTCAGATCTTCTGCCTACGACCCGAAATATTTGTTTCCTATATCCGATTTATTACGCTTTTTATTAGTTGCTCATCCAAATTTATACCGACGTATTTTATACATCCTCTTTTTGTCGAATTTTTTTAAAAATTACTCCAGCTAATTTTTTTTCATTAATCTTTGGGGAAAAAATAAATTAAACAAATTAAAATTAAATTACATTATTATCATAATCGCGGTCGTTATAATCGTCGCGTCGTTATTTCGAGAATTGTTACGATGCTAAAATTTTTACATAATTCGCCGATAATTACGGGCGGATGAACGTCTTAGTGCGAAATAGCCAATCAGGCGATTCAAGCGACACATAAATAAAAACCTGAATACCGGTTTGCGCCTTATTAATATTTTTTTTCAGACAAAATTCTAAATTTGGTGCGACTGGAGGATGTGAAAATTTATAATAATATTTTTCGTAGAATACCGCTTTTTAGATAACTACATAATTTTTAACGCGTTATATAAATATTTTTAGAATTAAAACATTCCGCGTCAAACGAATGTACTTTATAACGAAAACAAACATTATTTTTAGCGTTAAATGTTTATGTACCGTACAGTGGACATTATAATTAAAAGGATTCAGGAAATATACGAACCACTCGTACGCACATAAGTAAACTTAGTAAACTTACAAATGTAATTCGTAAAGAAAAATTTTGAAAAAAATTAAACGGTTCCTTTTCATTCAGTTCTTTACTTGTTTTTTTCTTCAAGTAATTCAAATTTTTCAACGTCATCATAATTTCTATAAACGTATAATTTGTAACTAATTGTTTATATACACATATATATATATATATATGATGTGTGTGTATTTTGTAAGCATGAAAACGTATAAAAACGAAACGCCCAGATTTTCTTTTTAACAACAATAGTTGGGACAGTGGCGTATTGAACCGTATTAAAGAGAGCGAAAGATGAATGATTTTCGTGTGCGCGATTATACACGATAAATTAACTTCTCAATAGCACATTCGCGTATGGAGAGTTATTTTCTATCTGATGGTTGATTATAGAGTTTACATAATTATCACACTGTTAATCTGAACATCACGTAATGCCCATTTTTTTGGAATGCAGTGAAGCTAGTACTACAATAATTGGAAAACAAACTTCCAGTATGTAAAATAATTTTCGAAGCCGGTTTCGATATTAAAGATATACGTGTATAAATAGGATATAACGGTGGTTTTAGGACGAGGCCTTAAAGACTAATTATATTATCAACCCGGTACGTGTCTAACTATATCGAAATGTCTCCCATACGTGAAAGATGAGAACGAGCATAGTGTGCTGTTGAGTAAAGTATATAAACCGCTTGGAGATTAGCGATCAGTTCACATGACAACAGTCTCGATGTTCGTAGGTTATATAGTCGATCTTTCGATCTTTACAAGTTATTTTTCTAAATAGAAGCGGGGTAGGTCCGTCGCTGGTTACGAATAATAAGTTAGTTCGTGTTCCGGGCCAATCGTTTGTTTTCCGTTTAAAAGGATACATCGACCCAGCATCTGCGTGTATACGTTGATTTTCAATTAAAATTACGAAATTCTATATGAAATTAGGTAGCCCTAAATATAGATGAAATATAATATCTAAGAACTCCAAATTATGTTGACCTTGTACGTAAAATATTAAAATACATAATACGAACTTTACAAAAATATATATATATTGATATATCGGAGAGTAGTGATATTATAAATTAATAAAACAAATTAAAATGTTAATCGCTATTAATATTTTTTTATTAGCGCGCTTTCCGACAGTTACGTAATTATTATCGCGTTTATTGCGCACATTTGATAATGACGTAACTGTCGGAAAGTTTCGCGCTAATAAAAAAAAAATGTATAGCGTTTAACTGTATTTTTATTTCGTTTTATTATTTTACAAATATATACACATTTACATACACTCACCAACAACCATAAATACTTTATATATATATATAATACACGCGTACGTGTGCACAAATTTACTTAAATATACTCGCACACGCATAATCGCATGTATAATTAGCAATGTTGATCAAAAAATTAATAATAATACAAATAATAAAAATAGTAAGTAAAGCTTCATCGACACGCAAGTTGAATATTGCCCAGCGATCCTAGTCAATTGAAGATTTAAAGAGGACTTACTAAACAGTAGATAAAGCCAGTTTAGGATGGTTTACTAATGTCCTCTCGGCGTAATAATAATAATATATTAAGAGATAATAATGTAAGTAGTTCATGTATAAATGAATAGTTAGAATACAGTGTTATTGCAAACTCGTATTCGACTTTTTTTACTTAATTCTGAACCACGATGGTCCGTTTATTTAGTCGACATAGCCATTTATATAAATGACAAATTCCACACGTCGACCTATCCGAACTTATGTATACTTCGTGAATATGTACGTATATTTGTAAATAGTGGCGCACCCACGGGGTTGGTTACCGGGCTTAAGCCCACCACAAAGCTTAGAAAAGTATAAAATACATATCAAGAAGGCGCGTGTAAGATCCAAACAATTTTACAGCTAAAATAATAGTTGAAACACAAGAGAATATTTGAATCACAAATAAAACCTCATCTTGAAGAGTGTGGAAAATGGCCTAGATTGCAAAAAGTACTGTTAGAAAATGTTCTTTACATTCTGTCTGCTAATGATATTGAAAATCCAGCTGACTGTGCAACACAAAAAGAAAAAAGTGGCTGTTGGTTGGGCCGTTCGGCATTCGAATCTGATCCAGGTCGTGGCCAGTGTGTTTTTTTTTTTGTTATGATTTGTTTCCCTGTTGTTCGTGATCGTTTATAGTTTGTTTTGTCTGTCAAATTTTGTTTTAAATTCGGCTGTGTATGTTTTAATCATTTTATTATGAATTTTCTTTGGGATGGGTGTTTAAGCCCACCCCATGATACAAATTCTGGGTGCGCCACTGTTTGTAAACGTCTTTAAATAAATTATTAATTTTGTGTGCAAAAAATATATCGTTAATACGAATAAAATATATTTTGTTTTGTTTTATGTGTGTATTCGTATGTAGTTTTACGTGTGTGTGTGTATAATACATGGGAAGTAAATTATGTTATTCTAATGTTCATCTAAATAAGTGACTACGTTCTTATTCAGCTGCCACTTTTTGATTCTGGACAGGAGAAACCCTATTAAAAAGTTCATTCTTCATATAGCCTTCTACAATAAATTCACGTCAGCAGCATATTGCTCTTTTAAGCTACGATTTGTATGTGTTATTTTGAAGATTATTTTTATCACGCGGGTGGTAATTTAGTTCGTCGTCGTTCGATAATTAACTTGCAGACCTCAAATGGATTGTTCGATCCCAGTTCTTCTCTACTTATACTTAGAATCCGTAATTTTTTAGTTCAGTTACATAATGTTGATATAGCGATTAAATTTACATGGATTCCTGGTCACTCGAGCATTATGGGTAATATGCTGCTGACTAGACTTTCATTTCCTTTGTTACTTTAACCTCTTTTATTTCATACTCTCCTTGTATCGATCTACTAATATCAAAACTCATCGTAAACAATATTGGGAAGCATTAGTTTCTTACGATATCTACATGTTTAAATCTATCCAGCCCGATATTATACCTTGGTTTTAAAACTCCGTACTCCGATCGAACTAAGTCAATATGAGGACTACGCCTCGATAGTAATAGGCTTCCGCATTGATTATTTAAAATGCTTATTTCTCCATTTTGCTCTCGTCCATTCATACCGATCGTGTCTTCTTCGAATCTCACTGTCCTCAACCTGTCAGGTTTTACAACCAGCTGATTTTCTTACATATTTCTTTTTCTCTTTTAATATATCCTACTTACTTTCCCTCATTAATACCCGAATTCTCGTTCTATCGTATTATTTTACCGTTGATGTAGCCATTTAATTTATCACCCTCGTCATATATATATATATTTTCTCCTATATCACTTTTCATCTATATTTCAATAAATATTTATATATAACTTCTCTATATAGCGTAAGTGATATTTAAGATATGTTCGATTTTCCACCGCGGAAGTCTAATGAAAGGTTTAAAAAAATGTTGTTTTTCGATTATTGCGATTTTTAACATCAACGTCGTAACTTTGATAGATTCGCGAATTGTTACTTCAAATTATTTACTTGTTTTTCTACTTCAATTATTGTTTTTACACGCATTTTTAATTCATTGGTCAAATACCTACTTTACGTTCCTTCGGACTTTTGAGTCTCGCTGTAGTAATTATAATATATAATGCGACATTTAAATTCGGATCTTCGAGGGAACGGTTTGTGTACTCGTGATGTTGAGCAACGTCCCATGTTTAGTGCAGCTCTATCTTTCACGCCATTTGCATTAGGGATTTACGTAATTTCTTCCATGTTACCTGAAATATAAACGGAATATCTCAAGTATTAGTTCTTCGATTTTAACCGAAGTGGTGTAATTTCGTGTATACTCATTATCTTTTGGTCTGATATCGAAGTAAAGGATAAGCTTTCTTGCGCGTACTGATAATGTCATTATTATTACTATCGCGTATTTTGATGGTATTAAAAATTTTTAGAACATCCGTAATGTTGTATCCCATATTTTGCAACTCACTTTGCAGTTCGTCACAATCGATGGTAGTATAGTACGAGTCTGTCTGTTCTTAAGTTATAGTATGATTAGAAGTCCCATGAAGGAGGAACTTTCAGTCGGGTATTATCAATTGACTCGAAGAGATGATAATACTATGTAATAAATTCGCGTATATGTTATACTTTTCAGATGACTGGATAATTCTTAATGCGTTATATAAATATTTCTAGAATTGCAACTTTTAATATCAAGTAAATGTCACCTATTATTAAAATATAGAGGTTATTTAAAATTTTATAAATATTGTTATCACTTACGAGTTTTTCATCGACTATCTTACGGAACGCGGTAAAATTTGTAAATTATATTTTTATTAAATGTCGATTTTTCTTTTTTCAGTTTTAATATTTCCCCCTCGGTTAAAACCAACAATATAGCTCTAATCTAATTATATTCGGATGTTGAATTATACATCACGATTCTGCTGGATGTACGCATTCCCCAAAAATTTTCCAACGATTCCTAACTTGTGCGGCTCGGATTCAATTGATTCCTACCCATTTAACATCATCTCGATACCTAGCCATAGGCCTCACTCGCGGACACCGGCTGCCAATTGTCCAGCACTGTAATATTCGCTTAGTCTATCGTTCATCTTCTTATCTTGCCAAATGTCCGGGCCATTTCCATTTTAACCTGGAGATTCTACTAATTTCGTCTGTTCCCTAATCCATGTAATCGTCTCGCGATCTTTGAGCTTGTTTCCAAGAATAATCGTCTCGTGTGCCGTTTTTGTTTTCCTAATTCTTCTAGCTATCCATTTAGTTAGGCTCCATGTTTCAGTTCCATATGTCTAGACTGAGAACACGCATCGATAGTACAGCTTAGTTTTAAGGCTATTCGGTATTTCCCTATTTCTAAAAAAGGTTTCCAAATGCCACCCAAGCGAGAGCGATATTCTTCTTTCACATTCTCCGATATCACTTATAATTTTGAACTTAACACCTAAACACAATTAATGTTATCTTTTTAATATAATTATAAACGTTATCGCGATTTTCATAATTTTATTTTTCCGCAAAATATACAATTATCGCTACGAAAAAAATATATGTAATAGTTTGTTGTTAAAGCCGAGTCCTCTATTCCTTTAATGAGTTCGGTAATTACCGAATACATGTATATAGTCCAATTAGACAAGGTAGACGGAATTATACGTAGACACGCCTACCCGAGGTTAAAATCGCCAATCATAATTCTCTGACACTAGCCGGTTGTTAATTATGCACGGAGGTATCCCACCGGATACGATATCATTCTTTCTCACTTCTCTTAATTTCACTTTGCCGACAACGTTGACTACGTTATCGATGTCATTATTATCCCGTTCGTCGCAATATATTTCCACTTTCTAGTTCGACCTTTTTACCACTCGGCGACGATAGTGTGTAGCTTTTGTGTTTTTAACCGGTAATTATTCCATCGGCGTATAACCTAATCACTTGGTCATTCGTCCATTGTTTTTCTTCTTCGTATCATCATTATCACTGACTCTAACGCTATTAGCATGCGAGAAAGTACATCTTTCGAAGTTACCTCGATAACGTTGTAATTTTTTTACCTTTAACGAACGAAAATTAATCTCGTAAAAATATATTTTTTACCGGGCAATTTATACGTGTTATTTTATATGCTGAACTTTTTCTTTAGATGTTGAATATATTGGAGAGTAGTGATTTTATGAATTATAAACCAAACAAAATATAACACAGTTTAATCACTAAAAGTTTTTTATTGCAAAGCTTTTAGTGATTAAACTGTGTTATATTTTGTTTGGTTTTTCTTTAGAATTACAATTATACAATTACAATTGCTCTTATTTCCGCATTTTAAAACATACATTTATAATATTACACGTACTAGTTACTTCGTGCGAATTTTCTTAAATAAATACGGATAAAAGGATAAAAAGTATATTCCCGTTGGCGAGCATTGGCTTCTCCCAATCTACAGACGTCTACACGTTTTCCTCCCAGTTGGTTCCATTCCGGACGATTCTGTGTTTTACGCATCCAAACTTTTCTCGCGTGTTTGTCCACATCGTCTTTCCATCATCTCGTTCGTAACAATTCGGTGCATTTCCCGGACCATCTGTTTCTTCCATTCCTGTATATTTAGAAATATGCAAAAGAAAGCGTAAGCAGTAACCGGCTGAAAACAATTCACAACGCTTGCGGCAGAACTTGTCCGTTAATGATGCCGTATGTGATTTCCCTAAACTTTCAAATAATACCAGAAAAGTGGTGAGTAGTCATACTGAGACACCGGTAGTGCAACAGACGCGTAGCTTTAAATCTTCTGGCGTATCTTATGCAAAGTAAGCAGTAAGAGAAGAGAAAATTTTAAACAAATTTATAATCGTACTAACATTATCGAAAATAGTGAATGTAGTGCCGAATACAATCCGGAATATCAACGTTACAGCAGTCATTTATGCGGTTGGAAACCACGTTTACCACATCTTTTAATCGCATAGAGATGATGGTTAGTAGACTAATGGATGTACTCACAGATATCACGCCACAATTAGTTGTTCAAAATGAGTTCTATACGAATAGTGGAATTTTAAAATCCGAGTTTGAGACGTTTATCCATAGTCAAAAATTAGACATAGTGTTACTCTTGGAGACACATTTCACCACAAAAAATAATTTCTAGTGGCCAACCTACATACTGGCCCTCAGATAGAAATAAAATCCGAGACCTGATCGACTTCTATATTAGCGAAGGTATTACTCAATTTTATACAAATGTTAAAACATTTTCCCACTCTTCATCAGATCACTCCTCAGTAATACTAGAGGTAAGTCAACTTGTAATAATTAATAATACCAATTTTAAATTCCCCACTAATAAAACTGGCTGGTATTCTTACACACAAGAATATTACCGATAATATTTCGCTGAAATCGGACGATAATATTAATGAAGTAGTTGAATACGTAAATCAGACATTGCACAAAGCAGTATAGTTAAGCACACCAAAATACTCTGCAAGACGGGATTTTAACTCTCCCCGCGCTATTAGGGAGAAAATTAATGAAAAAAATAAAAATTATAAAACTTTGGCGGACATTTAGGAATCCAGCTGATAAATGTGCTCTCAACAAAATATGTTAAGAACTAAGTAATTTATTAAAACAGCATAAAAATAATACTTTAAAATCGATCCTTTGCAACACATACTCCAAAAATGATGAGCACTCATTGTGAAAGGCCACTAAATCGTTTAAAAGGCCACAGAAAATGATAAGTCTTTGAGAAGTTACTGCTGTCTCGATTAATGGAACCGTTGCAAGGTACGCGTCCAGGACATTCTACGGTAGAGCAAATTCATAGAGTACAGAAATACATAAATAATTTTATTATTGTCGAATGTTAAATAGAACGAATACGACGTATAGGTAATAAACGACACTATTATTTCTGTTGCCTAATTTCAAATAAAATTATTTTATTATTTTAAATATTGAATCGTTTTTGAACCGGTCTGAAAATAATAAGTCAATCCGATAATAGAATGATTGGTTTTTTAGCGCTATTAAATCATTATCGCTTTAAATTCGAGTATCCTTCCTATAATTCGTTTTTTTTTTAAAGCTTCGAAAAAAACATATTCGAAAATTCACTACTATGTCGATTGACAAACTAGTTTGGAGTTCGCCCTGGGCACTGTTGCAACATATCAAGTTTGTAAAGAGTCCGTCGACATAACGATAAGTCCGGAAATAATATTGTTTCGAAGCTTTCCTGCTCGTTAATCAAACTCTAAATCGTTATTGGCATGAGGGTTGTATTCAAAAGCTTACTGCACTCTTATTATACGCACTGCTGGTCCTATACTCGATGGATACGTATTTCCAGATCGAATTCTATAATGATGTACGAGAATTTTATCTTGTTGAGAGCGACGTTTCCAGGGTTCTGTTTTTTTTGTTTGTGGAAATTCTTTTTCTTACGTACATACACAATCTTGTAGTTAAGGAAGTTAATTTCTTTGCGACGACACAGCGTTGCTTGCAGAAAATGAAAAATTTATATTATTGAATGATTTGCAGAAATGGTATAGCAGGGAATATTTAAAGTAAACTCGTCAAAATCAGTGTATATTACGTTCATGAACCGGACACAATATTTATTTACGACCTGTTGATCTCGATCTCGATTGCTCCATTTCGCTAGAAATAAAATCAAATATCTGGACATGTAATTTAATCGCTGCTTGATCTCGTAAAAAATACACCGAGACGAAGATTTAAGAACTAATATATACAGATTGTTGATTGAAATTTGCGAATTAGATTAAAAAAATGTGGATACCGGTTTAGACCAACGGTATATCGACATCTCTAACATCGACCTAGTCAATTACGAGAAATCGTCGTTTTCACTTCCAAAGAAATTTTACTAACGAAATGTCGATAGATTTTCGACTTAAATGTATGAAAATTACGTTTCATTTGTTAATAAATTTTAACGTTTCGAATTGCACCGCTTACCATCAGAATTGAACTAAATCAAAAACTTCAGTACCAGTTTCCGACCTGTTAATAAATTCGAGATTGCAGATTGTTAATATAAGACTATAGGTAAATCAGCTGTAGCAGAACATTTAACTGAAGCAGAATGTAGAAAGGTACTAGTAAGGGAGCAAAAATATGGAAAACGAATTGTCCTCCGGGAGGATATAAAAATAAAAAAATGATATTAGAATTGTATTCGGAGCGTACAATAAGATACACAGAGTAGTAAATACTACATAAGCATGAAATACCAGATGGTCATACTGCAGGAGTTTACAAAATTCCATGTTCCTCTGCGAGAAGTTTTACACTGGACAAACAGGAGGACGACCTCCTAAAGAGCACATTGCCTGTGGTAGAGCATTTAACTGAAGCATGTCATTCTATAGGTTTCAAACAAAAGAAGGTATAGATAAGGGGGAAGAAATATGGAAAGCGAAATGTTCGGGAGGCTACTGAAACAGAGAAGGATTTCAATAGGAAAGATAGATTTCGAGGTCCAAGTTCTTGGAAATATGCATTACTAATTAATAAAGAAAAATTGTAAGCCACCGAAGCTAGGACATTAGTTACAGAAGAATCATAATATTTAGGTGTAACCGCTAACATATCTATACAAATTAATGTAACATTTATCGGTGAGAGGTTTTATTTATCATTTTTATATCCAAGTAAGCGAGTTGAAAAAGATTAATAATAAGTTAAATACTTATTGAATATTGAATGACAATCATCGGGCAAAGTGAATTGTTTTTATTAAAAAACATACAAACGATTTGATCGAGATTTCCACATGATCAAAATAATCTGTTCACTATTACACGAAACTAATCAAATTGCAATTGAGAATACCAAAATAATCACTACATTATTATACGCGTAATTAAAACTGCAATTGAGAATAAATAAGTGTGTGTGTGTGTACATTAAATATTTTCCTAAAAACTGTTATATTTTTAAATATGAACGATTATAGGTGAATGTTATACACGTAAATAAATATGATGAGAATTAATCTAGATCTGAAAAAATTTCATTAAGTAAACGATAGAGATTAAGTTTATATTATAAAAATTGATTCTACAATATATATTATATATATACATATATTTATGTAAGTTTCGTACATAATGCGCATGTGTGATTTAATTTTTAATATATATATATAACGATATCTTAATCTTATGTGCATACGTTAATACCGAACTGCTCCATCTGTTTTATCACAAATAATCGATAATGTATTACGTGTGAGTTACGAATAATAAATATATATATGTACCTGTAAACATTTCAAAATTTTAATAAACAAATAAAATATTTATGGCGTTCGTTTGTGTTTCTTTATTTAATTATTACATATTTCTTTAATATGACTAACCTCTGTCGACGTAACAATCTCTAGTATATTTTAGCTGAGTAAATTAGAACTCACCAAAACGTATATAATTAAGTGTCGAGACGCTAGGCAATCATTCATTTTGTAACGAACGCTGATTTACCCTTTTTTTCCTTGTATTCATTTTTCACGTTCTTTTCATGTGTATCGAGAACGAACGATGTTGCGTATAATTACGCCTGGAGAGAAACTAGCCTGCAGGATGAAATGAATAAGTCTGGCGTTTGTCTGCTGAAGTGATGAATCGAAGACTGTTAGTTAGGTACGAAACAATGTGGCACCAGCTCATTTAAATAATCTCTCTAACGTAAGCGCATTAGAATTATGTTATAAAATTAATGTCGGTTATATTTATTGTCTCCAGTTTTCGTTGGTATATATATATATATATATATATATATATATATACATTTATATATAGCCTTAATCACGAGGATTTTCTAAGTTATGGCATAAAATTAATGTCGGCGTATATTCCGCATTGTTCGCCACGTCATTATAATACTTGGTTCGTCTGTTGATACGTGTACGCTAAACTTCCATTTTTATTGTTAGCTAATAGCTCCCTTCTTATTGTTAAGTCTTCCAAATTCTTTACGCTGTTTAAAAATGTTTTATCCTGAAACATGTTATACTCTTCCGCGATTATTATCAATACAACTACTTCTATAATTGCGATTTTTGTTACTGACACAATATTACGTTGATTTCCCATTGTTAAGTAATATTTCGTTGGAAAAGTTGAACTCGATGTCGACAATTTTTCCTTTTCTTAATTCTTATTTATTTATTTGAGCTCAACATTCTGAGACATAGAACATGAAACAAATCCCTCTATTATTTTGATGTAGACCCTACATTAATCGATCTATTTATAAATGACTCGTCCACATCTGCCTTCCTCACAGTGATCCTTTAAACATGAAATAGTTGATTCAGTTTTTATTCTTATTTTTATAGTGCCGTTTAGTAAATGTAGTCAGAAGAGGAAAGGAATTGTATGATTCAGAGCGATAGTTGAAGAACTGTCAGAGAGGAAACCAGATAATGAATGATTTAATTTAATCGTCTTCCAAAATGCGTACACATATTTTTAATAATAATCTTTAGTTATCAAAAGACAGAAATTTTTCACATATATAAAGAAAATAACAAAATGATGCGATAATAATGGTCATAAAAATTTCATAAATCACGAACTGGAAATGGTGATCTCCAAATTGAAAAAAAAAACAGAAACTACTTATTTTTAAAAAAATTAAATAGGTCTCTCCTACATGCATGACTACGTGTGTAAGTACATAAATACATATAACTTTAAAATTAAATACATTGCGTGTATTACGATTTAATTTTAGTGGGAAATTTTATATTATTTATACCATCATTATATATCAACTTACAACATAACTGTATGGCCTGAGAATTTTTTAAAAACCCTCTATAGCGGACACTTCTCTATAACGGACATTTCCATCAGACTATTAGAACTGTAAGGACAAAAAAAAAATAATCAATAACATGTTGTTTGTTCTCTTTCAGAGTCTGAGCGGATTTCTAATGATGATGACGCAACACGGAAAATTGTTATACATTTCGGATAACGCTGCTGAATACTTGGGGCATTCTATGGTAAGTTTTTTGCATTGCCTTACGTTCGTCATTTTAAAGGGCCGTTCTTTTTAGGAAACGTGTGTGAGAGAAAGTAAGATACGACACGTTTGTTTTATTTATTTATTTATTTAAAGTTTTACAATACGCCAGTACAACGGCTTTCGCCAATTATTGCACAGAATAGTATATAAAGAAACAATAAATATACCGCACACATACGTGCGCAACGAAATTATGAATACTTATTTACTTAAAATTTCACACACTCGTGTATATATAGATACGCATACAAAGCTAAACACATATGCATACATATAAATTCTATCAAGTACGCATACACGCAAATAATTCTCGCATTGGTACGCAAACATAATAAATATATACGCAAGAACACATTCAGATCTGACACACACACACACGCATAATATTATCACTTACATGAAACAGGGTATCTCAACCCCACGTTATTAAATTCTTAACGATTTGTAAGAATTCTCCAGAATAATTGTGAAATATATCTATTTCGGGATATTTTTTCTCTACGGTGTTGTATATAAACAATGAGTATGAAGGGGAACAAGCATATTGTTTCGTTTTTGCAAATTGTACTGCCAGCGTGTAAAACGCCGGAAACATGAACTTTGGTATGAATTTTTTTTAATAAAGTGGGGCAATTTATCTTATACAAATGGGCCATTTCTTATCTCCGCCCTTGTAAACTATATCTAACTGGCGAAGTAGTTTTTCGTAGTGAAAATACAAATGACCTGATCTAATAAATTTATACTGCAAGAACTTTTAAAACCTCTTTTGTTCACTTTCAAGTCTATTTATTAAATCACCAGACGCAGGGTTCCACATTAGCGTATCGAATTCCAAATACGAACGAATTAAAGAAGTATGTAGAATTAAATGTGTTTCAATATGTTTAAAATTCTAACTGCTTCAAATAATTAAACCCGACATTTTCCTCGACTTACTGATTGTGTTCACGATGTGAAATTTAAAAGTTAATTTTTATATAGCGCGATAACGTGTTTCCTGTATAGTCGCTATTCCGCGTTAATCTCTTCGTAAAATTAAACGTGTTTCCTGTAGCTATTCTGCCTAAATCTCTTCGTATTGTAGTTAACAGATATCAAATCCGTTTCTTATCGGGCGGAGATAAAGCCGCCTGAACAATGTCAAAGCAAACAGAAAGCGGTGAGTTCGTTCCGTTTACTAATACTAACAATGATCACTTCCCTTTGTTTAATACGTTCAGTCATATCCATTCCAACTGACGTTTTTCAAATAATAAAATGCTCCTCCTCCCTTCCGTTATAACAATGTTCGAATAGCTTCGCGTACGTCTCACATGTACTCAAGCTCCTCTTCAATTTATGATATTTTTACCTCTTCAACAAACAGAATTCATTATTTTACCTTGAAAACTGCAATCTCCATCATTTTACACTAATCCTCGGCACTATCAATAATATTTTCTCCGAAAGGTTTCCATTACACACCCTTATTTACACAGATGAATCAAACTTAAATCGAGGAACGGAAGCAGTACTATTCACTCCAGCGTTCAATATTAGTAACATGTACAAATCATACCACGAATGTTCAGTATTTATTGCGGAGTATGTAGCAGTACTACAAGCCTTGTCAATTCTACCGGACTTAAATCTTCGCGGAAATTACCTTATTATTACCGATTCCAAAAGCGTGGTGACGGCTGTAGACAATAAACGTAGCGTGTCAGATACATTAATTGGTTTAGTTTTGCTAAAACTTAATAATTTGGAACGTGTGGGAATATCTGTGTCTTTCTTGTGGATACCGGGTCATAGAGGTATTCCAGACAACGAATTTGTTGACTCATTGGCTAAAGACGCGTCGTCTAGTGGTGTAGAGGTCTCCTTAATAACTCACAAAGATATCATTCACTTTATTCAGCTAGAGCCGTCTTTTCCGTATGCAGCTTAGAGAAAGTCCGTTCTGTCCCCTCCATTCTGAACAGGTAGTCTGCAGGCTCGATCATGTCTTTTTTGAATGTTCTGCTGTAGCACCGTTGCGCTCGGAGCTTTACCTTATCTTGTTGCGTTCTTCGAGTATTACACCTCCGTATAATGTATCGTCCCTTTTACATCTGGATAACCTACAATTGTTCCCCCATATAGCGACGTTTTTAGAGAAGTCAGCATGCTTGATTAAGATGTAGATAGTCCCCACAGATCACGTTTTTATTTTTTTTTTAGTGCCCAAAAATGTTAGCTCATTTTGCAGTAAATAAGCTAATGGATAACTGCTAATAGTAACATTCCTTTTGGAATTTTTTATTGGATCAATTAATCTTCTTACTACGTCAAAAGGTTTGTTCGATGTATTAAAAAACAAAAATAGAAAAAAAATAACAGACTCAAGATAATATAATGTAAAAAACGAATATAATTCACACGTCTACCGTGACGAATAAAAGAACAATAACTATTTCATAAGCGATCGCAAGGCGGAAAATTGGCCGCCCTGACGAGAGACTAAACATTAAAAACGCTTTTCTCGATCGAGGCACTATGTGAAAAAAGTAATGTGTTGGTTTTTTTTGTCAAAGGTTTAACTTGAGAATACATGTTAGTCCCATTATTCTAGTCCCATCGATTAAAAAAACTGCACACGATTTTTTGAAAAGGCGGCCAATCTGCCGCCCACGCGAGCGCATAAGGGTTAAGATCGTAAGCAAAAAGAAAAAAAAATTTAGGTCATACTTCACTATCTTGCTCAGCTCAATACTTAAAGATTTTCGGTGTTATTTTTTGTAAATAGGTCATCACTATTGTCGTCATTGTAATTAACAATTCCTCTTGTTTTTTTTTTATCAATTTTAACGAGCAGTTACTTCTGTGAAAATATTACTTTTGGGGAAGTGTATTCAATTTCGGCGCCGGCAAGTATTTAAGACTTACGTATTTAAGAAGCAGCCCCTCAAACAACGTAAACACCAAAAATATGAATAAAATTTTAATCGGTCACCAAATTAGGAGAAAACAAATCGTCTAAGAGTAAATATTCCGGTATATAATTAATTTGAACTTGTCTTATAAGCGACGATCGGATATTCAGATAAAAAACGATCTTTATTGTTCAATTTATATAAGTAATGAAATTGCTTGTACAACGATAAATGACCAGTTTTCACTTTTCGATTATACGATGAATTCTCGGTACGAATGCGATAATTTAATACGTCTGCGATGTGTGCGATCGTCGAGTAGACGAAATGAACGGTACAGTCAACATTGACAATGAGTTTAAATATATTTTTTTTTCGAGTACGTATTTGTCGAGTCATTCCGGATGAAAAACTCGGTTTTATTTCCGCGCAGAAAGCTTTAGCTGTTATGTTAAGTATGCAAATACGTCCCAGGTCCCTTTAAATAGGTTCACAATCGAATGTTATTATAAACTAAAAAAACGTACAAAAAAACTGTTCTCTCTTTTCATTTTGAAGGAGAAACTATTATTGACTAGTCAATAGCTGACGTATTGGTATTATATATATAAATGCTTAGTCTTTTTCCCAGGTACATTTATCTGAAGAAATACTGACGCTGAAAATAATAGGCGATTTCGCAAGCACTACGTAATTTTTAAGCCACATAAATGATTTTAGTGTTACGCTATTACGTTCATATCGTCTTAATAACGCCCGATGAATAAAATGAATAAAATATTATCCATCGTATCGTTAAAGGAAATTGACGTTAAATACGTTCCTACAAGAATTTAACGAACGATTAAAATAAAATTAAAAATAAGAAGAAAAAGTATATATATATATATATATATATATATATGCTCGTACAATTTTTTTACATGGAGATCGTGTTAAAATTTGTCACTAGTGACGTTTCAAAGATATTCTGAACATTAATTTTCAAACCGAACTCAACTGACCGTTCGCCTATATTTATACATTTAATTTTGATAGATGACCGTTAAGCGGATATAAACGGAGTTTACGTATAAATCCGGGTAAGACGAAAGTGTTAGCATTTGGATCTGAAGTTAAAATATGAAAATTAAATAGCGAACAAATACGAGATAATACTATTTATTCTTCTTCTTTTAGCTATTTTCAGTCTACCACCGAGCTACCTCCAATTCCTTCCATTTTTTCCTGTCTGCTGCTTGGCTTGCCCGATCTTCTCGAACTTTATTTATATAGTCAACTCGATGTGTCAGCGATTTTCCTATTCTACGGCTTCCGTCTGGTGTGGCTACATTATCACTTTATTTTCAAAGCAATTCTGGACGTCTTGCCGAGTGACCATCTCATCTCCATTTAGATTCTTTTATGCTTAGTATTATTATCCCTTATTCTTTCTTATTTCTCTAATCCATTTATTTCCTTTTTTGCCTTTCAGTGTTATTCCATTAGGTCGGCTAATATCGTTAAAAAAAAAAGAGACACGCTACAAAGAAAGAGGTAGAGCGCAGAATTAGTCTTACTTGGTGGAAACCCCGATCTTTGAAACTTATTTTTAAATGAAAATACAGTAACCGATTGAAAAAAGTAAAGTGACAAATATGTTGTGTATTGCCCGCGCTTACATACGATTGTCGGATTGGACTTTATCGAGTAACACAATTAATGAAATAAGGAAAAAGCAAAACGCATTACAGATATCGTTATTGGGTATGAATAAATGTTAAAAAGACTAGTAACAGGCTAAGCTATAGTTATAATTTAACACATCGTTTAGTTAACTAGTTCTTAATAATATTTATAAACCCAGATGGTATGTTGAAGTCTGTCTGAGTTTGTATTAGTTTTTCCCGACATATATTATTAAATGCTGTTTTATTTTCAGTATATTCCTTTATATTTTCAAAAACTGTATATATATATATATATCGCTAATTCGGCAGATTTTTGCCTGAAACCAAATTGATTTCTGTTTAAAATTTTATTATCGTTTAAATATGTGATAATTTCATAATTTATATATTTTTCCGCTATTTTACTAATTTCATTCAATAACGATATAAGTCTATTATAACATCATCCGGTGGCTTATTAGGTGTTCTTAATTATTTTATATCGGGAAAATGTTCACATTGTATCACTTTTTAATAATTATAGCGAACATAATGGCGATTTCTTTCCGTGAATTATTTTAATTTCATATACAGCGGTGGTTTTTCTATTATTAAAATACTTAAATATATAACTCCGGAGTCAATTCCTATTATCATTTTGTCCGATTTGTGTAGTGTATATATATATATATATATATATATATATATATGTGCTTTTTTTAAGTCGAAGTTTTTTTATATATATAGAAAAAGTAGTTTTAAACATTTACTCGTTTTATCTAATAAAATGACAGAATCCCTTCTTTATTTCACTACTGTCTAAACATTTCGTTTATTTTTTATACACATTTAACGCGCTAAAAACGTTATCACTAATGACAGAATGAATTGGCATCGCTGTAAAAACGAAATGAAAACTGGATTCACGGGCGTGACAATGCTGAATTTTTAATTCTTGGGTATTATTATACGTAAGATTAATTATAACTATCGTAAAATTGACAATATATTTTGTTTTTATTTAAGCGCGAATTATTGTTGCGACATTACAGACTTGAGCCGTTAGACTTAAAAATTAAAGACTAGTAATTTATTACGAACGGAGGTGATAGATAAAAACCAAACTATTAACGTTTCATATAACTTTTTTCTCCCTCCCGTCCATCTAATCACCTCACCCCTATATCTGTCCTCCTCTCTCTGTACGCAGAGTCACACGCACGCACTTACGATATATATAGATCTTACCTTGACGGTGTATCCGCAGAATCAGCAAAAAAAACTATTCTTTCTTCTTCTTATGTTTATATTCCTTTTTTTTCTTCCAATATTCAGCAATCTGAATTGCCTCATGGTGTATTCCATTTATACTGGTCACATCTTCTCCATTCTGCATTGTAAAGATAATCATGGGCAGTGTACCATGGCTATTTGTATCATGTCGCATTCGCATCAGTTTTCATCTGTAGTTTTCCGTATTTTCACGTTCTTCTTCGTGCCATAGTTCTTATTCTATTAAGTATTTTTCGTATTAGCCGTGGTAATTTATCCATCCTAATAATTTCAGGGGTTTGTGTCGAAGTATTTGCTTCTTCTCAGACTTGAGTCAACTTATTTTCGCATCAGATTCATTATGCATATATATATACAGTATCGGGCGGAAGTCATTTGTCCCTTATAACCGGCTGTCCCAAATAAGCGAATTTTTTAAAATCTCTTATTGAAGCGAGTATATATACAATTTAGTAAACAATTAACATACTTATCACCTTATTAATGCGTAATATTTATTTATATGGAAATTAAGAGAAAAATACAGGAGGCATACATAAGGTAAAAGAACCTGGCTGCCCTTTTCAGTACGATTCCATTTTTTACATAAGTTCTGTTCATTTGTTTTTAAACGGGAGACGGTGTTTTTGGAGACGCCCATGATTTTTTCTAACTCCCGAATAGGCATATTGGGAGGTTGAATTTCGATTTTGTCTGAAATAGAAATTTTTCCTTTAATGATAAACATTTATGCGACATTTTATTCATATAAAAAATTCACCAGAACTAAAAAAAGAAAAGAAAATTTTCGTAAGAAAAAAATAAGTAAAACCGCACGACGCGCACTACAGTTTTTGCAGAACTAAACTAAGAACTAATAAGCTATCGGAGAGTGCATAATTATTAATAAACGTACAGAGCAAAAAACAGTATAGCGTTAATGAAAGAATGTCAACACAAGAACATCTTAAACAAAACGAAGAAAAAACAAAAATGTTCACTTAAACAAAAACGAATTGTAAAAATGCCTAAAACATTTTTATTCAATTTTTGTTTATGTGAATATTTTCGTTTTACGACCGGAAGTGTCATTTTATATCGGCTGGCTTATCGCCCCTCTCACTATTTATTGCCTTGAAAGTCTATTTGTCCCTTATAATCGAGGCGTTGTCCCTCTTAAGCGAACTAAAAGAACCTTCATTTCATACGTTTGATTCGGGGTTTTGCTGATTGTCTCTTCTAAACGGATGTCCCTCTTATCCGGAGTCCCTTAAAGCGGATTCGACTATATATATATATATATATATATACATTTATATATATATATATATATATACATATATACATATATATACATATATATATATGTATATATATATACATATATATATATATAAATATGTACGAATTGTTTATATGACGCGTTAATTTATTTTTCATTTTATTTGTTTTCATTTAATACGAAGCTCCCGGGACCATTAAAAACGGGAAAGGTTATGTGTGAATAGGAGGTTGCACAACGGACGACAGTAATCGGGGGCAGGACAATAAAACGAAGCGCGCTGAATGAGGGAAAGGAATTGTACGCGTTAAGTTAAAGCGAAACGTATTCCTCATTTGTATATGTGCTATTGCAAAAGTGTTTGGAATATATATATATATATATAGATATAGATATATATATATATATATATATATATATATATATATATATATATATATATATATATATATATATATATATATATATATATATATGTATATATATATATATGTATATATATATATATATATATATATATATATATATATATATATATATATATGTATATATATATATATATATATATATATATATATATATATATATAGATATAGATATATATATATATATATACAGTAAACAATTCGAGTTTTATAAATAAATAAAACACGCTTATTCCCTCCTCCGGTCATAACTGGTCCTTTATATATGTGGTGGCATTAAACTGATCGGCAATATTTTGCCGGGTAAATTAAATGTTAAAAAATATAATCAAATCAGTTAAACCGGGAATATAGGACGTATTATTTGACGTATTTCAGTTTTCTCGCTAACAAGGCAAAGCACTCGGTAATGAGCTTTCATATTACGTTTTCTGATACTACTAACGATGCAGGCGTATAACGAATAATATATAATATACGTAAACGCGCGTCTGCGAATAGATATTTAAGAAGAACCAAGTTGAAAGGTACGTAATTAACGTTAAATAAATTATGTAAATATATGTGGAGATGATTTTAGCCTCGACACTGGTCTTCATAACTCCATGCCGGATAATTACTAAGAATTCTGTAACAGCCGGCTGGACATATTCACCGCGGGAGATCTTACACGTAAACTTCACCGGGGTACGATAGTTATTTCCCTGACGAAGTTCTGCCCTGACGATAGAGATTAGCTGTCAACGATACAATTGAATCGACGCTATTTAATGAAATTCTCCGACTTAAATAATAGTCGTAATAACAGTAATAATAATTATGAACGATAATAAAATAATAATAATAATAATAATAGATAGGGAACTGTAACCGGACTATATTGAAATAATATAACACAGGCCGGTGGTATCTTTCGTCTATACGAGAATGTTACTGTCCGGTTTTGTATTTAATTTTTCACTATTTTCTTTAATAAATAATCTGTCAAATGTATTCCAGGATGTGAGAACATGTTTTGAAAAATACCTTTTCATACGTTAGGTTAATTACACACACAAGAGCGAGGTAACGCGTGATTAAAATGATACGACCTATTCAAAAATGATATCTATTAAATACACGCAACTAGCTCACTAAATAACCGGGGCCGACTTCAATTTTATTGTTTCTTAAGTAAACTAAAACCAATATATATATATATATATATATATATATATATATATATATATATATATACAGAATATAGAAGGTCTATTTATTTTAGTTCCTTTGTTTAATGTGAATAAGACATGTGTGGATTTTGTTTCATTAACTTTGATACTCCACAAATTAAACCACCTTTCTAAATCTGCTACGATGTGTAGTTTTTTCGATGCTTTTATTGGGTCTTTAACATTTTTTGGCAAATCTGATATAATACCGGTCCTAATACATTACCCTGAGGTACTCCTGATTGTATTACGTGAATGTTAGAATAAACACCATTTACATTAATGTCGAAGTAACGATTTGTAAGGTAAATTTAAGCAACGTGAAGTATCGGTGAGGCAATTTACGTTTAAGTTTATTGAGTAGGCCAGTGTGCCAAACTTTACCAACGACCTTTTCTGTATTTAGCAAAAAGAGCAGAGCAAGATTTTTTATCTTCATAGCTTTTATTTATAATATCGACAACTGTGTGTATCTGTTCTACTGTGCTGTGATGGTTTCTAAAGCCAAATTACAGGTTAGGTGACTATCTCAGTTATTAATTTTTATTTTGACTTTGCCGTCGTTTAACAGTTGACGCATAAATTCTTCCTTTCTTAAGATCGAGAAAATGCACGTTTCCGTTTTTTTGTAATTTCTTATTCCGTATACAAATATAGAACGAGATTTAGGGATTGTTTTATTATTATTATTATTATTATTATTATTACTAGTACTACTATCATTATATGTATTATATTATGATTAATCTTGTATATTTCTTTATATGTTAAGAATTTATACGCGTTTTAAAAAAAAATTTACATAAAATTAACGTGTGTTTATGTATGTTCGTATGTTTTTATATGTGTGTATGTGAATAATTAATTTCGAATATTTTATTTTGCGTTATTTTTTATACTACTACTATGTCATCGTCACGTTTATGTTTGCGGTATCTACACAGTAAGTTTGGACATATTTTGTTTCCTCTGCGTTCTACAACAAGTTATTGATTAATTTATTAATAATCACCCGGTATTACTTGCGCGCATAACGGAATCTTCGACTATAAATGTTATGTAAATGTTATAAAATGTTATTATTATTACAGTACAGAATGCGTTATTTCATTTAATTTGTTCGTTATAGCATTTACATTGTAAAAATGTTTGAAATATCTTAAATATATTTGATTTGATTATTAGATTTGTTCGGTTTAGTTTTTGTATAGCGCATTTTTTGATGTCGGTTATTTTAATTCAATGTTGGCAGTGTTTTATGTACTAATTACATTCAGTTTCCATTTCTACGATATTAAACATACTGTTAGCGTTTGTATTATTTACAACGTTAATAAGGGGATGTCACGATCTATTATAGTATTTTTGATATTTGTTACAATTACTATTACTAGTAACTTTATTACCTATTTGAAGTAAAATATAAATTACCGAAGTATATTACAAAGCTAATTGCTAAGCAAATATTGGTCGGCAAATCGGGAATTTTTGGTAATGATATAATTTTTAGGATATTCGCGTATATGCTGTGTGATTTTTTTTCTCACATTTCTGTAGCTTTAAAACGATACGAAGCTTTTTTTTTCCAATATAATTCGCTTAGTTTGAATTTTTCTTCGTTCAAAATTTATCTGATATAAATGATTTTGGTTAAGTTAGATTAGGGTTATGTTGAGCAAATGACCGGAACGATTTAATGTTGACTCGTTCAATAAAGAACCACTTAGTAATGTTCGATGATGTTGGAAAGAAAATGAAAATCGATAAGATTTATGATATAACCAAAATGATGGTTTTCCCCAAATTCGATATTTTCATATTTTCCTATATCTCGAGAAACTCATATTATGATGATTGCGTGAGACGTGCCAACGTAAAACTTTTCCCTTTCTGAGCACGGAAATAACTCGGCGAAAACCCTTATTATTATTATTATTAAATCGTTAACGGTATACTTCTCTATTCATTGTACCCGATTATCCTTAAAAATCGTAATTCCTCAAAGCAGAAAGTTATATATATATATATATATAATAAAGAAAACGTAGAAGAGCGAATAACGGAAATTGCAAAATGGAGAACGCGAAATTGAAAATTAATAAGTTGAAATAAAAGAATAAAAAAAAAAAAGTGAAAATTTATCGTCTCTTAATTCAACCAAAAACACGTTCGATACAACGAACGAAAATGTTGTTTTTTGTCGTCTTTTTTACCATCATCCAAAAGAAATATCATCTTATACAACGGCTATTGTCTAATATTACCTTCGAGACGTTCCCGTCTTCTGATGTTGTACCAGCTGCGAAGTCTGACGTAGTGACTTGCAAACCGGGTTTCTTTTTTCCAATGTAATATAGGCGTTGACATTCACACGGAGTACGTTCGAAAATCTAATGGTTTACTTTTTCGAACGCTATGAGAAAATTCGGTTAGCTAAATCGGGGAATATTATTTCGCTTAACTATTAAATAATCGACTAATGCCGCTATTTTTATTCATCTTTAAAGCGAACGTATTAGTGCAGCGTTTCCAGTCGTTTTTCTTGTTTTTTCATTATTGGCCACGTCTCGCTTCCGTATAGCATGATCGGAACCAACACTGAACTGTATACTGCCATCTTTGTTGATACTGATAGATCTTTATTCTTGAATACTCTCCGCGATAATCTATTATACGCCGCGCTAACATTCATTATGCGCGCGGAATAATCGAGAGACAAATCTTTACTGACAACACTTCCCAGGTATTTAAATGTGCTGACTGAGTGAAGATTGCAGCCATTCAGTTTGAAATCAGCTGTTTCTCTATTGATTTGAATTACTTCCGTTTTATTTTGACTTATTACAAGTCCAAAATCTGTATATGTCTCTGCCAAACAAAGTAACATATGTTGTAGCTCTTCCGCTTTATCACTTGCAATTACACAGTCATCGGCATATTGAAGACATCCCAGTTTGAACGATTTTACCGCACTTTTTGCCTTATATTTTGCTAAATTATACAAACCGCCGTCGAAGCGGAACGCTATTTCCACACCCGACTCTGCAAGTTTCCGATTGAATTCGCGATGTATAATATCCATGTAGAAGTTAAATAGTATTGGCGCGAGAACACAGCCTTGCTTTACTCCCGTGTTTATACCAAATTTCTCTGTACATCCAGAGTCACATAATACAGTTCCTGTTGTCCGCTCGTGTAATAGCTTCACCTGTAGCAGTAACGTTGGTGGACAACCGCCAATAAGCATTCCCACAAGGCTTCTCTGTTGACAGAATCAAACGCCTTTTTAACATAAATAAAGACAAGGTATAGCTTAGCCGTCTGCTCCCTATTTTTCTCCATCAGCTATCTAAGGGAAAAAATCATATCCGTTACACTCCGGTTTTCACGAAAACCGCATTGCTCCTCGGGTAGGTATGGATGCAGCAGTGCTTTTAACCTTTCTTGCAATATTTTTCCGAATATTTTACTCGCTGTGCATATTAGCGCAATACCCCGATAGTTACTACAATCCGCTCTGTCCCCTTTATTTTTATATATTGGCACTATAGCAGCTTCCTTGAAATCATTGGGTACAGATTTCTCCTTCCACATGCTAACAAATAATGTATGCAAACAATTAACAATTTCTTCGCTCATTTTATAAATATCGGCAGGGATGCCGTCAAGGGCCGGAGCTTTGTTGTTTTTTAAGCTTCCTTATCGCTATTCGAATTTCTTCTTTCGTTGGTGGTTCATCAAAGCTTGCATCGGTCTTCCTTTTTAATCGGTTTTGCAACACACATTTATTGATTTTTTCCCCGTTATTGAGCAGGTTCTTGAAACAATCTTCCCATCCAGACCTTATTTCATGGCTGTCACGTAATAGCTTTCCTGCCTGATTTTTTGGGACCGTATACGGTTTTTATCGCATTATAAAAGCCTCTGGAATCACTTGCATCGGCCAATTTTTGCATTTCACGTGATATTTACTGTTCCACTATTCGTTCTCCAATTTTCTTATATCCCTCTGGGCTTTTGCTTTAGTTGTTTGATTGTATAAACTTTGCCTGTTTAGCATCAAGCAATTCTTTACTTTCAATAGCATGGTCGGAAAACCAATCTGGCTGTTTACTATGTTTAACGACGAGAACTTTATTACAGATATCATTTATTTTTTGTTTTAGACCATTCCAATAATCTGCTGTCGTCATTTTTTCTTGTTGACTAATTTCTCTTAAAGAAGCATCCATTTCTGTTTTAAAATTGTCTGCGATTTTCTTTAAACTGCCGACATTATATCTGCAGGCGCAATTCTCGACTATGAGGTAACTTTATTTCCAAATACATAATACGCTCATTTAGAGCTACCGGTTCTTCAACTATATATGGGCATCAGTTTAGTATCCACTACAATTCCAACACCGTACAAAACGCTTTTTACAGTTGGGCAATCCTTTCCAATATAGCGTATATCCGGAAGTGCTTTCTGTCATAGCTCCTTCATCTGCTAATCTGGTCTCGCTTAGTGCAGCGATGTGAATATTATATTTTCTCAATTCTTGCAATATGACGGCTGTTCTTCTCATTTGAGCATTTTTACTATCTAATAACGTTCTTATATTCCACGTACCAAAGTTCCAAATTTTTAATTCTAAACACTTATTTTTAACTGCACCGCACGCAAACGTGTTCCCTCCTGGAGAATGCCGTAACTAGTAGGTATGTGGGAACTCGAAGCAGCCTAGCTTACCACAGGTGATCGTCCACTGCTTTGCGAGCTTGTTACGCCCCGTGGATCCAGCAGTTATTTTCATTTGCGTTTTCATTTCATATATGTTTCATATGTTAATTTTAGTGGAGAGATTGTAATAGAGACAACATAGTAACGGCCAAAGAGGGAACATAGGAGCTGTGCTCCTATGGCAAGGCAAGCCTAGACGACTGGCCGATCTGAACTGACACGATAAATCGTAGGCTAGAAAATGTAGAGTAGGTAAAAGGTAAGGGGAAGAGTGAAGGAAATAAGGAAAGGGAAGGAAAGGAGGTTAAGGAAGAAGGGTTTCATTTTCTGTCAGAGTTTGTTCCCTTAGCCTTTGGGTAACAACCCTAACCGCAAGGCAGCGGGTGCTACTGAGGAGGCAGTGTTGTAAGGTTTTGACAGCGACCTAACCTCGTTGAGGGTGAGACAGTCGTAGGAAATTTGCGAACTTTTAATAGATAGTTCCTCAAGCTGCCCATCCACTTCCTCGTGTCTCATTGCCCTGTCACTACTGGAGTCGTCCGCCTGGGACTTTTAACCAGTAGCGGCTCTTGGTTCGCGGCTGCTTATTGGTTATTCGCAGCTAACCAGTATATCTACTGGCCACTCCGCTATCCACCACCCGTGGACGCGTCCCTTTCCGGTTAGAGCTCTGGATCCCAGAAGGTACGTAGTTCCCCCTGGGGGATATATATATATATGCCATCACCGTCTGGTGCAGTAACCATGAAGTGGTTCTTTGCTTTGTCTGTCCCATGTGTATGCGTATATTTAAGATAACAAGACGTATGTTACTACTAGCGTGTTAACGATATTAATGCATTGTACGATAGCATACCTACATAGTATTCCAAGACGTTTCAAATATTTTTTCATTCTCTCGTAAACTATTCTATAGCATGTTATTTACACTTTGGAGAACTCTGAAATGATTTTATTCGAATTAAAAAGTACAAAATTAAAATTACTTTTTAACAAAAAGTACATTCCTTAATTACTAATCAACTCCTTAAGTAATTTAAAAACTTCATAGCGATGAATTGGTTAACTTTAAATGTTATTCGATTACTAAAGCGAGTAGATTAATTTTTTGGTATATATGCTCGGCTTTGCCCCGGATTAAAATGTGAGCTATTTTTGTAATTAAGTTTAAATATTCACGTTCTTTAGCCGACAAATAATTTTTGCCGACTCTTACCGAGAGGTGGTTCGGGTGAGTTAGTCTTTTTTCTTTTTCCTTTTTATTTATTTATTTATTTATTATGTTTTTTTTTTTGTATTTTAAAGTTATATTTGTAATATATGAAAAATTATTGTTATATCATTAACGGTGTATAAATAAAATACGATGCGCGAGAGAATAATTTCAAATTTTTCATTTTTTTTTTATCTCACAAGTTTCTGTTTGATTCGAAGTAATTTAGGTAGATAAAATAAAACGCCCGTATAAAGCTGGAAAGGTAAAATACAATCTTTTTTTTAGTCACATCCACACACTCAGTGTACACGTAACATAATATTTTTCTATATATATTTGTAAAACGTGAACTCGTATGATATATAAATGCACACATATCGAAATATACGCGATGAACATATAAATACATTAAAACCGGTAGCGCATTATTAAACAAAAACGTGTAAAAACTTTGAGTAAAGCTATTACATAAGTACGGTGCAAGTTCAATAAATTCTAATAACTCAATGGGTAACTAAAACCATAGGTTACATCGAGACTTAAAAATGCCATTAGTGAAAGACGAGATCAAACGTGCTGCAAAGCAATATGTATACCGTTTGGGAACGCACACAAACGTAGTGGCGATCAATTTACTTGACACTTGATCTATCCTAATTTTTTAGTGGGGTCCATCGCTGAATGCTAACCCCTAACAAGTTATTTCGCGTTCCAATTTGCTGGATGGCTACGTGGCCAGTTGTAATTTTAAAAATTATGAAAAAAAAAAACTAAACGCAACAAAACACGATATCAATAAATATTACGGTATAAATAGGTACAGAAAATTATTTTCGTATACAATAAATAAATTGCAGTCGCAATTAACGCTCGTGAACGCTGTTTATATAAAAAGTTTTAAGCTTCGATAAACGTTATTAGAGTTAACAATGTAATGCAGATGGACAGAATTTGCCTAATGTAAAATAAGACACAATTATATAACAGTTTCCTACGACGTCGTTAATAATTCGTTAAATAGTTTTTAGTTTGGGAATTTCGTTCGATCGGGTCAACGTACGAAAACCTGTCTTCTTATTCGGGTTTTATTTATAAACCCAAGTGCCCGATCTTGTCCTACTGCCATCGAATGAAATTCTAAATATACTAGCTGTTGTAAGTAAATACAACTGAGAAGAACAGTAAGTTACATGTGATTTTGGACAAATAATCCGTTGTGGAACTTTTACGAATTCAATATGACATTTAGCCATCCCAAGAGGAGTATCCCAAATAATGGCGCAGTTCGATCGAGTGAGACGTGTTATATAAAAAATAATTAATAATAATAATGCGATAATATTAATTGTATTAAAAAAAAATATATATATATAACGACAATTATAATCCGGAAAAAATGTTAACAGTATTATCTACCTATTATTTGTAAACTTTACAAATGTGAATAATGTTTGTATTTGTTTTTATTTCCCGTTGGGTCAATGCGTAAATAAATAAATCAGTTTAAATGAAATTTTTTGTGTGAAATTTCTGCCTTAGAAGCGGCTAAACTATTATTTTCTAACGTATTCCGTATGAAACGTTACGATAACAATAAGCAATAATCATTATTACGATTTTAACGTTAATATAACGATGAAAATAGTAAAAAAAATAATAATAATAATAAATAGTAAATAACGGTACGAGAGTGATGGCGGCTGGCTATATAAGAAAGAAATATAAATAAGAAAGAAATATAAATAAGAAAGAAATATAAATAAGAAATAAATAAAGGGTTCAGTACGGCGAGATCTGGACAGCGAGATATTCTTCGTTCGCATTTCATCACATTTTACAGACGTGCACTACTTTTGACGAAACTATTCACTGCCTACACCAATAAGCGACTGGTCCATATCCGTCCATCTTCGTACCATCTCCCATACATTCCCATTAGTATTTTTCGTTAACATGACGATAGTTCCAAATAGATATAAAGCATTATCGCGCAGACAGATCCATTTCATATATTCTGTGTCCACCTATTGTAACGGATGTACGTGCCGTGTTGGTGACAACGTTCTTCAATTGGCTGTATCCTATAAATACAGCTGTTTGTTCATTTCTCTTTTTTTTTTGCTCTGTTTCCTAATTTATTCGTACAATTCTGTATATATACATATATATATATACATATATATATATACATATATATATATATATATATATAAAGCTTTAATACAGTTCAGCACTACTCCACGTTTTAAAGAAGGAATTCCAAGAGCGTTGATAAGATAACCCTTGAACTGATTCGGAATGGTCGGTTCTTTCTTTTGAAGATGAAAAGATCAACTTAACTAAGCGGTCCACTTTAACCGAAGTAAACGTAAACGATCATATCACATTTATTCTAGCGGCTCCTCGTAATATTATTCCAGTTCTCCGTTCGTGCGGGTTCACTTTCAGTTAAAAAACTGACGACAAAATTTATAGCGTAAAATTTTATCGTTATTTTTCTATAGTAGCTTAGCTGTTCATTCATAATTGTAAGACGTCACCTCCCCTCGTAAAGGCGACATATCGAAAATTTCTGTAAGGTTTCGATAAATTTAAATCTTCATAATCGTTCTCCTTCGACGAATGAAGGCTATTTTTAATTATTATTTTTCAATTAAGAAATAATTTACATTTAAAATTGAGATAGATCGTTTTTTTTTTTTTATAACTATATATTTATTATCATACAAGACGGATAAAAAGCCTGCGTATTAAATAGTACGATGAATAACGAAAATCAAAATGCAGGCGCAACTACACGCATTCGCAAGTTCTCGCACACACATTAAAACAAGAAATTACTTACGCTCCATTTACACACTCCTACTACCAAATATAGGCACGCATATTCCTCGACGAATTAACGAATATAATAACCATTTACTCGCATATCTCAAAAATGTAATGTATATAATGTATAGCAGTAACATATCGAATATTCGACGAATATTAAATTAAAAATTAAATTAAAAAACTAAAAATAATAACGGAGTAAAACAGATATTTTAAATTATAGCGAAACTCTTGTCCTGGTAGATTTCGTTTCGTAGCGTTTGTAATGTAGTTAATAATTAATTTGTACCGCCCGAAAATATACGAAATAATAATACTAATAATAATTAATCCTATAAATTAGTAATCTAGATTAAAATGAAGTATAAATAAAACAAAATCATAACACACTTTATTCATTATAAAAGTTTTTTATTATTACTTTTCGACATTTATGTCATTATCAAACATACACAATAAATGTTACATATAAGTTACCAATCAGCGAAAAATGGAAAGGTCTTATGCTGGGAATCACTCTGATGGATGACAAAGCGCGTACGAAAAACAACAAAATTTAAAGAGATGCAATAAGTATTATTAAACATAGTAAATGGAGATGTTGCGGACAAGTGGCTAGAGTCGAAGACCGCTGGATAAGGGCGTCAACATCGTGGAAACCTGAGAAGAAACGAGCCTAGGATACGGTGGACAGATGTAATCCAAAAGTTCAGGCCAAATTGGCGGGATGAAGCTCAATATCGCGGCGTCTGGGAAAAGTTGGGTGAGGCCTTCGTCCAGCAGTGGACTGATCTAATGAAGAAGAATAAGAAAAAGTGATTTTTAGGAATTAAAGACAAAACAAAATCATAACGCAGCTTAATCGCTATAAATTTTTTTCATTGCGAAGCTTTTCGACAATTACGTCATTACGAAGCGTACACAATAAGTGATACGTATAAATTACAATTTAGTAAAATATGTATAACAAATTATAAGTTCACGTTATATGAATATTTCAGGTAATTTATATGTAACATTTATTGTGTATGTTTTTGATAATGACGTAACTGTCGAAAAGCTTTACAATAAAAAAAACCTTTTATAGTGATTAAACTGTGTTATGATTTTGTTTTGCTTATAATTCATAAAATCACTACTCTCCGATATATCAACACATAATGGAAAGTAACTTATTAAAAAAGTATCTACTACCACAAAATATATATCCATGGAGGGAAACGTGTTTAAATTATACAAAAACGAAAAGGTAACAACAACAACGATATTGTGTTGATTTACAAAAAAGGAAGTAAAAATAATATAGAAAACTATCGCCTTATTAAAGTTCTACGATATCTAAAATATTTTCAAAAGTTTTGGCTAAATAGACTAAAGCGGCTTTTAGATTTTGAGCAAGTTAAAGAGCAAGCTGGATTCCGGAGTGGATTTTCAACAATCGATCACTTACATGTAATAAATCTCCTCATGGAGAAACGTGAGGAATTTCAGCTACAATTAAATTTCGCATTTATAGATTACAAAAAATCGTTTGACTCGTTGAATCATTAATTTATAGATCGAGCATTGAGGAATCAGGTAGTACCAGTTATTTATAGAGAAATTTGATAAGGATATGAAGGCGAGAATAGTGACGGATATAAATGGGGAATATTTCACTTTAGAAAAAGGTGTAAAGCAAGGAGATCCATTATCGCCAATATTATTTAATGCTGCTTTAGAAGAATTATTTAAACAGCTAGATTGGAAGGATAAAGGTATAAACATAAATGGAGAAAGGTTAAGAAATCTTAGATTTTGTAGATGATGTAGTGATTATGTCTGAAAACGTTAACGAGTTACAGGATATGTTAAACGAATTAAATAACGTGGGGAAAAAAGCCGGTTTAAATATAAATCTGAATAAAACAAAACTATTATCTTCAGAAAGAAATGTAACAGGAGTTTTTTGTGATAATAAGAAAATATAAAGTGTAGAGAGTACACAGTTTACTTAGGACAGTTGATAACCCTAACGGATAAAACGAAGAAGAATAGGAGAATTGCACTTACATGGAAAAAATACTGATCGCTTAAAAACATTTTTAATGGTCCTTACAGTAGTAGACTGAAAGGAGAAATTTTAAATTTATGCGTTCTACCGACCCTAATGGATCTTAGACTTGGTCAAGTTCGAATATTATCAGGAATAAGGTTTCGACTTGTTAAAATGCAATGAAAAGGTCTATTTGGATTAAGAGATAAAATTAATATGAAAATAATTAAAAGTAAAGTTTAATTACAACTTTAACTGGGTAATAAGAAGGAAGAAATGGGATTGGGGCCGGACATGTTGGCGAGGATGGATTCGGCAAAATGGACTAAAAAAGTAACAGATTGGATTATATACGAGAAAAGGAAAAGAGGAAGACCGGAAATCAAATGGGATGATGATTTTGCTTGCGGCATAAACAGTACCAAAGGGTGGCTTACGACAGGGTAGAATGGGATCAGTTGAGTGGGGCCTTTGCCCGATTTCAAGGTTAAAACACATAGGTGATTTTGTTTTATTTTAATTATTCTTACTTAGAGTATAGTTTATTATGTTTACGGCTAATAATAATAATAGTAGTAATAACTTATTAAAGAAGTATCTACTACCACAATATATATCCATGGAGGGTATCGTGTTTAAATTATACAAACGAAAAGCTAACAACAACAATAACGGATAACTTAATCACTAGGTCTGTTCGTGTACGCGGTTCACTAAAAAAAACAAAACATTAGATCGTTTATTTGGTAGTACGTAGGAGATTTTTTATGTTAAATACTCATTTCTCACTTTACACCCGTTACATACATCATGAAGAAACCTGAATTACGCTATTTTACTTGTGTAGTGTAAGAATTTTATATCCATTATATTTCGCAACATATACCGGTATATTTAGAATAAGAAGTACCTGATATAATATAGATATTTTAGAAATTTACAATGTCGACTAACCTAATGTATTTATTATAATGCGGATCCCGAAAAACTGGAAAATATTCCAGCAGTGTACGCACTAGTGCATTATAAAGTGACAGCGGTATCTACGATCCGTGTGAATTTCTCATAATAAAATCGAGCAATTAACAAAAATGGCTGACAACATCGTTTACACGCGTAGAAAATTTCAAATCGTCGTCAATATATAAACTTCCAGATCCCGCACTACTTATTTATTAATTAGGAATGAAAGGATAACTATTTCCATCGCGACATCAACTGAAATAGACGCATTTATCATAGTCAGAAAGGTAAATGATTCTTTTTGATCCGCAGTTTACAGTCAGCTAAGTGAATGTATCGTATATACTTTGAGATAATTTGCAAGTAAAAGAAATCTTGAGTAATTTCCAATATCATTGATAAAAATTAGGAATAGAACAATTTGAACCTCGCGAAACCCACGAAGTAGGCGAATATGAATTAGAACGATAGCCGCTTTTATATACCGCGCGTAGCTCTTGCGATTATATAAAAAGAATTCAATCAATCGTCACCGATCATAGTCGTTTATGTGAAATGAGGAATGAAAATCAAAGATTAGTATAAATTGCCAAAGTGTGGATATTATCGAGACTTTTGATCGTGCTTGCTTCTTTCAACTTTCACGTAAATGGTTCTCCAATGCAGTTTTGTTTTCAGCGATTAATTCGAGTACCCGATCTTTATATCTCTCACGTGGTACGACTTAGATGCGTTGTAATTTTCCATACAGTCTATCTTCAATATTCGTACGACGTAACCTATTCAACGTAATTGCGTCGTGGCTAACAATTGTTCCTCGCTACGTCGAAGAACTTCGTCGATTTGATATAAAATTATCCCATTTGATTTTCCTTCGACGTATCGTCGCTGAAAGTGTTCTAGATTTTTTCTTTTTTTCTTCTGTATGAAACATAAGTTTCGTTTCTATAAAGAAGATTTGAAAGTATAACCGGTTTGTACTCCGAAATTTTAGTCAATCCTTCGAAATGCTTATTCTTAAACAGACGTTTGTTTAATTTAGAAATTGCCCCTCCCGATGCACGATTACTTCTATAGTTAATTTTTCGCACATAAAACCTGCATTTCACGTCTAATGGAAGTGAAGTAAATATCGATGAAAAATTAAATATAAAATCGAAAAATTCCTCCGATACTTTAAATAAACATATTTAATGGGGTAATGAAAAACGAAAAACTAAGCCAATGACGTTGTACGTGCAGGAAAATTTCAATATATACATACATATTTATATATAATATATATATATATATAATATATATATATTTCTCGGTTTTACTGTAGGTTTATTGCCACCCAATAAAAACTTTTGTTAATCTGGATCGATTAATTTACTTCACCAGGTGCGATTTAGTCGTTGCGACTTTCAAAAATGAAAATAATAATATAATCACAATAAACGAGATAATAATGGAGTTGGTTGTGCTAAGTTAACAGAGGGCGTGTTTGATATGTGTCTGTAGATCCGTACATTCATATTCTCCGTTGATAATATCTTCGTACGCTGGCAATACTGAATCGGAGCTAAATATTTTATATATATATATATATATATATAAAATATTGTAATATCGAAGGCGTTCGCAGCTTTTCATATTTCTCCGGTTTCATATCGGATATTTGATGATGACCAGTAATCATAACTGTTCGCCGACGTTACGTCAGCTGAAATTGAAATGTAAACCTGAGCAAAGTGCTCAGACCACCTAGGGGACGTATTATCTTGCGTTCGGAATGGAACGTGAAGAGACTCGAGGCTAAACTTGTAGTGTGAACTTTGGTGCGAGTTATTCTGACAAAAATAACAAATGACACGCGTGTATTCAGCTTCAAAACCGCGAGTCATCTGTGCGAGTAAGTTACGTGCGTGGTATGTAAAATTAAAACGATTTTAAAATCTGAACAACAAAAACGGAATTCAAATCACTGAACTTTTTAAAATGAAAAATCATATAGCCTTTCGGCTGTTAAGTTATTATCAAGTGGACATAAAAAACAATATAGAAATATATATATATAAAAAAGAACTGCTAAAATGAAAAAACTATATTTATAAAATAATCCGATAGGGCATGTAATAAACAACGCAATCAACAATCAGCAATACGAATTTTATATATCAGCAATAACACGCAAATAGACAGTAAAATAAGAAATAATGAAAATAACTGTCCGATGTAAAAATGAAGAAATTTACAATTTTTACAACTTCATCAAAATTTATCATTGAATTTAATAAATTATTATTATTTCTATTTTGTTTAGTAGTTTCCCTTTTTTTATAACGTTTAAAATTTTATTGACGAATATTATTGATTTCGTGTTTTAATTCTTTACAATGTTTATCTTATGATGATTATTTTTTGTCATTATTTATATATATATAAAATAATTTAAATGTGCTTTAAATCTTATCGTGAATCGGTTGCCTGTTTTTCCTACGTATTTTTTTCAACATTATGTTTATTCTTCTTCAATCGCCGTCTCCATTTCGAAAGTTGGCAATTCACAATCGAAAGCACCTTCTATCAGCGGCCGACCAGAAAAGTTCTAATCATCGGAACCACTTCTTGAGGTTGTTAATTCACATTTTTTGACGTCTTTCCCTTGATCTTTTCCCATTAATTTTCCCTTCATGTAATATTTTTAGTATAGTATATTTTTCTTCTCTCATAATATGTTCCAAGTATTGCAATTGTCTTCCTTTGACATTTCCCGTAGTTTTTCACAATCTATTAACGATGTACTTGACTTTTTGTACCTATGGTATTTTTAACATCTGGCGGTAACAATACATTTCAAACGCGTTGATCTTTTTTTCCAATGTTGAATTTAGTGTCCAACACTCACATCCATATCATTCACATCCATATATAGCAGAATAGAGAAGATGTAACATCTTTAATTTGTATACGTCTGAATTTTTGAATATATTTCCATCTTCTATTTTGTTGTTAATATTTAATTTCGATCGTGTGTTATTATTTCTTACTGCATAAATCTATGTTACATTTGTTTTTATTATTTCATATAATAATTTATCGAACCTAAATAATTGTTTTTATCTATTTCTTTATCGCTGTAAGATTTTCTCAGCTATAGTGACTGCTATTTGTTTTACGATGTTTTCTTCAGTATCTGGCAAAATGTTTTTGCCCTATTGATAAGACTTCTTGAACTAAATCAATACCTGAACCTGATGGCAGCTAAAAAAAAAAATGAAAATGAGAAAATGACACAATTCTCAATAAGACATTTTAAACCGCCTAGCTCGTATGATTTTAAGACTAATTATTCGGATAAAATGACGTTTTTTTTTTAACGTATATCCGTATAATTGCAATATACACGTTACTAACAATTTCTTATTTGCTTTTCGACGAATATTTTCAAAAATTAATACGTAAAATAACTTTTACATATTTTTGTTTACAATAATAAAAGTCTTCCTATTTACACTCGTAATTATTGAAATTTTTACATTTGATTTATTCAATTCACGTCTTGTACGTTTAATTCTACATTTGCTCACATTTACATTCTCATTTATTCTCGTAAATTGCGTTTTTTTTTTTTATCTTGGATGTTCTGTAGTATTGTATATGTTTTTTCAATATTTCCTTCCTGCTCTGAACGTAATTTTAAATCTATCGTGTGTTTTTTCGTTTACCATTTTATCCGGTATGTGGTTTAAAAGTTTCAAAGTAATACGTTTGTATCCTAATTATCGCTAGCTTATATTTCTGTACTTTTCTTAAAGTATTATAATTTGTTGGGTTTTTTTTTGGCTAATTCTGTAAAGTTTTGTAATATTCCTCTAATTTTATGTGTAAATAAATACCTCTTACGTTCGGTACATTTTGCCAAGTACATAATAACTTTGCCGTCTTTTTTCGTTATTATTTATACTGAAATCTGTTCTTTTTTCTACATACGATTTCCTTACCATCCCCGATGCCTCTTATATCTCATATCTTAACCTTCATTCAACTAGAGAATAATACACCGTCGTTAATATATTTTTTCACCTATATAGTTTCTTAGTGTGTATAACGCACCGTTTTCTCAATATAGTCTACGTACGAATTCCATCTTGTATGATTATTATACCCGGATATTCATGTTCGCCTGCAAGATGAATATTTCTGCAATTTTTGTTGGCGCGTTTATTTACATTTAATATATAATAAACGCATTCGTTTGTATTTTAAATTTGGGTTTATATCTATTATAATATTTCATATATATATATATATATAAAAGAAAGTCGTGTTAGTTACACCACTTATAACTCAAGAACGGCAGAACAGATTTGGCTGAAAATTGGTAGGGAGGTAGCTTAGAGCCAGGAGACGGACATAAGATACTTTTTATCCCGTTCGACAGCGTTCGGTGTCGAGCTACGAATTTTCGAAAATCGATGACCTGCCACCTTTGGCAAGGCATAGCGAGCGACGTAAACATTTTTAAACGATTCCGATTTTATAATTTGTCATTTATATACAGGATCCATAGGATCAAGCGAAAAAACCGCGAAAAAAAATTTCAAACCCAAACCGAACATTTCGAAACTAGCAATTTTTTCAAAATTTCGATTTTTTCGCAATAATTCGAGAACGATTCGAAATTTAGAAAATTTATTTAAACGAAAGTTATTTATCATTAAAATACGCGTCTAACGATGGTATCGCTGTATTTTTATATAGAATAGTCGCCGAGAAAATTGGGCTTAAAGGGTTTTGGGGTTTTGGGCCATTTTTGCGGCCCCCATGATAGATGGCGGTTCGGGTTGAGCTCAATAGAAAGTAGACGTGGAGATCTATAATTTATGCAATTACGTGAATGTTTTACGGTAACGAGAAATCGCGAGTTGAAAATTTCATTTTCGATTTTTAAAAATTTTGCCGGCGATTTTTGGACGACCGAATCTACAATGCATTTAGCATGGGCCAATGTTAATTATATATCTATATATCGTTATATATATATATATTTATATAGCGAATTTGTTATCGACTATAAATCGCTAACGTTTAGAGATACGAAAAAAATTGTTATTACCTAATTCGATCGTCGTAAAGAAACCTATTGAACCGAGTCATCGTCGAAATTTAAAAAAAAAAATTAGAGGTGTATGGGGGGGTGACTCATTAAAATTTCGATTTTGGAAAAATTCCGTTAAAATCGATACGGATACGATAGATATTAAAATGACGAATTCGAAACAGAAAACCGTTTTTCGTTACGATCGATAGTTGTCGAGCTACGAATTTTCGAAAATCGATGATCTGCCACCTTTGGCAAGGCATAGCGAGCGACATAAACATTTTTAAACGATTCCGATTTTATAATTTGTCGTTACTATATAAGATTTATAGGATAAAATGAAAAAAACGCGAAAAAAATTTCAAACCCAAACCGAAAATTGCGGACATGTATAACGCTTCGATTCAGTATTTACTTTGGATTCACTTTCATTTACTTAGAGAAGTTCAACTAAATAACACTTCATTTTTGTAATCGAAATGAATTCATTACTGTTGTAAAATGAAATAAAATTTTCCTTTAATTTTTTTTTTATCTTTTAATCATCAAACGAAATGTTACATAAAACGAAGTCATCTGGTGGCGAAACGGAGTTCGCCGGGTTTGCTAGTATATATATATATATATATATTGTAGTGTACGTAAACTTAAAATATCCAATATTCCGGAAACTTTAAAGATATTTACTTAGGTTTCATATATAACACGTTCTTACTTCTAAATTACGTATTGCGATCTCGCAAAAAGAAGAACGAAATGAAATTATTAACTCTGCTGAAAATATAACCTCACCCGAATTACGTCATTTAATTTGAAATTAGATAAAAATTAGTTATTAATAACAAAAATAATAACTTTATACCGTGCATCGGAAACTTCAAGCCGACGATAATATATTTGCGAATTATCTATTAAAAAATTTACAACATTCATCATTGAAGCCGAACCTTCAAAACTAAACCTTTGAATGGTTTCATCTTCAGTCTTGTTTGAATATACGAAAAAAAAAAGGGTTCAAAATTTATCCTTAATTCATTATTGCGTACTTTTTTTCGGTATTACTTTTATCTATTACAAGGAGGAATTGGCAATTGACGTCTACTTTTAAGCATTATCCTAGGTATATTTAAGAAAAATATTTTTAACCGATAGCGTAAAATAAATCGAGTTATGATTTGTTGATTTATCCACCCATTCTCTAATAATTATTAAGTAAACATTAACACTAAAAGATGTGATTTTATTTCGTACGTTAGCAATAAATGGATAAAAATAAATTTCCCGAAAGCGTTAGACCTTCTCAAATGAGACTAGCACGTTGTTACTAAAGGAATTTCATCTTATTATACTGATATTAAATCCTAGTTCGATCTTTTTTCTGATACTCCGCAATTATCCTCATTTTTGGTTCTGTGATGTATAATGAGGAACCTATTCGTCTGTATAATCACAAAACAGTCTGGAAATCGTTCAGTGAATACCTTGACACTAAGTTAAATATTTCTATTTCGCTAAAAAATCCCGGTGATATCGATAGTGCTGTACAGTGTCTAACACGAGAAATTCAAACTGCCGCAATACTAAGTACTCCGACAATCAGACGAAATGAAGATGATAAATATTACCCTTCTATAGTTTTAAAAAACTAATGAAAGAACACACAGACGAATATTTGAAATAGGTATTCGGTAGATAAAAAAAAGATTAATAATAAAACTAAAGAAACGAAAAAAACAGTATTAATTGATATTAGAAACAGAATTCTTAATAATTATTTATCGTAACTATCACCCATAGTAGATCATTCATTGTGGAAGTGTACTAAAAAAGAAATTAAATAATCGTGTAAACGGATACCTCCGTTAAGATTTGTCAACGAATCACGGACGCGAGATTCTAAAGAAAGAACGAATTTATTTGCTAATTATTTGGTAACAGTATTCAAGCCAAATACAATTACTAGCGATAACTGCGAAATCGATAATCTCTTAAATATTCTTGTACAGTATTTTCGCTGGATCAAGTCAACCTCGCCACAAGAGGACAAATGCGTACTCAAAGTACCGAAAAGCAAAAAATAGCCCCGGTTTTGATTTATTAACCGCTGAGTTACTGTCAAAAATTCCGAGGAAAACTATAGTGTTACTAACCGTCATTATGCAACGCAGTATTCTGATTACACTTCCTTCCGAAACAGTCGAAGTTTACGTTAATTATTATGGTTCTGAAACCAGATAAAGATCAGTTAACATCAAGTAGGTTACTCCCATATATTCGTTCGAATAATATTATACCGGATCATCAGTTCGGCTTTTTGCAACAATACTCCACAATTTATCAACTGTATAAGGTAGTATAATAGAAAATTCGTTGCACACTAAAAAGATCTAATGCTTCTCTATGTTCAATAATCATTTAATAAAGTCTAACATGTTGGCTTGTTTTATAAGTTGAAGCTATTACTTCCCGCAGACTATATTAATGAAAGATATTTCCTTATCTGAATTGTATCCCGTCTATGCGAGTGTGCTACAAAACTCGATACTTGGACCCACGTTGTATTTAATTTACACTGCCGATTATTCTGTGACTAATAATGTTCAGGTAGTCACATTTGCAGATGACACGACACTTCTTTCTTCTAATATCGATCCAAATACAGCGATTAGTAATCTTCAGACAGCACTCACTAATGTTGAAAACTGGTTTTAATAAATAGAACATAAAAGTCGATGAGAACAAATCTGTAAATATACAGTGTACTAGCAGAAAAGCTGGATCTCCTCCTGTTAGAATCAACAATGCAGAAGTACCAATCGGAACAAGCGTAAAATATCCGGGCTTATACTCGGATAGATCGCAATCATATTCGAATGAAGAGGAAAAAACTAGATGCATGTATTAAAAACCAATTTGGTTAATAAGCGGAAATAGTGTCATGTCTATTGACAACAAACGTCTTATCCATACTGCGAATGCCTGCTTGGACATACGAGATGCAGCTGTGGGACTGTTCAAAGCCGAAAAATGTAAAAACGATACAGACCGACCGGAATAAAATTCATCGGCTGATAACAAATACGCCTTAGTATGTAGCAAAACAAATCATTCATCATTATCTAAACATTCTTTATGTATGCGAAGTCGTTTATGCACAGAGCCATACTGTAACGCTGAAAAATCATCAAAATATCCTTGAATCAGAACTGTTGGACACGACCGGCGTTATAATAAGACGTAGTAAACCCCTGGACCTAATATAAGGTCGTGGTTACTGAGTGTGAATCAGTGAGTACTATACCCTTCCTGTTATGCTCGTTTCCTAAATATTGCTAAATGATCTTGTTGGTCAGCTTGCATTTAATATTAATGTAATTAAAAAAAAATGACTGAACAGCTGTCCGATGTTAAAGCCGACCCACGAAACAAACACCTTACTTTGATGGATGATGATAAATTTCAAATATAAAGTCCAACTAGTATAATTCATTTTTGTTCAGCGGGACAAGTATGTTACTTCAATTATTAAACATATTATACATAGATTTTAATGTAGATTACTACTTTATATACGATTACTACTACTATTTCGTAAAATCACAATTATTTATTAATACAAATGTTACAAATCAAAATCTAGCTTCTCGATTCAATTTTTGGCTTTGTCAGTTAGCTCCGTGATATTTTGTACAAAATTTTATTGTAACCAACTGATTAGAAGATAGACCCTTTTTTTTTCAATATCATTAATACTGTTACAGTAAGCTTCTTTAGGTGATTTGGCCTTGCTAGGTTTTTTAAAAATGTTCGGACGTCGTCGATTTAAATAGCGTAAATTTTAAAAACTTTTCGCATATTTCTGACTTATTAAACATTTGAATAAAACATAATTTTCACGAAACAGTAGTTTTAAACGTTTCTGGTAAAAAAATATAAAGAAATTTAAAATTACAAAAATACAATGTTATTCCTTTTAACAGCAACTGATTTTAAAAATTCAGTTTCGCACGAATAGATCGGTGTAAGCTGAATCGAAATATGAATTGCTTTATATTTGTTTCCAATTGATAATCGAATTTTTATTTTTCTTCTGGTAATTTATCTGAACATTTTATTATTGCGATCGTAATTTCTGAAATACTTATTGCTGAAACACCGCCAAATTTGTCATAAGTATAAAACGAAAGGGAAATAAATTATATAAATTTGTGGAATTTTATTTAATTATTTCTAGATACTACATATTCAACGTTAGTCTGATAAGTGATCAAACACTGGAGATTCTTCCGCTACCTACGGGTGAACTATAAATGTAAATTAATTCGATAAAACGAAAATTTTAGTCCACTCGAATTTAAATAGAGGGGATATGTAAATCCGTATTTTAAATATTATATCGATTAATGACGAGCAGAGTAGACGGATATTTGAATTGTTCAAGATATGGCCAGCGGAAAGTAATCTTTTCCATTAAAATATCGATGTTTATATTAAACTTTTATCCTCAAAATATCTCAGAATACATTCACAACACCGTGTAAAATTGGATAAGATCGTTTGCTCATAAAATTCATTATCTGATCTGATTAAATATGAAATTACACCCGACAGAAATATACTCTGGCTATAGTTTTTAAATGATCGAAATAAATACATACATATATATATATATATATATGTGTGTGAATGTGTATATATATATATTCATGCAGATCTCGCGATATTTGCATACACTTAGTTAACAATTTTTAATATATCTAAACGGGTTGAATAAAATAATCGTTTCAGATATGCTACATACAATGTATCTAATAATAAATTTTATAATACATATACATATGTATATATATATATGTATATAACGTCATTTACATAACAATGTATGTGTGGTTTTTCCCACACATGACGTTTCTATGATTTTCTAATGTATATTTGTTAAAATGCACAAGTGTATGGCTTAATGTAGTGGTCGCTGATATTTGAAAAGTACTTTGACATTATAAAAGATAAAAAGGTAGACAGCGCGTTTTTGTTCTTATATATACAGGTTGAAGATAAACAGATGATATATGTTATAGAATAAAGTTTTTTTCTTAACATTGTATTTATTACTATTTTCATTATGTTCATATACACCAACTATTTAAAATAACTTTTGTATTTATGTTTTTTTGTGTGTGTGTGTGTGATCTTTTTATCTTAAGCTTGCTGTTTCACTGGCAAACATATATATATATATCGCTGATGCTGTCCAACTTCGTATTATAACTGTTGCTCATATCTACATCTTGGTTAATGCTGAATAGATGCGTACGATAAATGCGATGAGCTGAATATTACAACTAACTTTCGAATTTTGAAACGGAATGACTTATTCTATCTCACGTATCTTCGAATACGTATCTGCGATTCAACAAAAGCATAGATTTATTCAGGAGATTACGACGAACTTACTATATATATATATATATATGTTATATATACCGACCTCCGACTAAAGGATACTTTAAATTCTGCATCATTTAAGGAAACCATCGTGTGTTATATATTCGCAATGCACGCATATTTATATATACTTACACACATACACATTATACGAACAGATATTGTTTCACTCATTTCCACGGTCATATAAATATATAAAAGCATTTGTTATTCGCTAGCATGGTTATTATAGAATTGTTTATGGTTTTATCTATTGTGCTATTGTCTGTAAGACGCTATATTTATGCGTGAGATATCTATTTTTATATAATACAGAGAATTTTAGTAGTGGTAGAAAGATGTGTATACATATGTGTGTGTGTGTGTGTAAATTGAAATTACAATTTTTGATTTTAATAAAAATATTTCATTTATACAATTCAATTACTATTACAGTAGTCATTATTATTATTATTATTACATATACTTGAGAGATTTGCAACTTTTACATATTGGCGTGTTCAGCTCATGCTCACATTAATTTACATTTTATTATAGAGTACGTTCGAAAACAAAAAATTTATAAAGGTGTCCCAAAACCCGTTAAATGTGTCCCAATTTAATCTACAGAAATCGGAGAATGAATAACTGATTACGACGTGTTCTAGTACGGGAAAATATGTATCTGATAAAAAATCAGGACCGGTCGGTAAACCAGGGTATAGAAATATTGAGTAAACCCCAACCGAGTGTGTCCGGTTCGCAGTTTATGTAATGATTTCTTCCCTTCTAAGCTCGCTCCATGATTTCTGTCGATTTCGTTAATTTCAATATCATCGTTTTCATGTTTGACTAGTAACATGTTTAAGAATGTTTTTATAGCAATGTCTAAGAAATCGATGTCCTTAATGTCAACATAACTTGAAATTTTGACGAAATTTAATTGCCGTAATTGCCTGATTGACTAGAACGACCCGAAGAAATTTTGAATAGTAGGAACGTATTTTAAAATCGTCAATAGATATGTTTCATGTTTTATCACTACAATCGCATAATTTTTTGACTTCTTTTCGAAACTCTTTGCACTGTCGTGATCGATTCACGCCGAAAATAACGTAACACGTGCTCCTTCTCATTATAGGATACCATGATAACTGAAACTGGACAAATACGAATCTCTCGTGTGTATACTAAACGTGGAGCACGCGGCTATATACCGTAGCTTACAAACTGCCCTATTCAAAAAACAAAACGGTCCGTCTTCTCTAGGTCACCCCATATATATACTGATTAAAAAAACCGAGGTAACAAATACAGACATATTTAGAACTGTCTGAAATAATTGCCTTTCATGTGTAACCTTCTTTAAAGAGAGATAAAAACAAATCATGATGATTGTACCAAAATATTAATTTACTCGCTTTAGTAGTAAAATAACATTTAAAATATAAAAACAAAAGAAACGAAGCTTTAAGCTTCGTTTCTTTTGTTTTTATATTTATATATCGCGATACACGGGGAGAATTTTACACTATTTCGGTACGTGTAGACGATATTTGTTGTTTCTTATTTTAAATGTAAAAATACACTTTTTATTTATTTATTTATTATATTACATTTAAAGTTATACAATTCTTCGCTATAAAGTTTTTAAATTTGATTTTAATTTTTGTACTTTTTAATCATTTTAGAGTGTACAAAGTGTAACGAGTTTAAGTATAAATAGCATACTATAGAACACCTACAAGAGAATGAAAAAATGTTGTTTCGAAACGTCTGGAAATATTATGTTGTAGATTAATTACATTCTTCACGCGTTTATTTATTCATTTATTTATTAGCAATAATTCGCCAATACAGCAGGTCAAAGGCCAATTACATAATCTAAAAAACTTAAATACATAATACTCTGAACTCCATATAAAATGCGAATATACGATAACCCACCTACACATACACACATAGAACAAATTATTTGCAAATATCCTTAACAGTTTCATAAATTTACCAAAATTATAACAATATAAAATATTCATATTATCATGTTTATTTTCTAACATAGTGTAAAATGTTAATAATGAACGAAGAGAGGAATATGAATATTGGTAAGTTTTACCTAAAGGTATTGATTATACTTAATACCAACGAACGTCAGAAGTTTGGACTATTACACATGATGCCTCTAGAAGTTTCAAATAATTTGAAACTATTTGAAACTTCTAGAGGCATCATGTGTAATAGTTCAAAATCGTGGTGTTCGTTGGAATTAAGTATAATCAATACATTTAGATAAAACTTAGCTATATGTTTCTATGTACACAAAATTTTTGCTTTAGCCAAGTATTTTTCTAGTTCTTTTTTTTTCTGCCTATCTGAGGCAATAAGCGGCGAAGATAGCATTTAACAATTATATTTATTTAGTGGAACGTGTCCCAGCGGCCACAGCTCCTTATTTTATAACAGAACTATTCATGGGTGTTATAGCGTATTTACATTAATGATATTACGCCTTTTTAAGCGTACGAATTCCGAACGATTTATTGTCAGGTTCTGCGCCAGATGGTTAATATGGTTTTCTAACCGTTGAATGTATCGTTCCTTACGGTTGTAAATCGCATCTTTAATTGATGGTATTTGTAGATCTTTTCGTATATTCTCGTTGCTCACGAACCATGGCGCTCCGACTATTGTACGCAATATCTTATCTTGAGCTGACCGTATGATATCGATGCTCGAGTTGCTTGCTGAACTCCAAAGTTCTATTCCGTAAGACCAAATAGGTCTTAGGATCGCCTTATATAGCAATACTTTACGTTCAATTGGAAGTCTGGAAGTTTTCCCAATTAACCAGTACATGCTGGAAAATTTTATAAACAATTGTTTTTTTTTGACAGTAATATGTTTTCTCCAGGTCAATTTGTTATCCAAATGCATACCAAGGTATTTCGCACTATCCGCGGAGGGGATTGTAACCCCATTGAGCGTTATTTCTGGATAATTCGTACAATTCCTTTTTAGTGTGAACACAACATGCGAACATTTCCTTTCATTGACTTTGACTTTCCAATAAGTAAGCCATGCTTCAAGTTCCTTTAGATGACTCTGTAATTGATTCGTTGCTATCACGATGTCAAAGTCAGCAGACAATATAACGGTATCATCAGCAAACATGGCTGTAGTTGTGTTAGCATTTGTCGGCAAATCTGAAGAGAATATTTGATACAGTACCGGTCCAAGTACACTGCCCTGGGGTACTCCGGATTTAATCGGATAGATGTTTGAAACTGCCTCGTTGATAGTAACATGAAAGTATCTTTCCGAGAGGTAAGATTTTATTAATAGATAATAAGGAACCGGTAATTTGCATTTTATTTTAAAAAGTAGGCCATCGTACCACACTTTATCAAATGTTTTTTCAATGTCCAGAAACACCGCAGGACAAAATTTCTTTTCTTCAAAACTTCTGTGAATAAGATTAACAACCTTGTGAATCTGTTCTATGGTATTGTGCTGATCTCTAAAACCGAATTAAAACTGCGGTATTATATTGTTAGCAGTCAAAATAGGTTTCAATCTTCTTAACAGTAATTTTTCAAAAATTTTTGTGAAAATCGGGAGCAGACTTATGGGTCTATGCGAAGCCACCTCTGTCAGTGGTTTACCCGGTTTCGGTATAACGATTATGTTCGCAAATTTCCATTGTACAGGAATGTAGCTTTGGCGAAGCATTGAGTTAAATATATATACTAACAATGTAACAGCCTTTTTTGGTAATTTCTTAACCGTCTTAAATCATGTCCAGGAGATTTTTTAAAATTCAGGTGTTTTTGTATAAAATTATTTACCTCCATAGGCGACATAGATCTTATTGGAAGAGACATTTGATACGGAGTTTGCAGGCAGTTTTCTACTTCATTGTCTGCAGCACTTGCCGTATTTTGTTTGTATGGATTGAAGATCTGTGACAAGTACTTAGCGAAAGTTTCTGCTTTTTCCTCGTCAGTTCTCATCCATTTGTTATCAGTTTTTATGGGTGCAAGTCTCGGCTGGTGACTATTTTTAATGTTTCTTACTGCTTTCCACAAGGAATAATCTGTATTAACATCAGGCGTTAATGAAGAGATGTAGCTATTAAAACTGCTGTTCTTCCATTCGAGAATTTTGTTTCTTAATTCTTTGGATCCCTTATTAAACGCAGTTTTGTCGTTAGGGTTTCTGGTATTCTGCCATATGCTCCTTAGTTTCCTTTTCTTCTGTATCATGTCCTTAATTACTTTCGGATGTCCTTTGATTAGTAAGACTTTATTATCTTTCTTAGGTATTGCTAAATATGCAGCTTGTTGGATACATCTGGTGAAATTTTCTACGGCTGCCTCAATATCCTCTTTAGTTTTTAATGGGATATTTAATTTAATCTTATTTTCAACTAAGTGTTGATATATTTCCCAATTAGTCGATCTATTACACATTACAGGTTTACTATCACTGTAAATGGCAGAGCAACTAACATTCATAATTATTGGGAAGTGATCAGAAACACCATCCAGACACGATTCAACAAGCAGATGATTAACGTTGATCCTGTTACAGACGAAGAAGTCAAGTAAATCTGGGATCTTATTATTGTCAGTAGGCCAGTAAGTAGGTTCTCCGCCAGACAAATGCAGTTGATTCCCTCTTGGATTACTCAATCGAGATCCCCATGTTTTATGCTTGGCGTTAAAATCTCCTCCTGAAATGAATCTGTAACCGAGGGTTTTAAAGTATTCACTGAACTGTTCTTGCGTTATGGTGTGCCTAGGAGGGCAGTAAGCGGATAAAACTGTGATAGGTCCACAGAAAGATTGTATCTCGACAGTAGTTGCCTGTAGGTATGCTGTAGCAAACTTGTCCATTTCATGATGCTTTAAGGCCTTTCTTATAACAATTGCACTAACTAATTGGGTAATATCTGGTTTAAAGATTAATGTAACATCTAAGATAATTTCGAAGTATCGGAACAATTATTTCTTTTTTCATTTCAACATCGTCCGTATTGTAAGTATCTACAACCACTAAGATGTCTACCAATGAAAGATAATAACATTTTGACGTATTTACCATTATTTTATTATCAAAAACTCCACCGTGTGAAATTATTAATATCTATTTATAACAGATTCACATCATTCGGTAATATAAAAATCCATCAATTCAATAAGACCGTTCACCTTAAAATCGGAGACCAACTGCACCCGTTAGTGTTATTTATAAAGCTATAGAAATTTGAAAGTATACTTATATTATTATTAGTATTACAAGTCGGTCTTTTGCTTTCGACATATAGTCGTCCATCTTTTCGTGACTTAATCTATCCAGGTTTAGTTGTAAATAAAACAAACCTAATATTAATGGAGGTTCTAAGAATTGGTTTCATTTTAATCCATAGTTTATCATACGTATTAAAAACGACTAAATCTTCTATTCTTTCCGCATATATGCTTTTATCTCCTGTAAAGCGCCACGATTATGTAATCAGCCAATCAGCGACATAGTGTATTTTGCCACTTGCTCGCTACCATACTTAGCAGCTAATTCTTTAACAATATTCATCCGAGATTATTCTGTATATCTATCTTTAAACTATCGGATTCTTTTTATTATTAAACAAAATATTTTTATATGTTTACCCGAAAATCTCAACTATAATCTGTCTTGAAGCGACCATCTCTGAAAGCTGACAATATCTGCGGATAAATAATATTTTGCGAAACTGATCACCAGAGTTCACGAGTCCTGTCATGCGCATTCTCAGCAATGGTTTGCATAAGGCGCGTTTTCCCAATTTCGGTAAATTCCGTACCCGGGTGCAGTGTGTACGTGTGTGAGGAGCAGCCGTTATTTACAGTGCATTACCAGAAAATCTCAAGTTGTTATTACTATTACGTTTGGTTACCTACATCCTAAATAAATATGATATTTTTAAAATTGTCTCTTCTCAGAGTTTTGATATTGGATGATAATGGTTATGTTTACGCTTATGATTAGTATTATACATGTTATTTTAGATTGTCCATGTTATTACATTGAGTTCTCGGTAAATGTATATACATTTAGGGGATGCAAGAAGAAATAGATAAGCGAATTCATTGATCGATTATTATTATTAATTTTCCAAATGATTATTTCATTTATATATATATTTTTTTTTATTTGTAATAGTTGTCGTTTTGTATTTTTTTTTAATTACTACTTTTAATGTGTACACAGATGTATGAAATTGACATAAATTTAATTCGATTTTCGATTACTACATTATTATTATTTATTATAATTTTATAAACGTTAACGCTTTTTTGATATTTATTACGCTACTCTTTAAACAAATGAGGCTCGTTTAAATTTTCTTATTTACATTATACATTGAAACGGGGAAAAAACAACTAAAAAGCTTTCATATATTCAAGCTGGGAAGAGCGAGTAAATAAATAATTTCAACATAAAAATTACCCCCGTTCCCTTGTCCATAACTGATTGTTAAATGATTTTATTTAATTTTTGTCCATCATTTACAATCATCTTTAAATATATATATATATATATATATATATATATATATATATATATATATATATATATAGGGTGACCCGGAAAAGACAGATGGTTTTGTTTTTTGAATAGCGCAGTTGGTAACACTGCTACAACACAAAACCGCGTGCTCATGTTTAGTGTACACATGACAGATTCATTTTCGATTAGTTTCAGTAATTATGGAACCCTGTAACGAGAAGGAGCGCGCGTTTTCTGTGGAACGTTGTTTTCGGTGTGAATCGATCACGACAGTGCAAAAAGAGTTTCGAAAAGAAAAGTTAGACGATTTTTTATTTGTGATGATACCTTAAGAGCTGCGTTCACGAAACATGTCCGCGAGATCTGGAACACCTGAAGACTCGGATTTCTGAAGAAATTTCAAAAATTCAGCGACCTATGTTCGGAAAAGATTCTTCGAAAATTTTGTAAAGACTGAATGAATGTATTTTTGCAAATGACGGTCATCTGAACGATATTGTGTTCCACAAATGATCGTAAACTAATCTCTCGTTTCCTTATTTTTAAATAAAAATTTTAATAAAATTTTGATCGAATAGTTTTTGAGTTACTCAAAAAACAACAAAACCGTCCGTCTACTCTGGGTCACCCTATACTAAAAAAAAAAGTTTTATATATTCAAACTGGAAAGAGCGATAAATAAATAATTTCGGCATAAATACTACGCCGATCGCCTTCTCAATATTTACGAAAACATTGATTTTATTTGATTTCTGTTCATCATTTACAATTATCTTTAAATATATATATATAATATATATGTATATATATATGTGTGTGTGTGTGTGTGTGAACAATTGAATCAGAAGTTCTGAATTCGTTATATCAAACAATAATAATGATAATAATAATAACGAGAAGAATAATTGTTTTTATTGTTGATTTTATTTCGTTAGGAAGATTTGCTGATTCACGGAGACAGTATGTACGACATGATAGACAAACAAGACCACCAAACGGTGCAGAATGAACTAGTCAAAAATATGCCTTCTCACGGCAACAGCAGCATAGGTAATGACGAACGACTTTTTCTGTGTCGTATGAACGTATCTAGGAATGCCAGAAGACAGATGCGTTTCGGAGACCAAAAGGTAAGCAAATACAATAATACAACAGAGACAACGATCAAACTCTTCTTCAAACAGATTTTAGCACGCTATAATCTCGACCACTACTATGCGTGCATAATATAATAATCGTTTCCCAGGTTTTTTCTTCTTTGTTACTTACAACGGCTTCAATGATTATTATTATTATTATTATTATTGTGTCCTGATAATTACACATTAACAGGCAATTTGTCTTCACAATAGAATTATCGTTAATTTCTAAGCAAATTTCAATTTTATATGCGTTTAGTTCTTTCTAATCAAAAGCGGAGCGTGCATATTTAATTATATATGTATATATACATATATATGTATATATACACACACATATATATATAAATATATATATATATATATATATGAATGTGTGTATATATCGGTACGTATGTAAAGATACATCCGTAACGTTAAATCGCGGCAATATTTGTAGTAATAGAGTTAATCATGATACAAGTATTTTATAATCAACTAAAATGATTACAGTTACCAAAACAATCTTGTCTACTATCAGTTAACTTAAATGACGTTCTCACACGGCCGAATTGCGCTGTTTGATGTTTTGTATCTGTCCAGATTCAACACCTTCCCGTGCTATCGTTTAAAGATAACGTGTAATGTATCTTCTAATATATCGTGGGTAACCGTAATAACGCGTGCAAATTATTATATTTTGTATTTCTTCGAATAGAATCTAATTTAGGGGATGATTGCTTAAATTGGCGAATTTCGAATTATATTAAAATTCGAATAAAAAACTAGTTAAAATCACAAAATTGTTTTACCACAAAGCTTATCGGCTGTCAAGTAGACGTAAATATACATATTTAAAGTATAAGAGAATTTTTATACAAATTATATAAATATAAAAGAAAAAGAAAATAAAATATAATAAAATATTGAATTAATGTACACTTTTACATACTGAAAAACGTTATAACAAAAAAAAAAAAACTGCTAGGAAAATGGAAATAATAAAAGAAAGATATAAAAATAATTTATTAAATTCAATGATAAATTTCAATAAAGAATTAGTTTTAAAAAGTTTATTATAAATTTAATCAATTTTTATATTAGACAGAAACGTGTTTTTTCTATCTCTTTTTAGTGTAATTGTTTATATATAAGTTTTATGTATATTACTGAATTGTTAATCGCGTTGTTTACCGCATTCACTATTGGATTATTTTATAATCCAAATTTGTTTTTATACTTTGGTATTTATTGTAATATTGTACGTTATTTTCGTTACTTTATTTTTTATCTTTTTTTTTTTATATTTATATAATTCGTCTATATTTTTATATAATGTATTGTGAATATTTGTTCTATAAATACATTTACAGTATTTAATATTAGTTTATTTATTAATACTAAACATAATCATGATATTATCTACTTAGAAAGAACACTTTAAAATAACGACAACCAACCAACGCATCGCACAGATCAAAAATGTTTGACATGACACAGACTCCATTATATATCATAATATATATATATATATATATATTGACAATACATTTATAAATATAAATAATATTCTTTATTTATACTTTAAATATTTAACAACATTGTAATAATGATTTCCCTACATAATGTTTACATATATTTTATGTCCATTTGATAATGACTAAATACCCCGAAAAGTTTTATAGTCTTTGTGATTTTAACTAACTTTTATTGTTTTTTTAAATCACTATAATTTTTATATATTTTTGTATTAATTGATAACACCCCAACACGATCCTGCACCACGCAACACGATCACTTACCGTCCTCTTCAAGTCTACATAATTTTTAATTCCAGTGTATTTTAATACAGAGCTGGGTCTTCCACGCGGTCGATTTCCATCAATTTTCCCTTCAATAATTGTCGATAATATGCTTTGATTTGATCTTAGTACATGCCCAAACCATCCCAGTCGAGTTTTCCTTATCCGGTCTAAGATATTTCTTCTTTCGCCCATTTTGTCAAGTACGGTTTGATTAATATTCGTTGAAGCTTCATCCAGCACCACATTTCAAATGTTTCAAGTCGCTAACAGTCTGCTTGTTTCAGCACCCACGTTTCTGCGCCATACAGCACAGTTGACCACACGAATGTTTTCATGAGCTGTTTACGTAACTGTAATGACATTGATCGTTGCACTAGTAGTGAATGTTTATCTGTGAACGCTGGCTATTCTTTTCCTCTATTTCCGGTGTACAATCGATATTATGGGTCACTATCTGGCCTAAATATTTGAACGTTGTTACTTGTTCTAGTGCCGTATTATTTATACTGATGGTGAATGGCTGGTGTTTTCTACTTACGGCCATCACTTTTGTTTTTGAAATGTTAATACTCATCCCGTGTTTTGCCATGATGTTATATAATTTGCTAATCATAGTTTGCAATGATTTTGAACAGGCATTTAGCCTGATTTATTCGACGTTCTCCTAATATGCGCAACATTGCTATCGCATCAAGTGTAAAACGGCCTTTCCTGAACCCGTATTGCGTTTCATCTAAATAATTATCTATTATCCCTTCCAATCTTTTTTTAATGATTTGCAACAAAATTTTTGAACCATGAGAGACCAAGCTAATAGTGCGATAATCTGTACACATTTTGGAGATTTTGTTCTTTGGGGTGGGCATCATAACCGATATATAATGATCCTATGCTTCTCTCAACGTTAATTCACAAATCATTTTGTATAACATTTCTTTAACCTGGGAACTGCTATTTTTCTATAATTCTGCGTTTATATTATCGAATCCAGCTGCCTTGTTATCCTTTAGAGATCGTAGCGCTGCATCAAATTCTGCTCGCAATATCGTCTCCTGCCCTTCCATCTGATTTTTTAGTTTCTAAGGCTGGGCTACTTGTAAAGAGTTTCTACATATTTTTTCCATATACATCGTATTTCTTCTGTTGTTTATGCTACTAATCCTTCTTTTGTATGGATTACATGTGTAACCCTTTACGTTTCAACCAGTATTGTTTTATTTTTCTATATGCAGTATCTGTATTATCCTTCGATATATCTTTTTCAATTTCTGTGCATTTCTGTTCTCACCATTGTTCCTATTTAAACGTTTGAACTCGCGATTTATTGCATTTTTTAATGTTTTTTCCTTCTTTAGATGATATATTTTTATATTTCCTCCATCATCTTCAGTACATCATTTGTGATCCACTGCTTATGTTGCCCCTGCCGTTGTCTAACAGCTTGCTTCACGACATTTGTAATTGTATTCCATGTCTCTTCGATGTTCACACAAAATTAATTATATCGTCGTCTATATGGCATTTCAAAATATTTTCCAGTTTATGACCAATTTATTCGTATTGAAGCAATAAATCTAAAACACTAATGCATAACAGCGACGCAATTATATCGATACGTTAGAAATTAGACAGTGAAAAGATATGAACCGATTTTTTCGTGTTTACATTCTGTCCATCGTGAAACACTCCGGTTTACACTGTGTTAACTTTAATAAGTTTCCTTCGAAAATCACTGTTCACTGATCTATCTACTTCCTATATATACGTTATACATCACCTGGTGATGATCACTGTTATTATTATTAATATTATATTATATACGAATAACCAAATAGTTTACACGTTGTAAAAAAACGCGGTAAACTTGAAAAATTTATAACCGGCTGAATAAAATATACGAATTAGTTAATAGCTACATTTAAAATAATATATTGACGTCGATAATATATATTTGTAAAATGACGTAAGTTAATAATGCATATAAATCGTGGATATTTTAAAATAACGTGGGGATGTCTTAACGGTGTAGAGAAGACATTTATTTCGAATAAGAAAACACAAAGTCGATATTTTTCAAAATCTAGTCGGCAGACGCCGCGGTAATTATGAAGCAGAATATCGAATACGTGAATGTTTTGTTGGGATTTGTAATTTGGACACACGTAGAAATTTTCTCTCGAAGAGACCTTCAACAATCTAGACGAGTGGATACTATAATGTGTGTAGAATATTTAAAAGTCTTATTTAGAATATTAATAGAAGACCCGTCAACGGGATTCCGTAAAAAATATCACATGGTTAGTAATCTAAGCGAGTGGAAAACGCAACATAAAAATATTATTAATTCCACGACACCATTATAGCTATTGACGACATTCAAACGAAGCTAAAATTTTCATTTTCGCTCGATAAAGGGTACGTACGGTAACGGTAATTCTTTCGCATTCTGCTGGCACGACCTAGGTTCGCATCGGACGAACTCGGCTTGCCGAGGAAAAAGCAATCGGTACTGACTACCCAAGAATCTAGCCGATTCGCTATATCAATGTTCGTGTTAACAATAATGGTTTCGGTGACGTCTGCCGCCACCGACTTTCGAATATTTTTACTTTGCAGTTTTACACGACCGATGACGATTCTGTCGCCGTGAATTTATCGTCTGGACGTGTTATGTTGTTATGGCTTCACGAGACTACGGCTAAATTCTCGGAATACTGGAAATACTTTCGTACTGTTTTCACGGGAACTTTACCCTGTAAACTGGGAAATGTTTGTACGTATTGCGTACACTCTTAACTGGAACAGCGCCGATGAATTATTTCGCTTCGTATCTTAATCTCTATTATTCGTAACGACGACTTCGGTCTTCGGGTTTCCGCGCAAGAATAATGTCCTCGACACTAAACCGTTAACGATGTCCGTTACATGGGTGTGTAAACGCTGGTGTCAGGATAGAAATCGAAGTTTAAGTTTTGTTTAGTTTCGAGAATAATACTTCGTTCGGGTGACGATGGTACGTTTTTAAAACTGGAACTAGCGAACGAGTGAATTTTCATTTCTTCATCTGAAATTTCTTGCGGCTTAATCATTTTGTTGTTGTTTTTTCTCGAGCACCGTCTATAAGGACAATAGAAACGTTTTTTTTTTTTTTAATTCTTTCCAGTCTATACTATAAAACATCAACGCACACACTCGCGCATATAACATGTTTGTGTACACAGTGTTAAATAGACTTGTCTTAGGCGCGCGTTCAATAGAGGAGATTGATTACTGCGGTAGGTTTACAACGGAGCATAAATCACCGGGACGAGATTTATTTACTGGTGCTATTTTTTATTTTTGTTTCAATTTTATATCTCGTTTTCTTTCTCGTCGTGCAATAGATTGAAAATAATAAATAAATAATCTAGAAACAAATTCTAACTCTTGCAACGTACCTTCACATTAAACCCATCATCATCCAACCGCCCGCGCTTCATCGTCATTTGTATTCCGGTGTATTTTTTCACTATTAAACACACACACACATATATTATATACATATATATATATATTCATATACATTTATGTTATGAAATATTTTGGATTTAACAAATAAAGTAAGACGCCTTATGTTTTGTACAATAATCCATGGGTAATAGCGTTTGTATTACATATGTAAGGGATGTACCCACGAAGCTTAATTTGGCATAAAATGAAATAAAAAGATCAAAATCTGAAAACGCCGTTTATTACTATCTGATTGTCTGCAGTCGCCACACAGGAGAATACGTACGAGATTTTACATAATATGTAGTTGACTACGCGAGTGGGAGGTCTCGAAAATAAGAAAAAGTCTTCGTAATCCGATGATTTTTCACTATTTTTAAGTTTTATTTATTATTTGTCTCTTATCATCGCATTCCCATAGTTTGATTCGGTACGTTAAGATCAGCTTGCTAGTGTAGCCGCTTACACGATCGGTCTAATGGACAGTTCCGCCCGTTAAGCCAACGTGTTTTTATCTTGTGAATTTTCCAAGTAAGGTGCTTATCCAAATGTATTCCGAAGTATTTGGCTGAATCTGTTTGAGGTATAGCTCGATCACCTAGATATCGATCGTATAATAGGCGTAAGTGACGTGGATGGATTTTGTTTCATTAAGCAAAATCGCTGTCGTCCACTTTTGGATGCAATTAACCGCTCGTCAAAGTTTTGCTGCTTCTTCAGCCTGACTATCGCTAACAGAAAGTACATCATCAATTTTCATTTAGCGTTAATATTTAATTGTGTAGTTCAAAGCTCGCTCTCTTATACATTTCTTTCTGGTACAGATTATCGCGCGTCGATTAATCAGCATACTCTTATTAGGTGTAAATGATTTCGTAATAAATAATTGTAAATACATCCCATCATTTGTAATATTGCGCGTATAAATTCGATTTGATTATTATTACATTAATGACACCCTTAAACGGGATATCGTTCCGGTTGATACTTAGATGATATTTTCACCGTTCAGTCATAATTTTTATATATATATATATATATTACTGCGAACTGTCCACCAAGTACATTTAGCAGCACGTTTAAGAGAATTGAACATGAGAAAATAAGTATCCAACGATACCTACCCGATTACCTCAAACGGGATCTTGCGGTTTCTGACGTTTTAGTGGTATCGAGCAATCCCCCTAGAAAGAGTGTTCGGGTGGCTATCGAGTCTTCTTGCGTGTCTTTTAACGTGAATTTTTATGACCTCGGTCGCATAATCTATACGAAAATCTCGATGCAACGTTAGATTTGTTACATACCAGGGTGCCTTGGTTATCATACTAAGAATTTTATTTTGTGACGTTTGTATTATTTTCAGGTTTGGTGGTTTAGCACAAGTTCAAAGTTGCACCCCATAGGTCCGGACAGGTCTTAGAATCACTGTATATATTAAACGTTTATTATCTGTCGTCAGTACACTGTTTCTCCCTATCAGCCAGTACATTTTTTTAACTCGAATATCAAATTCTTTGTTTTTTCATCAGTATGTGATGTTTCCATGTTAATCGGCTATCCAGGTGTAATCCTAAGTACTTGACCGTTGATCGCACAGACAGATCGGTGCTTTTCATCCTGACGGGTGGGGCTGTAACTTTTCTGTTGGTAAAATGGATATTCACAGATTTGTTTTCATTGATTCCAATTTTCCATTTTTTAAACCATATCTCCGCCTTAGTAAGAGCTTTCTGTAGATTACTGCTACCTATCTTCGGATCTGTATGTGTTGAGAGCAATGCACTGTCATCCGCAAATGCAGCCACCTGTATACGTTTCCCATTGTAGGGAAGTCGGCCGTGTATAACGAGTACAGCGTGAGGCCCAGCACAGAACCTTGGGGAACGCCTGCTAAAACAGGATGTATATCTGAATAGGTATGTTTGTAACGCACTTGAAAATGCCGATTTTCTACGTATGATTTCAACAACAGTTAAACATTTTTCGGCAATAGACATTTCAATTTATATAATAAACCATCGTGCGAAATTTTATCGAAACTTGTTGAACATCGAGAAATGCCGCGGTACATACTTTTTTCGTTTATAAGCTATTTTCAATTATACTAACCACCCTATGTAATTGATCAGTGGTGGAATGGCGTTTTATAAAACCGAATTGATGTTGCAGAATTATATCATTAGATTATATGTAAAGCTGTAATCTTTTTAATATTCATTTTTCTACTACCTTCGACAAAACAGGCACCAAGGAGATCGGACAATAAGATGAAACAGAATACTACGGATCTTTTCCAGGTTTCGGAATCATTATAATTTGCTCGAATTTCCATTGCACTGGAAATTATTGTATGCGGAATATTACAATATATATTAAGTCAGCAATTAGCTTTTCGCGGAAGTTCATTCAATAATTCAGCGCTTATTAAGTCGAAACCCGGACTTTTCTTCTTTTTCAACGTTTTAAGTAAACACCTCAAAAGGTGACGCTAACTTAATCGAAGCAGATGATTCATATGGACTATTTATATAGTCATATATATGTCCCTGTCCGTGCTAGCCGTTATGTTTGACTAAAACACGGTTGCCAAGTACTCAGTAAATAAATCTGACCTCTGTTTATCATCTGTTGTCCATGATCCGTTATCATGTTTTTTCGGAGGAATATGTGTACTGGACTATTTAATATTTTTGGTGCACTTTCACAAATCTATTGCTAGGAGTGTGAGTTTAGTTAAATAGCTATTAAGGGTTTTAAATAATTTTTTTAATTCTTTTACTCTATTGTTGAACAATTTTTTATCCCAGGGATTCCTTTTTTGGAATCACTTCGTCTAAACTTTCTGACTGATAGCGGATAATTATTACTTTTTTTGTAAATATTAACCGGTGTATTCTGCGTGGCTGCTGTTTGTATCCCTCTAGTTAGATACCGTACTACTGCATTCTCGATGTTAATTTCGCTTTTTAATGGAATTTTTAGATTTAATTTAGTATCTAGATATTCTCTAAATGATTCCCAATCCGTTTTGTGGTTACACAAATATATTTTTTCCTCTCGGCATATAACCGAATCGCTAAACGTTAAAATAATACAAGAGTGGTCCGAAAAAAGATCGAAAGAAGAATTATTTCTGAGTAGTAACTAGCAGTTCCTTTCGTAATGAAAAAATTCAGCAGATCCGATATGTTACAATTGTTGGTTGGCCAATATGTCGGTTCCCCCGTTGATATGTATTTAGCAATATGACTTTCCAGTGCTTGTTTCAGCATACGCCCCCTAGTTGTCGTTAACCTGGAGCCCCACGCTATATGTTTGGCGTTCCAATCAGCTCCCGAAACGAATTTACTCCCCAAATATTTTATATATTTGTTGAATTGTATCGCCGTTGTCTTGTGTCGGTGGCGGTCAATACGCATCTGATAACACAATTTGGCCACCCATCATCTGTATGCTAATATTAGTTCCCAGTAGATACTCCTCTTTAAACTGATTTAATTCATGATGTGCAATGTCAGTTTTTATTAAAACCACCATGCGATTTTCCCGAGGGGTGTGTACACGAATACGTGTTATAATTATTTATTTTGAAATTATCCTTGTCAGTAAGGTGAGTTTCAGAAACTAAAATTACATCGATTGAATTAATATTTAAGAACAATTCAACTTCGGCTTTATGATTTTTTAAGCCATTCGCGCTCCACTGAGCAACTCTTAGATACCTGAGCATTATTCGATTAGTGTTTGAACTAACGTGGTAATAACATCATGCTATTTTGTTCAGCTAATTGGCGGTATATTGCCTTCTTTCTTTATAACTCGCGGGATGAGATCCACCGCACAGTCCGCATGTAGGAGGTGACTGTGGGTCCTTTTTGCATTCGTAGGTTCTGTGTCCATCTCCATATTTCACGTATATTGGCGGCTATTGTATAGTAGGCTTTCGTATGTCTCCATTGTTGACAGTTCAGACACTGCGCCATTGATGCTTTCTTTTTAGGCGATTCTATTTTAATAATATATATCTGACAATTTGTTGTTGGTTCTAGTTCTACGAAGAATAGTTATAATGTCCATTATATGATTCACGAAATTTTAATGTTAACAAAATTTTTCATTTTCTGCTTGACATGAAACGTCCTAATTTTAAAAATATTTATATAAATACATCGAAAATCATCTGAAGTGTTCACCTAAGAAGCACTATTGTACAATAAACACCAGTATAAAATTTATAATTTTGAAACAAAATTCTGCAATGTACGACTGCGCGGGTTAAAGGGGTGTATGCGATTTTTTCATCCGTTAATTATCAAAATTAAAAAAAAAAAAGAAGTTAAACTCGCAAAAGATAAAATTATATTGCAAAAATTAACAAACGCGTCCGTTTTCGTAGCGAAATAAACGTACTAATAGTGAAAATCAGATAACGCCCTATTAGCAACTTGAAGAAGCTTGAACAAAACTAGGCGCCATGTAGTCTCCTAGTTGTATATGACAACACAAACACAAAAAAAAAGTATATATATATATAACACCAACGCAGAACAACAGGATGCTTCTCAATCGTTGACAATTATTATGGCCACTTCGACGTACACACATGTATATTATATATAACCGATCATTAGGGTTATCTCATTAACGTAAAAGAATCTTCGAACCCAATTTAAATAATAAGATACGGGCTCCCCCACAGTCAATCCCTTATATTTAATAAAGTCTTTTTTTCTCTTTTAGCAACAAAGTGCGCAAATGATAAATCTCGAACCACATTCTTTTTCTTATATTCTTTTTATTATTAATTAACTCAATGCATCCGTGGGCAATCTTTATTCCGTTCTAAATGGTCGTCCCGATTATATTTATAAGAGCACATTATATATATATATATATATATATATATATATATATATATATATATATATATATATATATATATAGATATATATATATATATATATATATATATATATATATATATATATATATTATATAGAACAATACTTCCAGGAATTTTTTCACTAACGAAACTGACTTTTGACGTTCCTTAGTTAATATACATAAGTTATATATATATATATGTATGTATTCTCACTCGAGGACGGTTCTAAATCATTATGGACGCTTATGTCTTGTATAAAAAAGCAAACCTGAGCACTGTATTGTTGTACAGTTACATAATTGGCAAACTACATTTCATTCTACTGAGAGTCCTTTCAACAGTAATATTTTTCCCAAAGTATCCAATATATATATATATATATATATATATATATATATATATATATATATATATGATGCATATAATCGCATTTAAAAGGTTGAGCCCTAAAAAAATAGTGATGGCCAGCAGATTTGATGGCGGATTATTTAACATACATCAGTTTCAAGCAGCTTCAAAATGTTTCAGAGTAGGGGTATTCGATTTCCAATATGCAGATGATTGTACTGTAATCGCGCATACTGTACGGGAACTACAGACCGCTATCAAAATACTTGATACAGTGCACGACCGCTTTGGCCTAGCTATAAATAAAAATAAAACTTAATTGCTCTTACAAGTAGCACCAACAGATAAACGGCAAAAGGAACATCTGTTCATACTAAGCAATTGAAACAGGTGAAAAATTTTAAATATCTTGGTAGTATGCTTAACAACAAGGTCGGCTTAGATACCGAAATTTGCAGTAGAATACAAGCTACTTCAGCTGCAATAAATGAGCTTAGTGGAAGGATCTTTAACAACAAGCAGATCTTATTATCAACAAAACTAATAATGTATACCGATGCTCCTTTATGGCTCAGAAACACGGGCCCCATACAAGAAGAACATACGTAGCTTTCCACCATAGATCATTGCGGAGGTTATCGCGTGTTCGTTGGCAGAACCGAGTGACGAATCGCGAAATTTTAGTACGGGCTAACTGCAAGTCTATTCAAATACTGCTTTATAATAACAGCTTGAGATGGCCCGGACATGTAACCAGAATGAATGACGATAGACCTCCGAAGAAATTCCTTTACAGCCAACTTCTTGTTGGCAAACGTCGCATTGGACGTCATTGTTGGCGATATAACGACTATTTGTATCAAACACTGAAGGAATGCGAAATTGATCCCAAGAAATAGGAGAAAAAGCAATGGATCGCAAAATCTGGAGGCAAGCAGTAGGAAATGGTCTACAGAAAGCGGATCATAACGCTCAATTTGCTTAGGAAAGAAAAAGTAAACGACGTAAAGGCTTACTGAAAACGACTGGAACAGATTACATTAATACTGGTTGCTTTACATGTGATGCATGAGGAAAGGAATATGCCACGAGAATCGGTTTAATTTGCCACGTTAGGATTCATAAATAATGGATAATACTCAATACTCGGATGACGAGTGGATAAATGATGATATCATGATACCCGCAAGTATCGAAAGTGTAACTCGTTTATCGCGTTTATCGAGGAGACTGGAGCAAACTATAGCGATGACTATGGGTTATTAATTAAACGGAAGGAGACTAAAATTATAATAATTAACCGTTTTAAAATCGAGGATGAAAATTAGAACTCCGAACAAGCGATTAAAAGCGCTATAAGGCGTTTAATAAAAATATAAATCTAGTCACGATGCTGAAACAGGAATGATATACCGAGCATAATGTAGGGGCGCGCACTAATCGTTCGAATTGTGGTATTGGAAACAAATGTTACGTATTCCGTGAACGGCAGAAAGAATGAACAAATCTGTGCTGAAAAAGTCGATAAACCCATACGGTTATTAGAGGAAGTTCTTATCAGAATTGCGCTAATGACTAAAAATTTGGCCCTTTAAATAGGCTACAGTATTTTTTTTATTCTACGCGAAAATGTCTTTACTAATTTATTTGATCAATGTGCACGCTGATATTATTCACATCCTGTTGGTATTTTCTCTCGCAGACTGACAACAAGAAATATTTATCGACGATTAGCCAGTATCGAGAGCGAGAGTATATCACAGAGAGTAGACGACGTGTACAGAGCATCGACTATATTATTCTAGTAGCCAGTAATAATCGACCAGCTATTTTAAAATGTCTTATCTACCTGTATATATGTATATATGTATATATAACGATGTACGTTTTCCTACTCTACCACCGACCATTGTATAACATTACATATATTTCCATTTTTTTCTTATCATTTCTTTTTAGGCTGAAATTTCCTATTTTCGGCTTTTATCAATTTCGTCAAAATACAACGAATGATATTAACACACAATACTGCGAGCCTATATACATATTGTAAACTTCTTCTTCTTCATATCCTGAATCCGTAGATTGGTGGATAACCTTTATGACTCACGATCCTATTGACTAAACTGAACTTTGAATTAAAATTTCTTTTTAGGTATGCATAACTTGTTGCTCCCGTGTCATTTATTAATTGATCAATATATCTATTCCGTGGCCTTCCTCTATATCGTTTACCTTCCATTTTTCCTTCAATTAGGTGTACGAAACTTGGATTATGTCGATATAAGTGTGACCTATCCATTTAACCCTTCTCCTTCTTAACGGTTAAATTAGACTTCTCGATTCGTGTATGTTTTCGAAAATATTTTCATTCTTTATTTTTTCTGTCCAACTAATTTTCTGTAGTCTACGCCAACACCAGGTTTCGAAAGCTTTTATTCTTTTATACATTTTGATCGTCCAAGTTTCTGACCCGTACCATATGTATGTCTTAACAAAGTACTTTCTGGTTTTTAATCTTATGTTTTTCGAAGTTAATAAAGATTCCTTCTTATTAAAAGTCGATTTTTGCTAAACTAATTCTAATTGATATTTCTTTGTTATTCCTTCCATCTTGAGTGGTTAGGCTTCCTAAGTACCTGTAAGACGTCACTTGTTTTAATCGTTTTCCGTTAATTTTTATATTTACTGTGCCTTGTTTTACTTTTTAGTGTTTATATTAATTATTTTATTTTATTCATTTTCAATTTCTAACATACCCCTCTGCTATAAACATGTAATAATACATGTATATATATCTTTATATATATATCAGTCTTCTGTGCGTGTGTATGTGATTGAACTCCTCCTAAACGGCTGAACAGGTTTGGATGTAATTTTTTTTTCGTGTTCCCGTGGATTCGAAAATAGTTTAGATTCACAATTTGGTCTACTGTAAAATGTTTATTTAATTTTAATCTTTTATTCTTTAAACTGTTGTTGATCTTGGACTGATTTACATTGAATGCGGCAGATAGCGCTGCGATCGCAGTGTGGAATATTCAAAAATATTTTATTTTAATTTCAGTTTGTCCCGATTGTTGGGGCCGCGATCATATTGAAGAAAATTTTGTAACTTCCTGTTATTATTGCGTTAAAATAAATCACGTTCTAATTGAAATATTACATTTAGTTGTAATTAGTGTGTAAAGGGTTTTGAAGTGTACATAAAAAAAAAAACTGTACAGTTTGCAAATTTAGCGTAGTATTGAAGTGAGTATTTTACATGACTTTCTGTCAAATTTACACGCGCATTGATTAACAACCGCCCTAACCTACACATTTATTTGTGCAGTTAATTGATTTCGTAGCATATTTTTAAAATTATTTTTATTTTAAATTATTACTTATAGAAAATATTAAATAATAATTTTAAAAAAAAGTAAAAAATAAAATTATACATTATTTATCTAAAACTTGGTACGTAATAACTTTTTTTAATAAAAATTTTCATCGAAACCGTCCAGATTATTACAACTTATTTTAAAAAGTTTGTAATTTTCGAATTTAATACTTCGATCCGTCCTTGCAGTACATCCCTCATCTCCATCAAAGAGCTTGTGTGCATTAGGATCTTTTCCACTTATATACTACAGAAAATACCATACCTCTATTCAAGCCGTCTGCTTAGCTAAAATAAAACATTTTCATACACCAAAAAACGTACATCCCCTAACCCCCCTTTTTTTTTTGTAAATGACCTTATAACATACTTAACATACTATCAACATATCACATAAGCTTCATTCCAAAATCAACATTGAATTACAATATATACCTCCTTGGGACCCTTCCGAAACAAAAATAGATTTATCTCTTACACAGCAAAATACATCTACACACCCTACAAATATAAAAGAAATGGTATTAAGCACTATTCAAAAATACAATGACGGAGCAAAATCTGCAGCAGACGGCGAGAATTCACCAGCAGCTTGCTCTTACCAAATTTATAATATAGTACACTCAATCCGACTGAGCGATGGCTGCACTTCTCTGGATGCAGAGTTGTATGGAATTATGTACTGTATTCAGTACATCAGATCAGCTGTACTTCCATGTCGAAAAGCATTGGTTATAACAGACTCCCTCTCCACTCTACGACTAATATGCCGTCGAGACAATAAAAATACCATAATATTAGAAATTCAACACAATCTACACGCACTACATAAGGAAGGAAAGGAAATCCGTTTTCTGTGGATCCCAAGTCACATTGGGATGCACGGTAGTGATAGCTCTATAGTACTTTCACCAGTACCAGAACACTCACCACCTCCATTAACATTAGTACACGTACTCATGAATAACGGTAAACAGGAATGGACCACCAACTGGACCTCACAAACAACCTTCCTCAGGACCATAAAATCAACCATAGAACCTTGGTGGCCTCCAGATGGCACAAGCAGAAAAGAATATGGTACCCTAAACCGTCTACGTTTGGGTCATACAGCCATATCACACAATTATCTTTATACCAAAAGCCCTCCACCAACAAACTGCCCCTATGCGGGCATTTAACAGAACCAACAGTCACACACTTAATCTACAACTGTCAAACACTCACACCACACAGGCTAAAATACAAAATAAGGGGCCCGATACACAAAATACTCTCAAACAACCCTCAATCAATAAGAGAAAGCGGGCTCCTAGCATACATATAAACTAAACACACGTCTCCTTATGCTGTAATAACCCTGGTAGTTACAAACGGCGTATGGAGATTTACATAATATTAATTAATAAAACAAAAAAAAATACATATGTACACGACAACGTCTGTTGGGTCAGCTAATATATATATATAAGCTCCGTATTAAGAAAGAGAAAATGATTACTTAAATAGTAGCCGAAACATTTCTCGCTGTAGGATTTAAATATTAAACGGTTTCTTAAATATAATTTAAATTTTTTTTAAAACAAGAAATTTATTTCTGAAATAAGATTATACGAGTGGCGATTTTTGGACGGCACAATTTTTAGCGATTCACTCTGCATGTTGAGTAACTTTTTTTCTGATTCATATACTCGCGCATTTTATTTCTTTTTCTAAATATAAATACGATTATAAATCACTAGTTGAACGATTCGACTGCTAGTTAAAATCGATAATCTTTAAATCGGCTATATCGGAAAATTTTACCGTATACGTCAATAATAGTATTTTATTTTATTTTGGTCATATGTGCGTGCCCCGATGGAGAGTTTGTTTACATGAGAGTATGGGTGTATGACTGGTATATTTCTGTTTTTTTTTTGTGCTTTTCGGATGTGTGCTTGTATGTGGGTATTGTATTACATTAGAATCATTTTTCGGTTTGTATTAGTAATTTTTTGTTTTCAATCTAAATATTATTTATATTAATTAGCGTGTTGTGTGAGTGTGGTTCAGTTTTATTTTTGTTCATACTTTTACTTTATAATTATCCTGTAAGAGCGTGCACTGTAATTGGCGTTATGCTGTTGTGTACGCCGTATTGTTTTGTAAATAAATAAATAAAATATCGTTGTAAATAAAAAATGAAATATATTTGATTTTTTAATTGTTACGATGTAAACTTAATAAACTAAAACAAACACGCCGTTCGGAATCACTCTACGCGAGACGCGAATACATTCATTTGATATAAACATTAAATTAGGCTGCTCGCCTTATTCACGTATAGATGCATTCATCATCATCATGGTGGCACGACCGTTATCGAATGTCGGCTAACATTTTGCCAATTCTTTGTCTATCTGATGCATTCCGGAACAGTCAAATTGTACTTCCTTTATAACCACTATGCTAACTTTTACACCCATATTGTTCTTTTTCCCCGCAATCTTGCTTTCTATAGGAAGATGTAATATATTATATAGTTTCAGACTTTCCTACTAGATGTCCAAAATATTTCATTTTTCGATGTTTGACTTCTTCTACTATTTCCCTGCTTTTATTTAAACGATTTAATATTTTACAGCTTGATAACCAGCCCATTTTACTTTAAGAATTTCGCGTTATAGCCACGTTTCAAAGGCATTTTCCCTAATAAACTCCAACTTTCAACGTTATACAGCAGTACCGACAATACGCAACATTTTACCAATCTTAGCTTTAATTCTATATTTATGTTTTTACTACATAATATAGACCTAAGCTTGAAAAATGCATTACCGGCTTTCCCAATCCGGGTTTTTATTTCTTTGCTCGTATCCCGTTATTCGTTTATGTTGCTACCCAGGTACTCGATATTCCATATTTCACCTATTGTTCCTCCATCAGCTGTTCGTGGTGTTTTCGTTTTTCCAATTTATTACCATGTACTTCGTTTTGGACATATTTAGATGCAATCCATATTTTTGCATGTTGTCGTGAAGACATCCACATAATTTCTGTAATTCTTTCATACTATTCGATATTGAAATCATCCGCATGTCTGATATTGTTAACTACTGTTTCATTTACTTTAATACCATGCACCTCGCTGCATGTAAGAGCATATGATCGCGCATCTGCGTTGCATATAATCAGTGTCTTAAATGCTAGTACATCGTAAAGTAGCTCATTCAGCAAAGAACAATACGACGATGACACACGTACAAAAATAAAAGTAACCTTACATACAAAAAAGTTTATTACGAACGCGGTGCCATAAACTAAATTTATAAATTAAATTCTTAAAATTCTCCCTACCAAATTATTTCAACGCATATTTTTTTCTGCTCGCAATCTGCCTATTTCATACAATAAACGGCGAGGATAACGTTTAAGGATTAATTTATTTAGTGGAGCGTGTCACAGTGGCCACAACTCCTAACCTTATGGCTGGATTATTTTCCAAATGGTACGCAAGCCCTAGGCGCGATCTTATAGAATATATTAATTAATAATATTACGCCTTTTTAAGCGTACGAAGCTAGACCGGTTTACTATCAGGTTCTGTGCCAAATGGTTAATGTGTTTTTCTAGCCGTACGGTTGCAGATCACGGGATGCTGCAGATAGAATAGGATATTGACATTATCCTGAAAGTATTTCTCTGAAAGGTAAGACTTTATTAAAAAATAATAGGAACTGATAACTTACATTTTATTTTATAAAGTAAGTGACACGCTTTATCGAACGATTTGTCAATGTCCAGAAATTCTTTTTTTCAAAATTTCTGTGGATAATATCAACGACCCTTTGAATTCGTTCTATTCTATTATACTGACCTCTAAATTCAAATTGATACTGTGGTATTATATTGTTTTTGCGGACAGATTTCACTCTTTCTAACAGTAATTTTTCAAAAATTTTTGAAAAAATAGGAAGCGGACTAAAAATTAAATTAAATTTCATACAATGCGCGAGTAAGTAAACTTAATAAAAAAAACAAAAATAGAAAAACAAATTTAGCTACTTATAAATAAAAACACATACAAAAATGAACTATACGTAAAAAATATTTATAATTATTATCTATGTACCATTTACTTTTGGTACATATATACATAAAAAAATATGTATATGAACATACGCAAACAAAAATATATACCCACTTCAGTCATACATACACACGAACGTCTATATACCCATGAATCGTATTAATCTGCAACTTAGCGTTAAAATCTATACGTACACATTAATAACAATAATAATAATAATTTGAATAGATTTATTATACAATAAAAGTGCAATATACTAATTACAAAGCGTAATGAGGAATGCGCACGATAGAAATAAATAATTAACTAAAAATATGTTATCATTTCCACGTTCGCGTGTCATCTACAGTGTAAATTAAAAACACATATTTACCCACGCATACACGTATACTTGTATGAGTAATATTTAGATATACTATTGCATGTAAGTAATTATATTTATATAATTCAAATAATAGTAGTCATCATCATCATCGTAGTAATAATAACGATATTGCAGAATATGTGAGTACTCCTAGTGTATTACCTTCTGTCGGCTAGGTTCACTCCGTTTTATTTGTACATACTTTATATATATATATATATATATATATATATGTATGTATACGTTTATATTTATAAAACTTAGAGAGAGAGAGACAATACGGGACGGAAACTTTTCTAAAACAATATAACCGACCGGGAAATGTTGATTTTTCAGTTGAAGAAGTATCATCGAATCGGAACGCAAATTCTTTGTGTCCGTCGACGATGTAGTATATCGCCTAGACTACTCGGAGATAAGTAAATAAATTATTACGATTTAACATGCAGCAAATATAGAATAGGAAAATACCGATTCGAACTGAACTCTGGGCTTCGATAGAATTGTGTTTAAATAGTTTTAGCGCTGTTCTTTCAAGAATAGATAATACTTTAAGACTTTACTCTCTTATAGAGTATTCGGACTTCTGGCAGACACTAAGTCTGTAGAAGAACGTAAATGTATAAAACTATAGAAATATGCGAAACATACCCATTGGACTGGTCTCCTATTGTAATGCGCTGAGTACGCGCCATCATCGCGAATAATACGATATTTTTTTTATTCTCTAAATATATATTTTCGAAGTATTTTCTATTGAGATATATACATATGTGTACATACATACACACACATATATATATATATATATATATATATATATATATATATATATATATATCATTTAGATGTAAACTATAGGGGAAACTTAATAGTTATTAACTAACACTCGGGTGAATTTATATATAGATTAAACCATAGTATTAATAATAATAATAATAATAATAGAAATGTAAACGGAATTACTACGGTCATATCCTTAATAACGAACTTCTAATAAATTATTTCGGAGCACCGTATACTTAATTGGATGGGGCTCTGATTACTTCGTGATTTATAAATTATTTGTATCACCTTTACAAGTAAAATCAGAAAATATTCTTTAAATAGTCGGAGGCAAAGCTCCCTGGGAGCGAGTGTACAAAGATCGTATCGATCGATTTAAATAAGACCATTTTGATAAATTCACTAAACATCGATCTTAGACGAAGAAAAGACGACATTTGTAAAACTGAAAAAAATATATGAAGAAGACAAACGATATATTTAGTGGGAAAAGTACATTTGTGACGAGAATAAAAGTGTAAGATTAATTTACGTATTAGGAGACTTACAGAAATAATATTACAACGTAGAATTATAAAATTAACGTTAGAATACGCCGGGGGAAAAATTACACCATAACAAAAAATGCACGCAGCGAAAAATAAAAAAAATAAAAACGAATATAATTTTAAAATAAACACGTACATCAGGTCCGTCTTTGCAAATAGGCCAGAGAGGCCCGGGCCTAGGCCCCGAGGTACGGAAGGGCGAGTGATTAATAGTAATAAAAATAATACATCAATTAATAACGAATAAAAACTTATTTTTTGTACGAAATACAGAGTTCCGCAAGTAATTACAGAACAAAAACTAATAGAAAAATTAATGGAAATTAATTATAAAATAATAGAAAACTAATTTTATCGTATTTTATTAATTTTATTTTTCACTACTTTTATTTTACAACTTGTTTCTTGCTGCTTTTCCTGCGAAATCAATTATTTGATCAATAGAAATTTTATCTAAAATATTCAACGTACATTATTGTCAAATAATTTAATCGATCATTTAAACATTGTGGTTCTCGTTTCATTTGTCAAATTTTTTAACTCGGGTCTTTTTGTATTTGTTGATATAAATCTTCGATCCTCACTCCTCGTTTCTTTAATGTAATGTTTGAATTGCCCGAACATTCAGAAGTTAAACATTCTTTAGATAAATCTTTATCATAAATATTGGAAATGATGTACAAGTTTTCTTCAGTTTCGACGTCACTCATTTTATGAACGTTCGCACAATTAAGATTTAAAAATAAATCGATTTTTTTTTGGACCCATATTAGTTTAGGCTCAGGGACCCCTGGTCTTGAAAGACGGCCCTAGGGTATATAATAATACTATTACGCGAATAATAATTAGTAATAAAGATGCGAAATTAATTAATGCACGTACACGTCTTAATTCGGATACGTAGAATACGTAAATAAATATAAAATAAACAAACAAATATATAAATTAATAAAAAATAGACGACTGGAACGATGTTCGTAAGGATATGTGTGACCACAGTTTAACACAGATTATATAATACGATGAACGTAATTGTAGATTATTATAGAATATTACGTTTTAATCTTCTACGTTTATATATAATGTGCACGAGTTTTAGTCGCCTGCAATTATATTAATTTACAGATTAATACGGGGTAAGCCATTAATGAAAAATTTATCGTAAAGTTTGAATATGCAATCTTCGAGGTGAGTCATCAACGTAGAATCACGCATATCGGAAATTATAGTATATAAATAGGAATTAAGTATGAAATGGAGAAATTTATTTTGCATGATTTGAAGTTGTTGATATATATGAAATTAAAGATATTTGACCATGCTCGACACGCGTAGATAATAAATGGTCGTATTAGAGATTTATATAATATTAGTTTATTTAAAAATGATCTGCGTAGCAAACAAGAAGTAAATTACAGCGATTATTTTGCGAGTTTTGGTTGTACTCGATACGCATATTTAAATTAACTTCGAGATAATCAACTTGATCAAACCAGTTAATGTGTTTTTCGGCTATTATCAATCCACGCGGTTCTCCATGTTTGTTGATCAGCTTTTTTTCCCAATTGCCTCATCCGGAATTCTATCTATACCGGTCATCGCGAAGATACCATGTCCCATTCATATCTGTCGTCGCCTGTAATTTATTTTCATGATCGTAAAGAATCTTGTCAGGATAATTTTATAGATTATTCCATCATGCTAAGTAGTAAAAGCTTTGGCTACTACATCCAATAGAAGCAGACCAGTGTGTTTATTGAAAATTGTAATGTATTCGCAAAGTCTAGCTATTTGGTAGTTTGTAGAATGATTAGGTTTGAAACCGAATTGATCGATGCGTATTATGTGTTCGCTGCTGCTATCATCATGTACTTTTAGCAGTGCCTATATTGCTTTCTCCACCTACTTAACTTAAATTGTTTAATAAACTAATCGGTCGTATATTCTCAATCTTGGAGGAATCTTTATCTGACTTCGGAAATGAAATAATCTTAGCAACTTTCCACCGTAGAGGTAAGAATTAAGCTTTAATCAAGGTGTTGATTATATAAGTAATTTCAATAATCGCTTTCAATGGTAGTTTTTTTAAAGATTGGGCTGGAAATGCTCCATTTCAATTGAGTGTTTCAATTTGGACCCCGACAAAAACTTTGTGTATTTCTATCGGACTAACTTTTTGTATGCTTTAATATTGGTTTTTCACAATATTGTTTTTTATTATCTTGGTACCTCGAAGCTAATTGCATGTTGGCTGAATTTTAAGTCAACAGTTCTGCGTTATCGTTGTTGGTATAAAGATAACCGTTGAGAGAGTGATCATACACTGTTGTAAGTGCGTTGCTCGGCTTAGTATAGGATTTTGTGAATTTCCAAAGCGAATTGGTCGAAGTAGATAGTTTACTAACCAAGCAGTTGACGTTATCCTTTTTATGTTTTATCGGTAGTGTGGCAATGTTGCTGGCAGTATATAAACGTCTTACATTAGCATTTAAAGCATTATAGCAAGATATTCATACGCTTGAATCGTTCCCAAGTAACTATGCAACATATTATTGACATAATATTTTGCATATGCAAACCAGAGGAGGTATAGAAAATTCTTCCATCTGAATTGATACAGTTTTAATTGCTTCTAACTTCTAGCTTTAAGGTAAACCTTTTAAATGCATTTTTAATGGTATACGAATAGCGTGTAAAATGAAATATTATTTTCCTTAAGATCGGAAAAATAATGAAATAAGTAAACAGCGACAGTAGCATATGCAAAGGTGCGCGAGAAAAACAATTTATTTGAAATTACGAATAATTGGTAGTTTGCTATTTACATTGACATATATCGTTATTATTATTTTTTTATCAGATAAATGCATTCATAAGCTAGCAGACTAACTGTAAAATAACGATCGATCATGTGTGTGCATGTGAGTTTACTGTATATGTAATGTGCAATAAATGTTTTTTCTAAAAAATAAAAATATGTTGTTTTTTTACCATAATAGAGTTATATTAAAGCTTGAGCAGAAAAATTAATTAGATTTATACAAATTAAACTGGTAATGTGTTGGTTAAACAATTATTTCACACTAAATTGGATCTTAGATGTCGTTAAATGCGCGAAGCTACAATAATCTGTTTTGAAATTATTATAAATATTGTAAATAATATTTTGGAGCTTTGATTACGAATCAAACGACCCCGTTTTTATAGCCTTTAAATAAATACAATTTTAACCGGTACGCTTCTAATTGATTTAGAAAAAGCTTTTGATACATGTCGGCATAATTGCATTTTATACAAAATGATTAAATTTCGGTAACCTCTAGTGCTTATTAAATTAAATTAAAGATTACCTGACTAATAATCGAACATTCTATGTGACTGACTTTTTAAACAACTCTTCTACTAAAACACTTACTGCTGGAATATCACAAGAAGCGTCCTTGGGCCTATATCTGTTTTTAATATTAATAAATGATAAATTACCTACAGTACGCGGATGATTTAGCATTATACTGCACTGGTCTCAGCACGGCGAATAAAAAATTAATATACACAACGATCGTCAAACCCAGGCTAACATATGCGTGTTCTGTCTGGTGTTCGGTGTCTAATAGCCCTACAAACAACTGCAACTGGTGCAAAATCATTGCTGCAGAATCTCATTGAACGACCAGAATATCTTATTTGCATTCATAATTAGGTCTCCCCGGCATTATTTCATTTGTTAACAATGTGTCGAAAACATTTTACGACAACTGCAAAAAATATCCGAATAAATTAATCGAAGCTATTTTATGATATGAAGCAGAATGGTATCTGAAGTGCTTACGAGTCCAGTTAGTTTTAACTTAGAAACCAGACGTTATGTAATTTCAGTCTTTTTATATTATACTTCCATCATTGAAAACCGTATTAAACACAATAATGATGATTTTGTTGATTATTATTAATTATTATTATTATTATTATTATTGTTGTTGTTCTTGCTGCCGCCGTTGTTACTTTTTTTGTAGTTATTAACTTTTACCTGTTTCAGGTAATTTTAGTGCGCGGTCATTATCATGGATGTCTACCGTTATCCAGTCGAAATGAACCCGTTTTTGTGGCTACCTGCACTCCGATAGCGATGCCGGAGACTAGAGAATGCGTCGTGCAAGGAGCTACCAATGTTTTCACCGCTATTCACTCGATGGATATGAAGTTCATCCATATTGACCGGAAGTAAGCGAATGATAAACGTATTTAAATTTAGACGAAAACTTTATTTCTCGTCTCTTTTATATGTAGTCATTTTTATATTCTGCGATGGCGATTGAAAAGTGACAAAATGAGGCGATTACAACGAAGTAATATTTTCATTATAATCTATACATGTGGTGTTCAGTTTCTGTTTTGCTTGTGCGGTAGTAATTCATAACAAACTTTGATTTTAACTTCATTGTAGTCCACTATGTATCGAAACATTTCTCTAGATACGTAAGATGACTCTGAAGACGTCTAGTTGCAAAACAGTAAGATTATAATGAGTTGATAATATCGTTGTATCATCAGTGAATACAGTATTTGGGAAATCAAACAGGTAAATCTAGTACAGTACTGAGCTAAATACACTCCCTTATGACATTCCTGACAGCATATATTTATGGAAAAGCGTAATTTATGTTCGCTTGGAAGTATTATATATGACTTTAATCATGTATAATACTAATAAAGTCTAGCAACTATGCCACCGAATAGGTAACGACTGACAGACATATATGATGATAGTTTTTACTATAACTTTCTTGGTACCGTTACTATAAATGCAAATTTTCATTGTATAGGATAGTAATATGTAAGAATGATTGCGTCAAAAATTTGTGTTAATAACTTCATTCCTTTATATGACAAATTTTTTCGGCATTTTTACAGTAATTGACATACGTATATATTTTTTTCGGGTGTAAAGAGGGAGAGGTTGTATATATGTTTTCAGTTCCATCAGTAATATGGGTTTCATAGGTGAGTTCACGTGAAATGGTGCTTACAGATAGTTATATATAAAATGTTTCAAAGATATTTAATAAATACTTCAGTTTTTTCTCGGCCACTTCTTGTCTATTATTATTTTCAATTTTTACAAAGTGACGTTAAGACGTGTGATTACGCTTTATGCTTTTTACAGTTTTAATTATATCTACGGCAGATCATATATTCTCGAAAAGGTGAGTTTTTCATCGTGATTTCGCAGACTTTTTAATTATTACGTTTGAAACATTTAGTTGTTGGCGCCCTATAATTTCGTCAAATTATTCTTAATCGTTTTTCTCGAATCGTGTGCTTTAAGACTTTTGAATAATTATCAGTATAATGTTTTTAGTGGAATAGATATATATATATGCTAATTTATAGATACATTTTCTAAAATGTTCAACAGTTATTTAGATTTGTTGTTTAATTTTTAACGGAATTTTGAAATCAGGTTTACGTTTAACTACTTGCTGAAATAAATGGCAGTTGGCATTCCAATTTGTCAGTATTGATCTATTAGAACTACGCTTTATTACGCTGTTAATGTTTAATATTTTTGGTGAATAATGTAAAGTAACACTCGGGGATGATTCATCTAATGAGTGACTAATATTAACTGCTTTGGTTTTAAAAACGTCTAACAAGTGCTAACAAATGAAAAATTACCAGTGTAATAATTATTTTTTCGAAGAGAAATATATAGTTGCTTAACTGTTGATATTATTGAGATGCGATCCAAACAATGTAATATGAAATGTATGAGTGGCATCATTATTGAAGTATGCTTATGACTAAATGTTGGAAAATGATTAGACATTGATGACGATTTAATATACCACCGCCTTATCTCTAAAAGATAACCGACTCACTAATTACGCGATTCATTTAATAGCCACACGATCCACTAAATAGTTTAGGTATACACAATTTGTTACAGTTGCACGATACATTTAATAGTTACAAAATTCATTTACTTTTTCGCTAATTCATTTACACGATTCATTTTATAGTTATGCAATTCGTTTAATAGATATATGATTCAGTTAATAGTTATGCAATACGTTTAATAGTTCCACGATTTATTTAATAGTTTTGTGATACACAATTCGTTAGTTTTGTACGCAATTCACTTCATAGTTACACGATTCATTCGGTATCAGGATTATTAAAGTTTTTTACTAGCACATTGCGGAACAGTGATAAAACATATTTAGCGTGGAATAAAATTATATGTATTGTATGTATGACTGATTATCCAAATTAACTAGTAAATAAATGCAGGCAACTAGCATAATAGTATTCTCATTAAACGGCAAAATTGCGATTTCTGCTATTTATTACCCCCCCCCCGAATCAAACATTTTCAGAACAAAAATTAATTAAATACTTCAATAGTTTAGGCCATCGGTTCATAACTGGCGGTGACTGGAATACGAAGATTGTGAGATGGAGGTCAAGGTTTAGATACTGCACAAAATAATTTAGGATAAATTGTTAGGGTGCTGCTACAGGTGAACCAACATAATGGCCAACCGATAGAAACAAAAAATCAGATGCACTCAATTTTTTCATTACTAACGGCATCTCTATTCTGAATATCGAGGCTAAAACATCTTTTAATGTGGTATCAGATTATAGCTCTATAACACTTACGGTAAGTACAGGTGTAATAAGGATTGAAAGCCCTCCCAACCTGTATATATATTTTTTTTTATTTGGAAACATAGCTTTAATGGCGTATAACAAAATTGGCTGCATGTAACACATTGAACTACATCTTGTCTCAAGACTAAATGATCGATCACAAATTGTTTCATATTATTGAAGGCTGCTCGCGCGTAACTGCACTGTGCTTTAACCTCAGTATCCGTATCATAGCAACCGACATATTTATATGTATTCAATTTTTAAATATTTTCAATGGTTATAGCAGCGCTATTAATTTGTTGTTTACTGATCAACATATCCATTTAGTTTTCCTTTATATATACAGACTACATAGGTTTTGCCAACGTCATCAAATCTTTGTAACGTAACAATTTAAATTAAATCGAGAATACATCGATTAGTAGTCACGTTCGTGAACTCGACGACCCTAATATTACGAAATAAATTAAAAAAAAATAATAACCGTAAAAATAAAAAGAAAACGTCGATGATAATTACCGACGTTTTAATTCGTTGCTATTATTATTATTATTATTATTTTGGACGATAAAACTTATTCGTAAAATGAAATACTTTTTTCATTTTTCACTTTTAATTTAATGAAAACGTTATCATCTTATTAATTTTTTGGCTTGTCCCATATTTCTTCGACCCTGTTTCATTATCACCTTTCGATGAAATCCGAACGACCTTGTTCCGTGCAAAAAAGAAAAATAGTAATTATATCTCGTCATTATCCTATTTTTAATTCTTCAACATCTCCTTTATTTATGGTCCTTTTTTTTTGTCGTCATTTTTACCATTATCACTATTATCACTATTATCACTATTATCATCATCATTATTATTATTATTATTACTATTATTATTGTTATTACTATTCTAGTCGAATAAACCAACATAACGCGACTCTGTACTCCGGTATAATTATAATTTACCGCGTTCGAGACTCGTATATATTATAATAAACGCGGTACCCGATGAATTTCCACTATTACGACGCATAGCCGGAGATCGTCGTTATAATCCCGGATAGAAGATTAGAAGATAATTATCAACAACGATTTGACTTCATCCAACATTGTCCTTGGTAGACTTCTGCATTTATTTCTTTCTTACGTTTGTAACACAGTTATCAGCCTATCTTACTTTCGGTCATTCAATCTTAGTCATATAACTCCACCTTCTACTATTGAATTTCTGAATGATAATCTCGGTCATATTTAATATGCTAGACGGAGTTGAACATCAATGCCAAATTTTCAGTTAAATTCGCCGTTGTCAGAATTAGTGAAATATTATATATATATATATATGTATATGTATACAATGGTAATCGAGCGATTGTGAGTTAATTATTAGACTATAATAATTCATTAATGTTCCGAGTTGTTTATATTTAAAAATTCCCTTTCCTATGTCCTTAAGTTCTATTAAATATAATCTCGAAATATCAGTTATTTCGAAGCATTAATAATTTTGTCCTACATTTTTCTTTTCTCAAGTCGTTAACTGCAATAATATTTTATGTTTTAAAGCTTTTCATTTTTAAATGTGGTAATTATGTATCGTGGGAAAAGAGTTGATTATATTATACATGTATATGAAAAATGTATGTATGTATAAATTTTTTCTCGACCGCGTATTATATGCTTTTAAACAATGTAATTTAATAATAGTGGGCGACTTCAATCTATCGTTTACAGGTCCTCCTATTTCGGATATTTCTTCGGATCATAATATTGATCTTGTACGTGACTTTATCGAAAATATTAGTTCTAATTTTCTAAATACTCTAATTTTCAAGGTGCTAAGACCTTCGATCAAATTTTAACAAATTCTGGCCTTAGTATTGACATCCATAAAGGTGTCAAGCCTTGTTATGATTGAGAATAAATATCATCTCATGCGTTAGAAATTTCCTTCGTTAAATGTTCCCTCTTGAAGGAAGATAATTTGATGTCCAATAAAAATTATAAATAATTTTCGTAAAGTACATGTAGTATTAATAATGAGATATCTAAAATTTATTAGACAGAGATTCTAGTGTCTGACTACTTCTACAGATAAATTTGCTAGATAGAGTTTTTCCTAGAGATAGTTCAATCCTAGTATGCTCTACGGTTTTTCTCGAGAAATTATTTAAAAAATTATATATAAAATGAATTAGATATATAAACGAACTGGTTCACGATTATTTAGAATTTACTTACCTTTGAGTGATAGTAAACGTTTTATCAGGAAAGCGCATTATGGTTACGTAGCTCGCATTGAATATAATGTTCAAACAAATGGTAATCAATTTTGGTCTATGAAGATGGACATTACCATAATCATGACGATTTTCAATTATAATGTGTTACATTATCTTTCGACCGTAATTGGAAATAAACATATATTTAATTGCAAACCGTGTTGTGAAAAGGGTTGTTTATGATCGTGACTTTGGAATATGCCTTCAGGACACCTTAATTTTCTCGGTGCCGCATTACTTGGGATGCTTACGCAGTTAAGTAAGGAACCCAAAATTATTCAATAATCTAAAAACATCAAATATTCTATACAAAGTTCTTGCTCGTTCGCAGTTATTGTTCGATAGTTCGGGATACAGGTAATCTAATTTCATATCAACCAAAAACAATGTTCATGGTGATCTGGTTGTGAATTAAACTCGAACTAATTTCCGCGCAATTGATGAAATAATTCATATTCGTCCACTACTAATATTTATTACTAATGCGGATAATTTTTCTCAGTTAAATAAAAAACGTGACATAATGAGTATGAATAAATATACGTTCAAACTTATAAATAGAAATACAATAAAAGTTGCAGTTGATGGTGTCGATGTTACATTCCCTTCAGGCTGAATATTATACATACAGATAAAACACGTACCGAGTTATCATTAAAAATATACACGCGTGAGTCAACAAGGACGATACTGAAGTTGGCTGATGACGGTCACATAGTTAGGGGCTTGTTCAACATACGGAATACGAATACTAAGAAACCGCTAGCTCTTTTCTTTATAAACTTAGAGTCTCATGAACACTAGTATATTTTAATTTAAGTCGCTACTAAACATGAATATTAAGGTAAAAGCATCGCGTAAAAAAAAAATGGTTTAATATGGTACATATGTTGTCAGCAATATAGCCACCCTCACAACTTTGTTTAAAAAACAGCAGGATTTATTAAATTTAGATAATAGCACTTAACAGCTAATTTGTATAAAAAGCAACGATATTGATACGACTTACGATTTATCCAGTAGCAGTTACTCTCATCAACATTAATTGCCGTCTCCGTATCGAAGGTAGGCGACTACTTACCTATATATATTTTGTTGTACACAGGATAATTTATTATAATCGTTTTGTTGTCACGACACAATTCAGCTCCGCGTGTTTGTATAGTGTACTATATCATTATCACTAGCGCGCATATGGTGTTGTCCGTTTGCCATTGCCTTCCAGACGATAATAATTAATGTTAGGATTATTTATATTTTTATCTTCTGATGATAATTTTTGTGCGACCGAACGTATTTGAACTCGGTACCTTCCTAATAAAAGTCCGTGCTATTTTCCATTATCACGATAAATTATTAATAATTATTATTATTCCGAAAAATTATGTCGAATGTTGTTTATGAAATAAAAGATAAAATGGTAAATATTTTGCAAAATAATCGCTCCGTTACAAGTTTCTTCCCTTCAGATGGCGTCTAATATTTTATCAAATCGGACACTTTAATTTTTCATAAGTTTGCTGTTGTATTATGATGAAAACTGTCAACTCGAAAATCAATAGAATTAAAGAATACTCGTTAAAAAGGCGCAAATACGCTGATACTGTAACATTTTTGTAAACATATTTTAATCATAATTATCATTTTGACAATGACAAATAACAGGGGCGGGGAATTATAAAAAATTATCCATCCGTTCATTACGAAAAACTTCCCGTTGATTTGTGCGACATTTTCAGTTATTACGGACGTCTACTATTGTACTATTACTATATATTTAGACGAATGCAAATTTATGCCATATTACTCCTAGACAGTGGAAAGAAGCACAGGTAATGCCGAGTTTAACCTTCGTATCTCTGCTTCCTACAATATCCGAACTATTCGAAAAACTTGTATTAAAAACATCTCATTCCAGATCGTCAATTTGGTTTTCTCGTCAATATCACAGTAACCTACAGTTCATCTAGCCTATACAAAAAAAATTAAAAGGTTTGACCGCAATTTAGTTCATTCCAGAATTTGAATTAAATTGCATTTCGATTTTACATTAATAGATATAAGTGACTCCATATTGTACTAAAAATAATTTGAGCGACGTAACAACTAGTCCAATTGTTCCTCCTCGTGAACTTCTTATCGGTCAATATGAAATACGTTCGAAGTGAACAGAAACCGGAGCAATGCACTCGTCTCAATAATCGTAAACACGTTAAATCGGAGACTGTTTTAAAACGGCCATCGGTAGTCGCTTCGAAGTGTGTCTATTTTATGTATTTTATTTTATTCATTTTATTTTTATATATATATATATATATATATATATATTCGTTTAGAAAGAAAAAAGGAAACGAAATTACCCGTCCCTAATGGTTTGTTCTGGATGTGTATCTTCTAAAACGTTATAAAACGAATAAAAAGTCGAAGTGTCGGACATTGGACGAATTAATTGATAAGATTAAAAGATGCGAATGGAAACGCTTACTGGAAAAATATTCTTAAGAGAATGTTAACCTGGCTCCGGATTTCTACTTAAATCCAGCGTCGAAGATATAATAAACTCGTTTCTAAACTATGATATATGTTTTACATACGGGCGCAGACATTATATATATATATATTATATATATATATATATATATATATATATACATATATATATATGTATGTATGTATATGTGCAAGATAGTAAAGAAAAAAAAACACATTTATGAGGAAAAATAATATGAACATTCTCAGTATACGTTGCTAGATACACCTATTGCAGATAAGCGTTACGTGAACTTTATGCCTGTCAATACGGATATAGACATCTCAGGTGCTTACTTTAATCTTCACTTAGATAAATGGAACAGTAGCAGAACAAAAACTCTAAATTAACTTACATAATATGTGACCTTTGACGTCATCTAAAAATTTGTTTTATCATATGTATTCTACAAATAATAATCATGATCATTATAATTTTAATCTAAATATATTTAATAACAATATTCTAGTCCTATGAAAAACCGGTTAATTCGATGTTGTTTTTTTTATATTTACACTTTTAAGACGGGTAAATTTTTAAATTACAAAAAATGAATTATTTCCACGTGTATATCTATTTTTTTTTTTGTATTATTTTTATAATCACCCGGATAATTCTCCATTTCTTTGTAGAAGAAAAAGAGGAATGAACCTTCTATTAAATTAATCGTAATTTATAAATATACCGTCTACCGGAACTCGCCTTTCACATTAATTAATTAATTAAGGAAAGTAACAAACGAAAAATGCGCAACTATTACATCGCAGAACAGAAAGGAAAAAACCGCAAACAAACAAAGTAAGCGTGATTAACGCTGAAACTAATAATTATTTTTTTTAATACAGCTTCTGAAAAGGATAGCCGTTTTATTTCTGCAATCTTAGATCTAAACTAAATAAGCAGTATTTATAAATGTCATAATAACATGCGCAGAGGAATAACCCGATGACTAAACTGTGCTAATTATATTAATCGGAAACAACCAAAATTGATGAGGTTTGATACGTTTCAGCCTTCTGAGATCCAGATCAGTAGACAAAAGTGCCGACTTCTCCGAATTAGGATGGTAAAAAAGCCGTTTGTGATGCTGCATAATCATAAAACTTCATTGACCCATTTGATCTGTATATCTGCATGGAGTGCGTCACTTCGTTGGAAATTAATAACTAAATACGAAAATAATTAATATAACACCGGAATAAAAATTCGGAACAATATTAATAAACGAATGACTCGTTACAATAGATTATATTTAATATGTCTATACTTACATTACACATAAACAATGACTGCCTGGAATCGCAATTACCTATTAACAAGGTCGTTATCATCTATACGGAAATCATCGAACAATTTACGCTATATGTTAAATTCCTGAACACGAGGTAATTACAGAATCTAAGGCATATAATCTATTCTAGTATAACGGGGAGCACCATGAGGCACGCTATTTATTATAACCAGCATATCGAACACCAAAAAGGACAAGCGTAAGTAAATACAGGACGTGCTAGTGTTTTATAAATAACAAATTTATCGCGTGTATTAAGAAATGATTTTCTATTAAACGCGGGATATATATATATATACACCTACATGGATTTATTAGTATTCGCGTTAAGATAGTAAAGTTTGCTATCAAAAAGAACGCCTTAATAGCGACGTGATCTAACCAATTAACGCTGATTCCTCATACAGTTGGACTATTTGGCAATTATGTTCGTGTGCGTGTAAAGAAAATTGCTTCGGTTTTCGAGGGATTGACACTAATTTTATAATTTTATTATAATATTTAAGAATAAGCGATACACCGATTTGAAGTCTATTTGTAAATAGCATAATTGTTAAAGCGCTCGAATATACCCCGTGGTTCAAGCTGGCGAAATAAAAATTTTTAATCGTTATTTACTTCTTAATTATGATCGAAAAGATAAAATCGCACCTCGGTGTTGTTGAGACATTAACGAAGATTACAGAAGAAGTTAGCGAAATGTAACTTAAAATGATGTGGACGGAGACAATACGAAACTGTGAAGTATTAAATAGATGAAGTAAATGTAAAGAAATACTAAAAGAAGTTAAGCGTGGAAAATAAAAATATTTCGGCCACATAATGCGTCACCAGTGGAATAATATAGACACTTCACCTTTTTACACAAGGCAAGATCAAGACCGCCAGGAAGATAAATAATATCACAGATACAGAATTTGACGCAAGTGGTATAACGTTAAGTACAATTCAACTGTTCCGAAAGATACTAGACATAAAAAGAATTGGTGAAATTTTAGCAAACGTTCGGTAACGTGATGATGACGATATTTTATATATATATATATTTATTATATATATATATGTGTGTAAGAATATTTATTTATGTATGTGTGTTTCATTCTACTTTTATTGTGATCACTTAACAATTAATTTCTATTAAACCGCTATCTTCACGATATAGACGGATATGTGGATCACGTGTTTTGCGACTACGTCGTATGTACGCGCAAAATCCTAATTTGCTGTTACTTTATATCGGCAAAATATTTAAAAAAAAAATTGTTTTCGTTTAATTACAGCGGTGAGTTTCATCTAGGATTTACACGTTCCGAACTCCACGGTGTATCTTGGTACCATTTGCTGCATTGGGATTACGCGAAAGAAGGTCAAAGTAAACACAGATTCAGTGAGTAAATTACTATAATTACAATAATTGCACATATTTTGCACACTTATGTACACGCGTATATGTTTATATCTTAAATCCTTGACGTAAATTATTTCTAGCGTTTTTATTAAAAAAAAAAGTATTTATTTTGGATTTCTTCCGTCAAAATTTAACGATTTTGGTTTTACATTTTTTCTACACAATGTTCAATTCATTCCTCCATGACACCCCACCTCCAAGTAAATTTTATTTTCGCTGATCCCCGACTCGCGGGAAGCTTATTTTTTAGTTGTAAGTTCAATTTTCTACCATTAACCACCTTTCAGTCACACATTATATATTAAATTATACATTTTATGTATAAAGTAATTAATAATTCCTAAGTGTATGGAATAAGTGCAAACAATAAAGAAAAAAATAGTAGAACTTTCGAAATGTAGCGCTAACGCAGAGTGTTAAAAACTCTTTGGACAGACTTAGTCACCTATAAAATGGTTCCAACTTGAGTAGACAAAAGTATAATAATATTAGTAGATAGCATTCAGAAAAGAAATGTGAAGTACGTATCCCACAGGAGATACAAAAAAAAACAAATAAAACCGTATCTTCATGTTGGCGACACAAGCCAAAATGCAAGGGAAAATACAAGGGGAATGCTACAGAGGAGGAAAAAGAATGGAAACGATAATGTAGAATGTATCAAACAAAACTTTCAAACAAACTGTAAATGAGTTAATGTCTTGTCCTAAGAATTGCTACTGCAACGAAGCTTCATTAAAATAACGTTAACTCAATTTTGATAAATACTTCCGTGTTCCATATACAACCGTGAAATTCTACATCGACCAAACGCTTCTTATTTTGAAAACGGACAATTTTATTCAAACTAAAAGTTCATGTACCACGTGGGGAATACTGTGACTTAAAGGGTTAAGTACACGGTTCAACGTGTTATTAAGTGCATCTTCGTCATCTTCCCCTTTTCCGTAATTCAACTCCTCAAATAGTTATATTTGATCATTTGTTCAATTTTCCTCCATCAATCTCTTTCTATAGGACGGATTTGTCTTTTCAATAGCGCAGTTGGTAACACTAACACTTCTACAACGCAAACTGCGTGCTACACGTTTAGTGTGTACACACGAGGTTATTGTCTAGTTACCGTTATCATGGAAAACTATTAAAGAGTAAACGTTTTGTTCTTGTCTTAGATAAGTATTATAATAATAAATTTCAAACACAGTGCAATGAATATTATAGCTAAAAATTATTTCCCAAATATAGAAAACATACTAAGCAACACATCTTTCGTACCAAATTTTTTTTTTAACGTACAATTCATTACTAATGGCCTATTTAAAGATTACTTATATAAATATAAAATTGCATACTCTGAAAATTGCGTGACGTGAGTACTGACGCTGTTAAGCATATACTTAGCGGCTGTAATCGTAGTAACACTGATTTCAGCGATATTAGCACTGATCAACCGGTAACCAAACTATTTATAATTTTTCACACTTTCGCGATTGCTGAACTAAAAATCACCGTAAAAAATATGTACATTTAGCTTAAACTTATATACGCAATTAAATGCTAAACATATTTAAATATAATTGCACCACCTTGTTTTAACTTATAAAATAATTATATAATTTCAACTAGTTTAAATTTATGTATACAAATTGTTATTATAATATTGTAAAACAGTTTGTTCAGAATTCCATAAACTTAATTGGACGGGTTCTGAACAATCTGTTTAATTTTTACTGTATTTGTATTGCACTTACACAATATATTTACCCCACCATTTTTACGAATTGGGGGGTTCAAAAAAAATAAAAAAAAGTTTCAGTTATCACGGCACCCTATAACGAGAACGTGCGCTCATTTTGCGTGGAACGTTATTTTCGGTGTGAATCGATCGCGATAGTGCAAAGAAAGTTTCGAAAATAATTCAAATTTACGCGATTTATTTTTTTGAGGATGCTTTAAGAGCCGCGTTTACGAAACGCGTCCACGAGATCTGGAAAACCTGAAAAGTCGAATTTCTGAAGAAATTTCGAAAATTCTTATGCTCGAAAAAGTCTTCGAAAAATTTGTAAAGACTGAATGAATGCATTGTTGTAATAATGGTAATAATGTTGTGTTCCACAAATGATCGTGAGCTAATCTCTGGTTTTCCTATTTTTAAAGAAAATTTCATTCAAAAATTTTGGTCGAGTAGTTTTTGAATTATTTAAAACACAACAAAAAAATAGAAGCATTGGAAATTTGGGTGTTGGAGAAGAATGGAGAGGATAAAATGAACAGATAAGATAAACAAACGAAAAAGTCTTTAATTTAATTAATGAAGAAAGAAATCTGATGAAGAAACTAAAAAAAGAATAAACAAATGTATCGGTCATGTACTCAGATACAAAGAGATATAAAAACTACATGCTATGGAAACATGAAGAAAATGGTGATTTCCAGAAAATTCTAAAAGATAACTGTCCATCAATTTTGATATAAGATTGAGGAATGAAGAAGAAGATATATATTAGACTTCTATAAGTGATCTATTTTATGTTTTTTTTTAATTCTCATTACTTTTCAGTTTTAAATTATTCGATTCCCTTTCAATATTATCGTATCATCTCCTTGAATTTTTATACGTATAATCGAGATAAGTGGAATGAACGATTACGGTGCACGTGTCTCGCAAGAATTTTAATAGTGTAGTAATCGTTTTTCCGTATTTCAAATGCATCGCAAAAAAAAATTATTAATATATCTCTAAATTTTACGAGACTGATACAATTTATGTTTTCATCGAACATCAAGCTTATCTATACAGGATTTGCTAACGAAAGATTTAAAAAGCCTTTTAGGAACAATTGGAAAACTCGGCAAAGTTTGAAAGACTTAAAAGCTTGTAGAACTCCCCGCGTGTTTTAGTAATTTGACGGAATCGTTTGGAACATTTGGAACAAGAAACGATTAAAAATTTGACTTTGTGGGGCGTGTTATACGGAATAAGAAGTGAACCGACCAAGTAAAACTTATAATCAAATAGAAAATGGAAATCCATACGAATACGGTTCGGTGCAGAATAACGAACATTTATTCAAATACGACCAATTTCGTAACAGCTTTGTTACAGATAAATTACGAATGAAGAAACTTGTGGTGTATTAGTCGCAGAACATTAAAATAATCAATTCTAAAAGCTTAGAATTCTATATAGTCGACTTCCGGTTTGAGTATAATTTTCAAATTCGTACGCCAGTAATAAGTAGTCACGCTCTATTTCAATTTTTGATTCGAACCATATTTTACATAGTCACTCGCCCATATTATTTCAGCGATAATAACTCGTACTTGGACGTTGTCACTTTTTACGATTTCGTATCACGTCATTCGCCGACATCTTGGAAATAATTCGAAGTTAACGGGCTCCCCGAATAAAAATTAAAAATCTGTTTAAAGAAAATATCGGGAAAAAAAAAGTCTCATTAGGTCGGATCTTCTTCTAATTAATTTTAAAAATATATACAGCTTAAAACAGATCAAATTTTTCTAAAAACATAGAAATGCTTTTCGAATCTCGAATTTAAAAGTAATTAAAGTAATTTTGTTTGATAATTCAGGAAATTATGACATTTCGATAAGCTTATCGTGGAGTTTGTGTAGGTACACGAGAAAAACTAGCACGTTTTGTGTGTTTTATATTTATGTCGACGAAATACATATATATATATATATATATATATATATATATATATATATATATATATATATATATATATATATAATATATGTAAATAGATATATTGATAGAGTATATAGACACTATAAACTAGTAGGTTATATGTGGTGTATTTATATCGAATATATCTGAATGAGACTGAAATACATATTATATAAATATATATAATATGTACATTACTATGCACGTATATAATTAAAATTAGATATATTGTGTTTTTCATCGATAAGTGACGTAACAAATATCGAAGATTCGGAAAATTATCGATATATAATAATGATAAACACACAAACGCACAGATAAAAAAAAAACGATTTTAAAATCACGAAATAGCGGAGTGGTAAACAATGGTTCCATACATGCATACACAACATTTATCCGCAATTAGCTGGAGATAAATACACGTTCGCGTATGTGAAATATATTTAATATTCAGTAAGAATAGATCGGCCTTCTTCAAAAGCTCAAGGCGATCGAACATGTAGATCGATTTAGATTCTCCACTGTTTTTCCCTTGACACAAATCTCACGTTTAAAATCAATAAATCCCGAATACCGGATTATAATATTTCATACATAGGAAGAGAGAACGAGAAAAGTCAGATACAAGACAAAACAGGAACAAGAAGAAAAATGAAGAAGGAAGAACAAGAAGAATGTATTTGAAACGGTTCTCTATATGTTTGTATATATATCTTAATGATGTACATCATTATTACCAACTTATCCTATAATGACTATAAAAATGAATTTAAATATACATACGGGCATATATATACATAACATATTACATATATATATACACATAACATATTATATATATACACATAACATATTATATATATACATAACATATTATATATATACACATAACATATTTTTTATATATATATATATATATATATATACGCCATGAGAGGTACGGGATAAAGATAATTCTTACAACCAGATTATTATTAGTGATATTTGCAGTAACCGTATAAAACAGACGCATAGAACAACATAATAGCTAAACTGCTTCAGGATATGTAATCATTTTAGATAAACAATTCACTCGGAGTACTTTTTATAAGTACTCTATAATCGATATATCAAGTTGCGCTTCATACCAGGGATTATACAATTTAATATATATATATATATATATATATATATATATATATGTATTTTTTCATAGTAGCATAAACTAATGGATATAATTTTTTACATACGAGTATATTATATATATATATGGTGATCTATAGTTTTTAGCAATAAGAACAATAATCAGACCAGAAATGTTTCAAAGATAAGACAAATAACAAGACATTTCACACCACAATATGCGATATTAAACAATAAAGAAGGAAAATCATTGACGGATGAAAGAAAGGTAATATCCACATGGCGGGAATATTGTACAGAACTGATGAAAGATGAACATGGAGAAAATAACACAGTGGAAACACAAGTTACAACAACTGAAAAAGAACCGCCGTTGTTAAAGGACGAGATTAGACAAGCATTGCAGAAATTAAGAACTAAAAAAGCTGCAAGAATTTTCGCAGAGATGTTTGTAAAATTAGGTGGTATGTTCTGTCGGAGAATATGGGACACATGCAGGTGGCTTAGTGACTGGACGATATATATATATATGTATATATATATATATATAAACTCACAAAAAAGTAGATCGAAATACATATGAAAATTACAATATCACATGCCAGCAAAGTAATGTTTCGCGTTATTCATGAAAGATTAAAATAATTTTTTGTTACCGCAAATATCGTCAGAATAAGCAAGTTTCATTCCTGGCAAAAATACAAGAGTACATATAATGAACCTAAAACAAATAATAGACAAATAATTTAACTTGACATCATACTTCTGCTTCATTGATTACAGTAAAGCATTTGACTGCGTTCAGTGGGAACAGCCACGAAAAATATTAAATGACTTCGGTGTTCCGCATCACATAATTAGTCTCATTAAAGCGTTGTATATACATCTAATAGAGGCAGAGTCAAAGTAGGGGATAAACTATCAGATGATTTCAAATCCAGGAAACGAGTACGGTAAGGATGCATATTAAGTCCAATATTATTCAATATCCACAGTAATTGGATAATACGAAGAAATTTGAAAGAATGGGAGGATGCAGTGGAAATCACGGGAAATTAATCAACAACCCTGCGATATGCTGATGACAACTGTTACAATCGGCCCATCGGAACAAAAAATTGAATAGCTTCATTGAAAAATTGAATACACGAGTAAAGAATATTAAACAGAAATAATGATGAGTCCACGAATTCTCTGTGACTTACAAGTGGTTGACAAATTCGTATATTTAGGAGCATTGATTACAAAAGACATAAGTTCAACGGAGGGAATCAAACGGAGAATAAATAAAGCAAAACTAGCGCTATCGCAACTAACAAAAATATGAGAAAGAGTCGTGAACTAATAATGTACACAAAAGTGTGCCTTATGCATTCACCGCTATTCTCTGTCTTCTTATATGCGTAAGAATATTGGGCCCTAAAGAAGAATGATACACAACGGATTAAGACATTTGAAATGTACCGCTGAAAGTGAATTTTAAGGGTATCGTGAAAAGAACTAACTGGTCCATACTTCAAGAAGTAAAGATGGATCAGAGTCCACAAATCACAGTACAGAAAGGGATAAAAACTCGCCGGGCATATAATACCACAAAATGTACTCAGAAAAGTAAACATGAGGGGTATAGTTGAAGGTGGTCGTAAAAGAGAGAGACGTACCACGTGATATCTTGACAGATTTAAAAAAAAAAATTGTAGAAGCTGAATGAATACGGGAAGTAATAGACCGAGAAATATATCGGACCCAATGGCGACAAAAAACATTTGTTCATGAAAATCCACAATATCACGATGCTCTGAATGAGCCACGATGATTATGTATATATATATATATATATATATATATATATATATTATGTATATATATATATATATATATATATATATATATATATATATATTACTATTATTATTATCTTAAATTATATATACATATTCTTAGAGTAGTGTAAAATATTAGACATTATTTTGGTGTATATATATTATATATATATTCTCATAGTTGTACGAAATAGTAACCGTACTTTAGTACTTTATATATATAATTTAAAGAGTATATTTGGAATTAAATCATTATAAGTAAAAAATATAAAACTTAACCTATTACATAGTGCTAAGAAACTACAAAATGACAAATAATAATTTATTTATTTATTACAAATGAAAATATTAATTAAATTGATAAAAGTGTAGTAACCCACTTGAGAACGCTGGATGTGAGGTTATTTATACATATATTTAATTTTAAATATCTCAATTATATGAAGTACCGAAGACACAATATTATGTTTAGTTCGTAGGTCCGTATACTTATTACAAATATAAATGATGTAATCAACATTTCGATAAATATTTAGAATCAATTATTATTAATTTATGTAAACAATAAACAATAAATCCATGGTCAATTAATATTTGCGGTTTACGTCCAAACCTCTAAACTTAAGGCAGTCAACTGTAGTAGGAAAGAATTGTTTAATTATTTTAGCACGTTACTTTCTTATGCATTACTATCTATGAATATTACATTATTTATTTCGTTAAGTTTTACTTTACTAAGCAACCATTTCGGTATGATCTATTATTAAAGATTCTTCGTTTAATATTGAAATCAATCGAAATAACTCATATCGTGAAATTAATTAATTATACCATCCCGTTTAAGACTTTATGCAGATAACCAAAAAATCATTCCTAACACGCAGTTTGGTTTTCGTCCGGGGTATTCCACCGCATTACAGAGTTTATTATGCATAACTTTAATCGTAATAAACATTACTGGTCTAGTTCTGCGGGGTGTAGCAAAAGATTTTGACACAACTTTTTTTTTTTTTTAATTATTTTATTTATAGACGCTCGATTGATCATTTGCGTCTTAAAGTCGGTTATAAACTATTTATTAAGTTATCTGTAAGGTACTGTAAAAGATTTTAAACTTTTCGAGTATTGTTTTTATTGTGTCAGAGTTTAGATTGTATTTTATACGTTGGCTTCTGTATTTTGTGCATTCTAATAGTATGTGGTTTATATTTAATTGCGAATTGCATTCGTGGCAGAAGGTGGGGGTCCCCGTTGAATAGGTGTTGTGAAGTAAGTAATATGTTTCCTGTGCGTAGTCAAGCTAGTCGGTTTTTCTCCCTTTCTGGTCTACTGTTTTCCAGTTTCCTAATTACCGGCTTAATTTGATACAAGTGTGTATGTGCACATTGGGCCTTCCGGAATTTTTGATATAACGTTTTAATTGTTTGTGAAAGGACTGTATGTAAATCGGTAATGTACGTTGATTTTATTGTTTTTAGATTTGTAAGAGACGTTTTAACTATTCTATCAATGTTTTCATTCCCGGCTATTCCTGAATGAGCTGGTGTCCATAGAAGAACAAGTTAATTGTTGTTGGAGATAATGCTATTGATTATGTGTTTTAGGTTTAAAGTATCTGTATTTGTGTGTTTTCAATGTATTGCTGAATATGTCGAAGAGCGCTATACGAATCTGTGCATATTATATATTAGATATGTATTTTAAAGCTTTATAGATTGTAAGAAGTTGTGCTATAAAAACTGATACTGACTCCGATAAATGATATACTTGGGATTTGTAAGATAGGCCGATGAGGTTTGGTTTATAGACTTAGATGCATCAGTGTATCTGTGTGTGTATAATCACCGTACTTTTTTTCCAGAATGTTGTAGAATTTTGATTTGAGAATATTTGTAGGTGTTAAGTGTTTCTTATATTTTTCCAGTTCTGTGTTTATTGCGATTGAAATCTTTATCCAAGGTGGTAATTTTTCAGCGTGGTTTGTTTTGATTTGTGGTAATTAATATTGAAGTTTTGCTAATGTATTGTTAACGCGTTCTGATAGGGGTTTAGATGCATTTGGTTTGTTTAAGAATGTACGATGAAATTTATTCATTAGTTAGGACTGAGATATCGGATTGGAAGGTGTGTAAATTGATTGTGTTTAATATTTTAGCGCTAGTATTTGTCTTCTGTATTGGAGTGGTAATATGTTTGTTTCCACGTATAGAGCTGTGTTTGAGGTAGTGTGAAAGCTTCTCGAGGTAATTCTAAGAGCTAAATTTTGAACAGAATTGATTTTTTTTTAGTGTGGAACAGGCAGCACTATCATATATTATACTGGCGTAGTCGAATTTGCTTATCATATAGGATTTGTACAACCGTATCAATGTTTTTCGATCAGATCCCCACGATGAATTATTTAACAACCCGAGCATATTTATTTTTTTCAAACATCTTATTTTTAGATTGTTTATGTATTCTTTCCAGTTAAGTTTCGAGTCCAATGTTAGTCCTAGTATCTGAAGCGAATCTACCTTTTCTATTTGTATTGTATCAATGTTTAAGTTTTGTATAATTGCATTTCGTTTTTTGCTGAATCTTATGTGCTTAGTTTTTGATATGGAGAAAGTAAATCGTTGAGATTTGACCCAATTATTTAAGTCATTTATTGTATTTTGTCATAAAAGTTCACACAAATTTTGAGTCTCGATTTGAGTAGTATATCGATAGATCGTCAGCGTAGATGCGGTAACTTACTGGATATGATATATGTTGTTTAATATTAGTCACGGCTATAATAAAAAGCGTAGGACTAATTACGGATCCCTGAGGGGTCCCATTTTCTTGAATTTTGGTATCTGATAAAATAGACTTTATCTTTACTTGAAATTTCCGGCGGTGTAAAAAATTGCGAATAAATATCTGTAAATTTCCTCTAAATCCCCACTGATATAATGCGAGAAGAATTCTTTGTTTCCAGAGTTTATCGAAATGCTTTTCTAAGTCAAAGCTAACAACAGTTGTAATTTTATTTTCTATTAAATTATTTTATATATCTGTTGTAAGTTTGGCTAGGCATAAAGATATTATTTACAAAATGATACAATGTGAATTCTCTCGTTGTGTAATTAATTTTATTCATAGATATTTAGTAAAGAGGTTATCTTACGTTACCGTCAACGAGTCAAGGTCTACTATGAAAATATGCTCAGCGGAAGATAGTATTTTCGGTTCCTTTCTGTTTACCTTGTTCTTATTTGATTTCCCTGATCTGCTCGATTTTTTTTTCATATTCTTCTAAGATTTTTATTTTTGAAATTGTATATTTCTTTATCGACAAGATATATATATTGGTATCTTTGTTTCTGAAGTTGTATTTTTTTCTTCTATATTATATGTTTATTTTTATTATTTATTACTACTCTGCACTTCGCAGACTCCTTTCTTCATGCACTTCATCCCATCACTGCCCTTAGATTAAGTACACAAACAGGGGAACAAACATGCTTTTACTTACTTTTCAAATACACACTACTTATATGCACTTCTATAATTATTTAGCTTTAAGCATACTAATCCCCTGTCCTTTACAATAACACCTAGATTTTAAGCAATAAACTAGCCCCACCGGATAAATCCGGATTGGGGAACAAAGTAAAAAAATAAAATAAAATCTGCTTGATGTTCATATTGCTCTTTACGCGAACGACACAGCTCTTCTTTGTACTTCTTATATGCCTAAAGCAATTACTAATAAGTTACAGACGGGAATAAATCGAATCTTGCGTTATTATATAAAATGACAAATTGATTTGAACTGCGTTAAAACTGAGATTATATTTTTCACCCGCAGGCGTCACTCGCTGAAATTAGGGTTAATTCCACCGTAGTGAGCTGGTTAAAACATGTTCGTTACCTCGGGGTAATCTTGGATAACAGACTAAATTTTTCCGAACATGTCAATCATGCTACCGTGAAAGCTGACCAAAGCATATCCGCCATATATCCGTTAATTAACAGAAAATCATTTCTTAATGTTAATAATAAATTAATTCTGTATAAAACACTTATTCGTCCTGTAATGACGTACTTTTCTCTCAAATATAAATTTTAACAAATTGCTATTATTACCAAAACAGGTGTCTCAGATGTGTACTAAATGTCCCTAGATACTACAAAATCGTTGACATCACTAAAACATGTCCCTTATATTAAGGACCATATCTTAAATTTCACGCGTAAATTCTGCGATGTCCACGATAATAGTTTAATTTTCAGCATAGGTAATAACGATTAACTCCAATTTATGTATAGCAAATATAAACATAGGAGGCTCAAACATAACCTTTTGTAACGTTATATTCCACTTATTTTACGATTTATTATTTCTACACATTTACTTACTGTGTAACGTGTGTCACTCTTTTGTTTTGTTATTATTATTATACCATTTTATTTTTCGCTGTACAGTTTATATGTAATTTAAAATTTTGGTTTTTATTATTTTCTGTAAATTATGTTGAAATGTACGTTGTTGTTATTAAAAATTTCCTAAAGTTTGCAATTATCGTACGAACAAGTTTTCTTCTTAGGTTAAAATAATATACCGAACTGAGTTAATTTATTTTATTTATTTAATTAGATTTATCATATTTAAATAAACGCTTTGTAAGAATTTCCATATTGACCTTATTATCTGTGACCGTCGTAATGCTATTACCGTTCAGTATTTCGAATAGATAAATTTAAAAAATTCGACGAAATTTCAATTTTATACGGTTTACACCGAGCCTCTTCATAGAGCGATTGTATGAATTTCTCCTCGACCGTTGTTTATAAATTTTAATTCTACTTATGTAAAATTTTAATATTACTTTATATAATAATTTATAAACGAAATTTTTATTTCTTACATTATAAAATTTATTAACTAATCCAGACCTTCATTTGGGTACATTAAATTTATGAAATTTAATGCTGTTAATTTCATAAATTTATTCATGTCACCTACACATGACGGATATTATCCGCTTGATAGATATCGATAGTGATATCGCTAAAGTGAAAATCGAATACGCGTCAACCAACAGTGCGATAAATAACGATCGATTAAGTATCTTTTTTTTCCTTACAACAAATTTTTCAAACGGGCGCATTCGCATTTTTTTTTAATTTCTCGGGTATGTATTATTTCGCGATTTAAAATCGCGTAATTTTACTACAGGACGAATTTTGGTACGATTACTCTCGATTATTCGCTATATTTCGATATATTTTTTTTAACAATTCATTTATTGCGGATAATACGCGCCAAAAAAATTATGTTACCCCGGTAGGTCAACTAAATTTTATTGAACTTTTATGTTGTTTTTTTTTTATATATTTCAGAAATATTCGAAACGGATCAAAATTTAAGTATTTTCTTATTTTACATACTGACCGAAAAAATTTATTTCTCAAACTTAATTAATCGCTATTTTATTATTTACTTTTTCCTTTTCCGAATTAAAAATTAATCATTCCTGCATATTTATATAAATATGTAAAACTTCGAAAAAAATGTGGAAACTGTGCTAAATTACGAAATAGTGAGAATAATTTATGTTCCGTCTAATTCCCCGTGATATCCGCCGCTTGTCATAAAGGAAAAACGAGTGCTCGTCACTTTGATCCTCCGCCAACGCCTTGCGGTTTGGATTTTTAATCAAAAGTAAAGGAAAACATTCTTAGTAGAAAACAAAACATTTATCCTTGGGGTTAGTGTATGGCTATATACGGGTGGGGGGGACAATAGAAAATCATTTTATTACTTAAATAACATTATAACGTGTGTGTGTAAGTGCTGCAATTTTTTGTGTTTAATTCGATAATTTGAAAAATTATAACTCGATTATATATCGATCGTATATATTCATGTTATTTTATCCGCTACAGGGTTCTTGAGGAAGCCTCGGGTGAGTAAATATCGAATGTGTAATTTCCTCCGCTAGCCTGTATAGACGATGTGGAGTGGGTACCAACGATGCTTGCATATCGGAAGCAAAAAATAAACATGAAGTATTCAATATTATCAATACTTGTGCTCTCCACACGTGACCCGTGTATGTTTGCTAGGGAGGTGGTATCAATTGTGCATACATAGTTGTTTAAAGCAGTAGGGATAATATATATATAGGCGTTGACTCTTTTCCATTGGGAAATGAGTTAATAAAAATATGATAGTATGTTATCAATATCAATTGTGGTCAAAAGACCGGTGTAGTAACAAACATATACACAAAAGACGTTTCAAATATTTCATCGTAATTTATTTTTTTCCCGAACATTGCGATTAGCCTATTGTACGTTTTGTTTTTTTTTCGTGCATACAAAATGGGCTAGCGGATTTACGGCAGTGGGCTTTAACAATATTAATCTAAATGCTGTGTTCGGCTGAGCATTCGTTTCCTTCGTACTAGTACCGTCCAACTACGCCGATGAACAACTGCCGAATTCTCGTAATATTTCGCTATCGTTACGTCTAAATCTATATCATATTATTCGCGCTATATCGACAAAAAATATTATATATATATATATATATATATATATAAACATATAAATAATATGTTTATATACGTATATAGCACGAACTCGATAAAATATTATCCACTAACGATTCCTTCTAATTCTCTATCTCCGTATCTGCTACGACGACGGTGATCGTATTAATCTTAGTAATTTTGAAAGTTTCTTAACTATACAGAACATTCAAGATGACTTAATCTACAAACTGTAAGACCTCCGCTGTAATAATTCAGTATAAATTGTATTATATATATATATATATAGTATGTGCACATTTCATAGGCCACTAACCTCGAGCATGTAACGGTATTGTTCCGAAGAAAGACGTAACTTATGGAAAAGCGTAAATACGTCGTCGGATATAAATTCTCCCAAGGGAATGAAAGGCGCTCATTAAAATAAAAAGAATGATAAACGCGAAATAAAATAAAAAAAAAAACAACAACAAGGTAAGAGTAAGAGAGAAACACAAAGACAGAGAGAAGAATATGATCTAATAAAAAAAACCTTTGACTAGCGAATCTAGCGTAAAAGCAATACGACGATGAAACGTATCCGAAGCAGCGCTCTAGAGAAACGAGGCTTGGAAAGGAAAAGATCGCGAACTCTAGAACGCGAACTCGAGGACCACCTTTAAAGTTAGATTTTTTATACTCGAACCCGATCATTAGTCGAGAAACTATCGCCGAGTATATAGTAAAGCGTCGTTACACTCGTTCTATCGATAATTAGATCGTTTCTGTCTGACGATCTAATTTTCAAACTAAAATTCACCATAAACATAAATATATCACTATCACACGGACGACGAAATTAAAGTTAACGATAGCGATGATTACGATAATGTACTATTAATAACTATAATAATAAGTAATAATAATAATAATAAGTAATAATAATAATAAGTAATAATAATAATAAGGAATAATAATAATAATATGGAATAATAATAATAATTAATAATAAGAAGAAACAATAATAATAATAATAAGAAGAAAAAGAATAATATGGAATAATAATAATAATAAGGAATAAGAGTAATATGGAATAATAATAAGTAAGAATAATGATAATAATGATGATAATGATGATAATGATGACGACGATAAATAATAGTAGCGTTTATAATAATAATTGTAAAAAATTATAATAATTTACTGTCGTTATATTAATAATTTATTTTTGTATGGAGGATTATGATTTTAGAAAGCGTCCGCTATTTATATGTTTATCGTTACAATACCCGCGTTCCGTACAGATAATTATATACTCTTAATCAAACGGTCATTTGTATAGGCCCATTACGTGAATTTTAGTTACTTTCAAATATATTTATTATAAGTAGTATCTCCGTTTACGACAGCGATCGTTTTTGTTTTTTTTCGTTTTTTTTCTTTGGTTTATCGAATAACCGAATTGTGTACGGATCTTTCATTGTCACGAAACATGTGTGTACGTACTTTTATAACAAAATTCCGGACAGGATGATTATACAGTATATTTTCTGATGCCGAAATCGCATCGAAAAATGCTTTGTTACTTTCGAAGAAATTTCAAAATTCGCTAAAAACGGTACCGAATAGTTAAGGGCAGAATTATATATACGTTACATTAAAAACTAAATCCCTACAACGATATCATACAGGCATATGCACCTATAATTAGCTCCACGAACAAGGACACGGACTATCTTTTACGAATACAACCATGCGTACTAGCAATGAACGTGAGGCAGGCTTTTGGAATTTACGAGCGGAAATTATCGATCAATTACGATTACAACGTTCCTTTCCGCTAGTGTAAAAACGTAAAATCAAATTAACTTCGTACTAATAAAAGAAGGTCAGATGGAGATCTATATGACTAATTCCGGATCAGCACTAGGAGCAATTTGTGGTAATTATCAGAAGTTCCCGATTCAAAATTAACTAAAGACAATAATTAAAACTAATATAAATCATCGTTAAAAAATATACGAAAAGTATAAAAGAAAAATATTGTAAAAATTGTTTGAATAACGTTATTTAAAAAAATAATGACGAATAATATAGCATGCCTCACTTCGCAATGAATTACTAGTTATTATTTTCACATTGAAACTATAAAACTTATGAATAAGAATAAAGAACCAACTGTAAAATACCTACAACTATACCTTTGGATTCCCAACTTCAAGTATAATTTAGATTGATTATCCGAACCCGTTGAAGGCTTTTAGAAATACAACGTGTAGTAGTTCCGAACCTACAATCTTAACCTTATTATATAAATCTTTAGTCCCCTCTCTTTAGTTAATTATGGCTCAGTGTTCTACAGCTCGGCTTTTAACGCGAATTTTAGAGACTGTTAATCTTTGAAAAATGTCGGCCTGAGACTTATTACAGGCTCACCGATACCAGTTTTCAAGTAAACACTTCCACCTTCGAAGAAACACACTGGAAAAAAGTTTATGACAAATTATTTGCAATCACCCACATGTCCTACATTTCATTTTCGATATCAGTAATAAATGGAGACTTGTTCCATTTAAAATTCCGCTATTAACAACAAGAATATCCCACTATTATAACTGTTGGCCGGCTTTAATTCCTGTTTATCCACATCTGCTCGGTGGTACGGGAAAACATATGTAATGATAAAGTTCTCTCCTAGCTATGCAAAATTCTCGATTCGAGTACGATTCTCATTTATATAACGCAGGCAAGGAGATGTGTTGGAATTTTGGCGAATTTCTAAACTTAATGAAGCGGCAGATATTGATGTTGAACAGGCTTCCCCTCGTCTGGTAGACGGTTTATCCCATCATCAGAAATAAGCGACAAAATTAAGTATCACTATCACGGTTCTTAGAAGAAATATTAGAAAGCTAGTAAAAATGGTAAATATTTTAACATTATTTAGCCGAATCTTTCGGTACACCCATGCGTTTGTATCTCAGTAATAATTCTTACTCAACAACTTCGTAGATTTGTCACTTTAATACGGAGATTTCCTATAGATCGTGTCGAGTTAAATTTTCCTAATGGAGATAATTGGGAACGATGTAACAGATATATTTTTTATAGCTTTCTGGAAAATATAAATCGCTTGCTTTTTAATTGCGATTAATTTAATTGTTGCCGGCCTTCTGCCGAGTGTATCAAAGCTACTGATAATCCTAAGCGCTAACGTATTTGCCGCGAACACCGAATTGTTTACCTTCCATGTTGAGGCCTCGTTGTCGTATTATGTGACCGAAAATCATAAAATCTTGCCATGTATAACTTCTGACAGTGATTTGTCTGTATTCATGCTGTTGCGTATCCACTGATGTGTTCATACCATCTATTCGGAGCATTATTCGCTAACGCTTCATTTCCAGCGCGTCAATATATCGCTTATCTGAATCATTTATTGCCCAAGTCTCGAACCGTATGTAAAGATCAAGAAAAACAAGGAACGAATAACTTGTATTTAAAAATAAGGAGCGAATGTATCCAAATGCGCTGCAATCTATTCGTGACATTCAAAGCTATCGTGAATCTTCTCCTTATTTCCGTGCTAGGTCCCCCATTGTTACTAATTCCAGATCATACTATTCAAGCTCTTAGGCAGTATAACATCTATACACATTTTTCACCTTGGGCAGCCATCTTGACATAAGAAAACTTAGCCTTGTTATTAGAAACGATATAGGAAAAAGGCCTGATATGTTTATAAACAACTCTGGATTCCGACAACTATATACATGTTGGTCACCTGTGACTGATATCGAAATCAAATAGAACAGTGGTGAACATCAATTAAAGATGGGAAAACTTTTCCGAGCAAAGGCTGTGGTAGCGATCATGAGCTACTAGCTGCTGAAATTACAAACAAAATAACCATTCTGAAACAGATGGTACCTAAGCTGTCAGGTACAATCAAGAAACAAGTCAACGACGAATCGCGTATATTACGAAATCGATAGGTGGTGAGACTACTGTGAAAAACTCATGCACGAGGAATGGGAGTGAAATATAATAGAAATACTAACTTTAATAACCGATAAGAAACCACCAATTCAATGTTAAAGGAAAATTCAAAAAGGAGAACTCAGTGTTAAAGGAGAATTCAAGGTTAAAGCATGCTTCTGTTTAATAGACTATGCGAAAGCATTTGATTCTGTACAATGGCAAAATTTCGTGTATCTGGAATTCCGTGGCATCTAATTAACTTAATAAAAATCCCTGAACACGTCTAACAGAGGCAAAATAAAAATCAATAACAGCGTGACGAGTAAATTTAAGTCGGAAAAGAGAGTCCTTCAAGGATGTGCATATTAAGTTAAGTTCTTTTCAACATATACAGTTAGCGACTGTGAAGAAAGCGATGCAAGGATTAAAAGATTGAATCAAAATCATAAGAGGTAGTTCGTAACTTGTAATATGCCGACAATATTGTAATAATTCTTTCGTCGAAAGATAAATTGCTCCATCTATTTCAAAAAATCGACAACGCAAGCAAAGGAACAGATTTATTAATCGATAGGGGTAAAACCAAAATACTAATTATTGATGGCAAGAACGAGATATAGAATCCACTAAGTTTGGTGCAGTCTCTAAGTAGTTGATAAATTCGCGTAGTTGGGGACATTTAAAATAAAAAATAAACATCGTCCCAATAGTCGAAATTAAAAGACCAGTAATGACAGCGAAAACTGCATTAACTCAACTAAGAAAAATTTGAAAAAGTTATGATTTAACAATGACCATCAAAGTACGCCTCATGAATAAGTCAGCGTTGTTCGCATTCTTATACGCGTCTGAGTGTTAGACATTGAAGGAAACAGACGTCCCAAGAATCGATGTTTTCTAAATATATTGTTGGAGACGAATGTTGAAAGTGCCGTGGACTGCGTAAAGGACAAGTTTATTAATATAAAAATGAAGTTAATGCGAATGCTCGATAAGAACACATAGTAGGAAAACTAATATCTACTTTCTTTGACCATGTCATATTACCGAATAACTTAAAAAACTGTTAGTACTAGTTATAAATTAAAGGTCGCAGACAAAGCGGAAAAACATGAATGCGGTAATGTTAAAGTGATCACTGACCCCGGTTCACTACAACAAATGATTAGATGCGCCGAGGAGGTGGAATTGCCCGAAACAATCAATGCTCGAAAGAAATCCACGACTATGATAATCAATATTCTAAGTCTCGCTAATTATTGTGAACTTCTTTAGTTATTTCGTCAGTCCTTTTCCAGATAACGCAGGAATTGTGGAGTCACCCACACACTTCAGATTATTGACATTGACACCACTGATTAATATAACACATTTACATGTAGTAATAACACACTTCATTATACATTCGGTATATATATATTTGAACAAATGTAACACTGTCTAGCGCCTTTTAATATGTTGAATGGAGTAGACTTGTGTTTGTCAATCCGAACAATGGTTAAAATTATGTTCATACAGTGACTTCAAAAATATGTGTATATTGGAAAGTAAAGGAATTTTTAACGACGGTGTCTGTATAAGTAATTCCCGTGAGTTCGACGATTTTTAAATAAACAGTCCAATCACATGTTCTAGGCAAGTCAATATAAAGTGTGATTCGGCACTAGATTTCCGAATTTTCCTTACTCCCCCACGAAGTGAATACTCTTTCAAAGTATGTAAAACTAAGTCGATGAAAATATTTTTCTCGTGATCAACATTTTTGAACTCGGTCCTGTGTTACAAACACTACATAACCGAATATAACATTTTAACGTTATTCATTTATTTTGACCCATTGTGAGGGACATTATTCGGCATTATACTTCAGCGTGTAATGTTGGTTAGAATTATTACAGATAGATTGGGTTGTTAATATTTTCTATTTATTCTACGTTTATTCGTTAGTTCTTCCCCGTTTTATTTATTAAAATATCGGATAGTCATTTTTTATAGTACGTAGTTTTATGGGGGAAAAAAACAGTATTTAATATTACCACTGGTCAATCTTAATTTCATTCAATAATATTTGTCCACAGTAACTCAGTCAGAACAAGACCGATCTTGTATATTGCTAATTCGACTACAACGGAAGTTCGGCGACTGGATATGGATTCACTGTGTGTTACAAGTTAAAGACAATATGGAAAATAGTCAACAGCCGATAATAGTCAGCACGAATCAAATTTTATCGTAAGTACCAAACGTCTACACATACAAGTATATAAAACTTTGACACACATACTCACAAATATCTAATTAATATACATATTATAGGAATTATGCAAACATTTGTATAACTCACCGACATCGAATCTCTTTCAATACGCGATGAAACACAGATAAATGTATAGATAAATAAAAACAAATATAGCTGCATAGATTAGATTAGAAACTACCCACGACTTCTTCTGTGTAATTATGTTTTTTAATACTATATCACTGTTTCTTTCCTTTGACAGATTTATATATTAGTATAGTATATATATACGTATATATATATATATATATATATATATATATATATATATATATATATATATATCCGTCCGTTATTTCGGCAACCCCCCTAACGCAATATATAGTATATTGTGTATATACATTCGTCCGTTAAAAATTTTAAGTTATTGTAATTTCTATCCTATTTATGATAGCAATGTGAAACAAAGTTTAGAACGAATCCGATAATATAGGCTATAAGCCGTGAGAATTTAATCATTCTTGTTTTAATAGTTTTTGAGTTAAATCGGAACAGACAGACAGAGTGACAAAAATTAAAAAAAAAAAAACTGTTTATGACGTGTGATAAAAATAGCCCAATGCAGTGATTATAATGAAAATATTCGCAAATCACAAATAGACTCTACAGTTTTATATATTAGTGTAGATAATTAAATAGAAATATATATATATATATATATATATATATATATATATAAATGAATATTTAAATTTAATTCAAAAAAAGGATAACCGGAAACATTTTTCTTTATAATAGGTCATAATGGTTGGTGACCTATCATTTATTTGTTTTTTAAACTTGAAATATGTATATATTTTATGCGTGCTTGAATTTTTTTTATTACATTATAATAATTTGGCTTAGGTAGTATAAAAACAAAAATTACCCATTGTCACTATTTTCATATAAATATCTCATACATGTGATAGCCATCGAACAGAAGGAGAAGAAAAAAACAGAGATTAATTTTAGATATTTACACGCTGCGAGGATATTATCGATGAAGAAGGTATGCCCGAGCAGATGCAACTAAACAGGAAGAAGGAATCCTCGGAATGAGAATGCCTTCCGATGCCCCAAGTTTTGCAGCCCGATTGTATACTTAATTTCATGGGCTGGAACCCAAACAATAGATTACAAGGACATGGTTATCGTATAAATAAAATAAATTTTCTTGAAATGGTTAACAGTATATAGTCCCTGTGGCCGGATAGCCTATGTTTTTTCAAGGCTTTAACAATGCAAATAGAGTCACTTGCGATTAATATTTTCCCCTTGAACCTATCAGATCGGATGTACTGAATGGCTGTGCTTGTACTTATTACGTATATTTGTGTGTGTGTGGTTGTAAATGTATTTAAATTAGACAAACGGAAATCCGAAAACATATATTTATATAGAAAAATAATTGACGAAAAAGTAGTTAAAATTACTTAAATTTGCATTAGAAGATACGAGCTTTTCGGCTGTTAAGCCATTTTCAAGTGAACGTAAATAAAAATAAATGAAAACTAACAATATCATATTGTACATCTAGATTAAGTATTTTCTTACATTTTATTTTTTATTATTGCTTAATTTTTTTCTATTTATGTACACTTGAAAATGGTTTAATAGCCGAAAAGTTTTGTGTCTTTTAATACAAATTTAGTGATTATAACTTCTTTTCATTGTTTGTTTGTTTTTTGTTTTTGTTTTTTTAAATCACTACATTCCATACCAGTTAAAAATGATATATCTATATAATGCGGTTAACGATTATCTTCAGCTTGTTTATAAAATGAAGTATTACTTGTGGTTTAGTTAAAGCGAAAAAATCCTATATATGCTAAAATTTGGGGCATAACCAACATTATATTAATATTTTTATTACCGATGAGTATATATATATATAATGTGTGTGTATGTATATATATGTGTGTGTGTGTGTATATGTATATATATATAATTTACAGATTGCAAGTGCCTCGTAGTATTAATTAAGCGTAAGTCTGGAACATTTCATCGTTACGTACATGAGAAAGTTTTGCAATGAAATCTACTAAGCGATCAGTCGAATGCGAAATAAATAAAATGATGACGATATTGTTGATAATAATAATAATTAAAGTGGCTAGAAGAAGAAGAATATTAACAATGGCAAAGTAGTAGTCGAAGGGGAAATGTCTTTGGATAGAAATATATGCAACCTCACAATATGCCAGCAAAATAAGTATAATAAGACGCTATCTTAAGATTATCTTCGATAATGTACATATGTATATATATATATATATACCTTGGCCGTATAAAAGAGCTGTTGTAGTAAGCACGCTTTGTCGAGCGGAACTTGTCGAAATGATTTAAGGATCGTAAGTTCTGACCTGATAAGGTTCGTAAGTGACCAAAGATTCTGCTTCTTTCGGTTAATTAAACAAGCAGCGTACGCGACATTGTTACAACTAACGTCAATGCCAATCACACGCAATCACATACACATACACACACACACACACACACACACCAACGCTTACATGAACAAATACAAAAGATGTTCGATAGTCGTTAATAGATAACGACGAATACTACGTCTGTATATGGTAATGTATCGACTAAATTAACCGGCGATATATTCGCGAATAAAACTCATTAATTATATTCATTCTTCCACCGAATGTCAGTAGGTAACTTCCTTAATGGACGTTGACATCACCTTCAATATCAGGGACAATAATTGCGTGGATAAAAACGTGTAATTTCTTCAAAAAAGTACTTTTTTTTATTGAAAATATCTTATTTCGTTATTTATAGATAATTTTAGAATTCCTATTCGAGATCTAGCCCTACCCCGTGTAGATATAGTTTTCTGATCCAACCGTGCTACGATACTATAACTCTCCTAAAGAAATTCCGCCCAGTACTCGATCTATCTTTCCAACTACTTCGTTTGTTTCTCGATACTGATGCAAATATTTTATCTAATTTCGTCACTATATAATTCTAACGGAAGATATATTATCCGGGAGTCAGACAGTAATCTGGAACGGAATGCGCCGCGATTAGTATGTAATATTTGGTAAATGTTTTAAACATTAACATATTCTGTACAGTTCAACATATAAAATCGTAGTACGCGGAATCGTAAACTCGGACTAAGGTGAACGAATCGATGATGTAAAATGTATACGCTAGTATGGATTCGAGAAAATCGGAGATTTTGACTTGCAAGTATAACGAACAGAGGCGATAAAATTAAAAAATTAACTATATTAATTCGATTCGAAGTTGTTAAAAATATTGCGGTCCTTTTTTGTCTCGTCATGGGGTCGTCAGAAAAAGTAACGGAAATCTATCGAAGATTAAACGAAGTGTCTACGCGAAACGGAAATACATGGAAAAGAGCATAATTCAAAACTTGTATTTGAATTAGCTGTAGTAAAAACAGAAGGAATAGAATATCAGGAAAGGAGCGTAATATCGCCATTGTTTTGTGAACTTCGACGGATGGTGAGGATTAATGCAGAATCAGGCGAAATGGACATATTGATAAATTGTAACTAAAGTCATATTAGTTAGCAAAGAGGCTGAAACCCAGGAAGTATCAATAAAAGGTTAACAATAAAATTATTCATCGAAAACTAATACATTTAAAATGATGACTATAGTTGTTGAAACATGCCGGTTTCACGTAGGAACGCTACTGTTGGACCACCGGCTGCATTTGGCTGCAAAAATCGTTGTAATGCTGACGGAAGACCATATCGAATACGTTCAGCGTTGTACTTTTGACAGTGTAGCAGAAGATGTTCTATTGTTAATTTAATATTGCTGCAGGAACAAATCTCTTCCGATCAAGTTACTATGAGTGAGAGTCGCTAATACATTTAAATACTTAGGCTGTAACGTTCATAATGCATGGGACACGGATAATGAAATAAGGGCCAGAATTGAGCAAGCGATGACTATATTCTTTAAAATGGGAAAGTATTTACAAATAAAACGTTTAAATTGAAAACAAAATGGTGGCTAGTTAAATGTTACGTATAGTTCGTATATATGGAGTAGAAGCCTGTTAAAAAATCGATAATAAATAAAGTGAACGACTTCGAGATGTGGCTCCACCAAATAATTTTCCCGTTATCATGGACGGATAAGGTTTCGAGTACAAAGATTCTGCGTCAATTAAATAAAAAACTAGAACTAGCGGCTATTATAAACAGACGGAAAGTAGTCTATCTCGGTCATGTCCCGAGAGATGTAAGATATGACCTAACTGCAAATGATCATTGAAGAAAACGTCACAGGGAAACGGGAAAGAAGTAGAAGAAGGAAAACCTGGTTTGAAACAATGAAGTAATTAACAGGTGTCAACACAAAAGCATTAAACACTATCTGACATATCGCACGGATAATCATCGACATTTATTAAAGATGCGGTACAACAATAAAAAGAGATAATGAAGATTGAATTTATATAAAAATATTTTAAAATTTTGAAAAAAAAAACATCCATTTGATTTGAGAAGTTGTATTGCAGATAGAAAAGAAATAATTCTTTGAAAATTAACTGTTTCCTATAGCCGAAAGTAGGTGGGATGAACGCCAAACATAATGCGTTTTGAAACTGTTCTTAATGCCATAGGAGTGTTTTAAAAACACAGCGTAAGCTAATTTAGATTGTAAATAAGCGATTTTTGAATACGGTTTAAATAATTTTTTTGCTGAAACACTTATCAGTTTCAGACGAATATAGATTTTAGTCGACGCGAACTGAAATTAATTTCATCGATGAATGCGATGGGACTGCTTGATGCGCGCAATAAATTTATTATTTGTAAAACACTAATACGTCCGAGATTTACTTACGCTTGTCTTGTTTGTGATGTTCGATATCGAACCCTAGTTATAGTAAATTTTAGCTCATCCGCAACAACGAGTAGTGCCTTAGATACTAAGTGTTCTCCGTTATACTGGAATAGATTATATGTATGATATTCCGAAATTACCTCGCGTTAAGTATTACATAAGATATCGCATAAATTTTTCGACGATTGCCTTATACGTGATAAATGAGTTTATCTCGTTAAGAGGCAATTACGGTTGCAGGCAGCTAATATTTATGTATACAAAATATAAGCATAGATAAACGTAATTTATTGTAACGTTTGTTTATTAATATTGATAAAATTATTAGCGCGATGTTACGTTATTTTCATTCATTGTTAGTTTCGACGTTATCTAATATTATTTGTTTGCTGAGGTTTTATCTTGTAAGATATAAGTTGAGTTTCGGTACAGGATATATCTATAAATTATGTTTACTAACTTTATTTTAATTATTTACTAACAGATTTATTTATTTTACCACATAGAGGAGACATTTGAAAGGAACGATGACGCAAAGATAGAGAAAATATGTCGTAAAAAAACCCGTTTATTTTCAAAATACAACCGTTACCGCCACATTCAACGATCATTCTTAAATAGATTAATATGCGCGAGACTAAAACGAAATTATACGATACTGATAATTGATCACTTAACTCGGTTTGCCATGCAATCGTTCAAAAAAAAAATTTCAATTCGGAACACCGTAAAAGAATATTGTCGTCGTGTACCTCGGTATATAATCGATTTTTCTAATTCTTCGAGATATTTAAACTTTACCACTGTTTCTATTTTTCCAGTACACACTTTAATTATCTTCAGTACAATTTTATGACTGTTCCTAAATTTTTTTTTTTTTTTTTTAAAGAGATTTTCAGCCCCATTTCTTTTACCACGTTATTTAGTATTTCTAATTGTCATTTCTCATCTTCTAGGTTTTTTGCTAGTAATGCTAAATCATCTGCAAAAGTCTATTTCCAGATTGTTTTTCTACCGTCCAAGAATCATTTGATTTTCTCTCGTTCCGTGCATTTTCTCCATTCTCGTATTCATTTTTCTAAAACACAGTTGAACAGAAGCGGCGATAGCCCATCTCCCTGTCTAACTCCAGTTCTTATTTCGAACGGTTCTGAGATTAGACCTTAGGATTTTATTTTTGACCGTGTATTCGTTAACGTTTCTTTTACCAATTGTCATCCACTCCGAACTCTTCTAAAACACTGAACAGAGCATTTTTGTCTACCGAGTCGTACGCTTTTTCAAAATCTACGAAGGTAATAACCGTTCGATCTTAGTTATTGTTAATTTATTATTAGTTTAAGATTCGACGCTTGTTTACTTTCCGGAATCCAGCTTGATATTCCCCTAGTTGTTTTTCTAATTGTTCTAATCTTTTCAGAACTGTTTTTGAAAAAATCCTATAAGTTACAGACAGGAGCGATATTCATCTATAGTTGTTAACATCTGTTCTGTCTGTTTTTTTATGAAGTGGATTTCTTAACGCTGTTTCCCAATACTCTAATATGCTTTTCGTTTGCCAAACCTGTTCAGATATTTTATGCAGTTTTTCAATAATATTTGATGTTACCAATTTCCACATTTCCGCGACAATTACATATTCGTCCGATATTTTGTTGTTTTTAAGTTGTTTAAAATTTGAACGATTTCATTTAGATGTTTGGAGTTTTCTCTTTGACTTGGATCTTTACACTTCATATATTTCATCTTTAACCGCAGTATAGTTTTTTGAAGTGTTCCGCTAACACGTTGTTAAAGACTAGTTCACCTTTGCCGTATTTAAAACACAAGGTAGGTAAGTCGATTTTCTAAACTTTGTTTAAAATGTTTTATAAAATGATCTAGACTTGTTTTTCTCAAAATCATTTTCGATTTGCTCTAATCGCTCCCTTTCAAGATTTCTTTTAGTCCTTATAATGTTTGTCGCTATCTTCTTTTGATTTTTAAATTCTTCATATTTATTAGTAAGGTGACTAGTACGCTTTCTTTCTCGACCTAATGGCTTCTTCATATTCTTCGTTTCACCGCAGATGTTTCCTGTTTTTATTTAAAGGAGCTGCGATGTACGCTGCATCAACTTTTCCTTTATTTCATTCCATTCTTCCGACTGAATACTCAATAGACTTTGAAACTCTGTTTTTTTCAGTTTCAAAGTTTCGATGTTAATCCTCCGGGGTTTTTTGTATCTTTTTATACGCTTTCATTTGAGGAATGTATCTTACTTTTATTAAACAACGGTCCGATTCTATGTTGGCTCCTTTTCTCGCTTTAACATTCATAATTTCTTTTTGGCTCTTATGCGAAATAACTGCTTATTATTATACAATATTAAATTTACCGCTAAATAATAAAGCAATTTTTTTTTAAAACAATACTTATCGCAGTCTTAATATTTTGTCTGAAATAAGTAATATTCCTAATATATAAACGCGGTTAACATGTACAGAACTTGCACAATGAATATGTAGATCTATTCGTTAAGTCTAAAAAAACAAAGCTTAACGATTTTAATGCAGTTAACTCAAATCGAATGGATGACAAACGGATTTTTAATTTTATTTGACAATAGTCGAGTAGTTTCGATGTTGACGTGGTTTTACAGTCGTTCACGAACTATCTAACATCGGAACCTGTAAGTTGGCTTGTATATCTTAATTTCGTTGGAATGAACGAGTTTAAGATACTTTTTGCACGATGGTTCTATTTGGTTTTAATATCCCCGGAATCTATACTGGCCGTTGAACCGACCTATATAATAAAGGTTTACTGGCCAGATGTAGAGGCTACTTCTTTCCTATCATCCGGAACAGTAATTAAAAATAGAGTAGTACATTAAAAAATAAAATTTAAAATATTATCAATAATATATGTACATATTTCAACTACGAGAGAATATATATATGTATGTATGTATGTGTGTGTGTTAGAAAGTTCTCTTACGAATAGAAACAAAATATATATCTTCAAAACAGTACACTGATTATAGGAAATCTACTCGTTGTAATGATTATTTAAATCGCTTATTAAAAAACCACACGTCCAGATATTCGATCTTGTTCCGAGTGATGCGCATATGATTCGGCCGGTCAAATCATCAACATTATTCTATAATATACGAGGAAACGAGTTAAGATATTATTAACCGTAATGACCGGTTTCAGTCTGATATATTTATTAAAATGGTGGGCAGTATTATAAGACGAGTGATTGGTAGACCAACGGGAATGGTTTTAATTTTCCAAGGGTGGTGTTGATTTAATTATCGAGAAGGCTGAAAAACGACCAAGAAGCTGGTGGTGCGATTAAACAGAATCATTTTAGTTGAGAATAAAAAGATTCCCATTTACATTTCCTATACGCATATACGTGGCGTATTCGCCAACATCTTTGGATATTCGATTTAATATTTATTATTTTTTTTTAATTTAAAGTTTATTAAAAGGCAATTGGATTTTCCGGGGACCGTGACATGATTCTCCTAGAAGTTATTTCTCTGACATCTCGATACTTCTGACGATATAATTACAGAGTTCCAACTCGAGAGTTATTTAACGTTGTTCATTACGTAGCATCGCGCTATATTCAACTTTTACATCTTGAACGTCTTAATTCGTTCGTTATATATCTTTCACACACACATATATATATATATATATATATGTAAAATCATAAGAGCAGTTAAAATCCATAAACAACCGCCAACGATGAATTTCATAACTTCGTTTGAAAAGGTTTTTTCATATTCGTTGTATCTCGAAACAGAAGTTTTGACATTGCAAGTTTCCTTCTTAATTCCCGTATGATTTTATTTATTTTAACCTTTTCCATTGAATCGCATTTTATATGAAATTTTATATAAAATTGTTTTTCTATTATAAGGAAATATGTTCCTTAAAATTGGATAGCGTTCAAAGCACTAATTACGATGTTGTACTAAATAACTTTTCCGTCATAATTAAGAGTTATATTATGAAAAACCGTCGGACGGAAAGTCGATCGTTCTAACAACAATAACACCACCGCCGCAGAAAATATACATAAACAGAGCTAGATATATAGATAAATAATTTTTTTTTATCCTCTTCGTATCGAGGACTAACAAATTTATGTCATCAACCGGATGTTATCTTTTGAGAACGTACTTGATTTCTTGAGCATATACCGATTAGCGAGGTCTCAATTTAGGCTTAATATTGGCTATACATAATCCGTCATCGTTCTTCTTTTCGATCTTTTAACCTTTGCCGTTTTTTTCGATAAACTGCTAGTGGATTTGTGCGATGCTGTAGTCTGCATATATATATTTTTGAATCGCTACGTGAATTACACGCTCTATGTATTTTATATTTAGATCTTCGTGGAGGTTTGAGACGTACCACGGTGCTCCCACTATAGCACGTAATGCCCTTTTTTAATAAGTCTGAATTGTGTTAACATTGCCTTTAAACGTACAGCTCCATAGTTCCGCTGCATATACAACGTTGTACGGTAATAATTTGTTTATCGTATGAAGTCGAGAATGCGGACCAAGCAACCGGTACAGTTGTTTAGTCTTTAACTTATATTTTCTTCGCTCTAATATCCTGAGCCTATTGAACTCCAAATTATTTTAGACTTTGTTCATTTTGTCTACCTTTGATAAAGATATTATATCTATCCTTTTAGTAAATATAATATGGGTACTTCTGGACTCATTTATTGTCGATTTCCATTTGCTCGACCAATTTTCAATTTCATTATTCGATTTCGCGGAGGCTTATGTGTCGCCATTATTGCAGTGTCATCGACAAATATCGCTACACACGCATTGGTACCGGTATATCATAAGTAAATATCGAGTACAACAATAGACTTGAGGGCACGCCCGATTTAATTTTATGGATTTTATTTACTAAGACTTGAAAGTATCTTCGGTCGAGATAGGATTTTATGATATTATAGCATTTGGTCTCTTTTACATATATTTGACCAGTGTGTCAGACTTTAAGATAAATAAGTGAGAGAAATTATAAGATTGAATCGACATCGGACGGTTATAATCTTACAATATTTTGAATGTGTTCGCTGCAATTTGAAAAACAAGTATTAGAAAACAAATCATTTAAAGACGTCACGATTGTGATAATATCGGTTAACAAGCTTCTCAGTTTACAACTAGATGCGTTATTATAGATTTGTCGTTAATCATAATAGCGATAGGTTATTTTGTTGTTATTAATAAAAGCAATTTATAACTTGAAGGTGGCCTATCCGCCGAAAAGATTTCATTTACTTTTACCGATTTTTACCTATTTTTATATTATTATTATTATTGACGAAATCCATTCGTATAACTTTTACCATTTAACGTTCTGTACACGAAGTTCATTATTTTATTACAATTCTTTCGCATGCGTAACCGTACACTTAATCGTTTAATATCTATTCGTTAATGTGATCTTTCAAAGAATTGAAAATTTAGTCATGGTCATTTCGCAACTGATCGAGATTTATTTAATTCGTCTAACTCACGTAACTATCTCCCTGCTCTATCTGCGTTCCGATTTTATTGCTATTTGTATTCCTCTGTGTTCGTCATTATTTTCGTTTTATGTAAATTTATTTTCAGTCCTAATTTCGTTCGATTTAAATCTGTTATCATCATCTTTAGTTCTTCCGCATTTCCGCTCACCAGAACTATATCGTCCACGAATATTCACCGTCTATTCTAATACCGGTTGTAGTCCAATTCGAGTTTTTAAACACGGTGCCTAAAGCGGGGATAAATAATTTCGGCGAGATGGTATAATTTTTTTTCGTTTTATTCCATAAATTTATCTGCATATTGTAGCAGACGCATAAATATTCTTTGTAATTTGTATGCACTTATCATCGAGTCCAATTAGGTTTAACGAATTAAGTACTGTCCAGACCTACACAATATATATATATATATATATATATATATATATATATATATATATATATATATATATATATGTATATTTTTTCCGATCGACTATTTTAGTATTGATAGAATTTTTAAACTGAAATTTTTCCCTTATCACGACGAAGGGATATTCAAAGCGCGTTTACTTCTAGATCGAGTTTAATTCGGTATTACACCGAAAATTATCCCGTATAGAATGTAAACGAGACGAGCAACTTTGAAATTAGTCGCATACGATATAGGTATATTTAAAACGACGTGCGCTGCAAAGTCGGACTCGGTGTGAAATATAGTGTACGACGGTTGTGTTCAGATGGTACTAAACTGATTAGCTAACCGATTTATCATTTCTACGAACGATCGGCATTTCTTACTCTCCTATACTTCTATATAATTTCACAATTCATTGATGACCCTAACGCTATTTTTTATCTTTTTTTTTTCTTCTATTTTTTATTTTATTTTTTTAATTTTACTTTTTTTTTGTTTTTGTTTTTTTTTAACTTTATCCGTATACCGGGCGCGTTACGAGAGCCGCCCCCTCGGTATCGGGGAATGCGTTCGTAACTCTGGCGGTATGTAAAGCCTCATCTTGATTTCGCATCTGAACTATGACGAAAGATCGCCTCATTCGACGCCCTACTATACCATGATGAACGGCCCCGGTAAATATCGTTTTTGTTTCACACCTTTCTTTTTCTTTCTTTTCAGAAAACGAAATTACTCTACAAATTCCAACAGCTCGATATCTGTGAAAACCTATCTGCGCCTTCTATATATATTCTGTACGCTCATTTCTTTACGCGTATAATAAATATACCTATATTAATATTTGTGTGCGTGTGTGCGTAATATGAATATTTATATCAGCGCAGAACGTATTTATATGAGAGCGCGTTTCCTCCACCTACTTTTTGTTTTAATCGTCGCACCCCCTATGTACTTGCGTTTAAACTCGGAGGAAAAGGTTAAATCGGGGTCAATCACTGGCCGCCGGCTATCGATTTACCTTCTCGTTGCTTGGACCGGAGTTGTAAAACCATATTTCCCAAATAATCATCTACTTCTGTACATACATATATCACGTATATATAATATATATATATATATATATATGTAGTACTTTATGGACTCGTATGTTCAATACAACCGACCCCCGTAATATGATATGCGATCGCGGTTTTTTCCATTACGATCATTGTTAATAGTAATAAACGATATTACTTATAGAGGTAAAAATTAACAAACGATATAATCTGCGACGTTCAAAATTCTACGTTAACTGCTACGTTATTTTCATCATTATTATTATGATTACTACTACCATTGTTATTATTATTATTATTGTTTTTAAGTAATAATTATTATCTTTACGATCTTCCGGTAAACGCAATTTTCTCACACGTAACCACCAACTGTAATCCATCTAATTCTCGTTTGTAATTAAACTGCACAACTGCTAATATTATTATAATGTATTTAACGACTCTTAAAATCGGCTCGCGCCTGGAATAATATCGTATCCGACCGCGCCCATTCCTTTACCATAATATGAAATATGTACGAATCGATGCAGCGAGGCAGATTCGTTAAGAGTTGAAATATCCGAATGACGCAATTTGTCCTACCGATACGAATAGTATATAAGCGTGCGAAAATACAAAAATATCGCGTTATCGGCATTTGCCGAACCATTTTTTGCCACACGCTACAGAAGATCTAACCACAGGCAAATTCGAATTGGAGTTTGCCGATTTTGCAAACCAAATTTTATCAAGTAAAGACCGAAATTGAAGTGGTCGAAAATGACGACGTGTACTTTTATTAACCTTTTTTACGTATTTTTAAATAAGAAAAGATCCGTCGACAAAAGTAATTTTTTTTTATTTTCGACATTTAGTCGCGTAGAAGTAGAAAAACTTGTAATGCCATAGTGACTGATTTGGCATTCATCGAGATACGTCCGGTTTAGAAATCACAAAATTGGAAAAACGAGGTCGGGTTGATAAACCTTTTTTACTTAATTTGTATCAAAATTAATCGCAATTTAAAAAAGTATATATATATATACATATATATATATAATATATATACATATATATATATATATAAGTGGAGTAAAAAATAAAGTGAAAAAACAGGACAGATGGTCAAAAGTAGATTGATTTTACTAATTTATATACATTTTCAGCAACTGCGGGGTCCATTTTTTTTTTTAATTTAAGTTTATAATTTGTTAATATATAATCAATTAATTAATGAGTATACGTTTACTTTTTAATTCCCATTTCTTTTAATATAATTTATTCGGTGTAATTTATAAATTTCATTGCATTACGCAGTGATTTACACGTTTTCACTTAATATATAAATTTTTAAGTGGCTATTACAGGCAGTGGTTACAGTCCTGTTCTGTCTACTATTAAATATATATTTTAAATTGCTTTCTTTTAAAATACTAACCTACATATTTCATTTAAATTTTCAAATGATTATTATACAACGATAAATATATGTTTAAATTTTCAATTTCATTCGGTTTAGTTTCATCGACAATCTCTGTATATCTTTTTGATCGGGGGATTGTTTCGCAAATTTATAGAATTGTGTATTGTTCGATGCATCGTATTATTTGCTTAATTAATAATTTAACGTAATTTAAATTTATAATAAATAAAAAAACGGCAAATTTTAAGCGTTTACATCGTATCGGTGTAGGCAGACAAAAATGAAGACAGTCGTGTAAAATTCTTATAAATCGTATAGATTAATGTGAATACGTACGTCCGAATTCTTGGCGGAATCTTCACGCATTTAGACACGAACACGCATTTCGTATAATATAAAATACGACAGTATTAGTGATAATTCATTATCGGTAAAGAAATCATATCGAAGATATCTCTCTGACGCGGAAGATGGAAAAATACACGAACAAACGCCAGACTATATAATACATATTTTAAAATTATATACCGGTCAAATTAAATACTGAAACTCTATATCGCGCGAGTCTGTAGAACGAAATATAGTGGCTGAAAGGATTAATTTTCATACAGTGTCCTACTTGTCATATCGTAAAATTACAGCTACAACAAGTCGCTAAATCAGTCAATCGATCAATCAATGTTTATTTGCGCTCAAATGAGTTAACAAATACTTGTCTTAAATATATAAAAAATATGAACACAAAACCACGGCTAAGAAACGCGCGAGCCCCGTGTATTTTTAAAGTTGATAAAACTAAAAATACAGGGTTATTCTAATTATAACGAAAATGAAAAACATAATTTAAAAGAACAGAAAAAACATATCTTATATGATTATAATTACTACTAATAATAATAATAATAACTGTATAAGGAATAAATAAAAAAAAGATTAAAATCAGACTCTGTTATACTCTAAAAAGAATTAAATAAAAATTAAAAATTTACACAAAATAGAAATCTGCTATAAATAAAGTCATGATAATAACAATATTAATAATTGTATAAAGGAAAAATAAAAGATAAAAAACAATTGCAAAACCATTTTTTTTTTTTTTAAATTAAAAGTTACGAACATAAATATAAAGAATAATTAACCGTAAATAACACCGCGAAAAATTAACAGGAAATTCATTTATTCTACAAAAAACATAAACCGTTATATATTAATATTTTGAAACGCAAGAAACCAATACGACGACGACGCTTATAATTCATCAGATACCGTTTAATACTGGAACTAAATTTTAAGCCACTGCCCCGACATAAATGGCTTGCATAATACGACAATGTGTCTTTTTAAAGTCAGGTAGCGTTGCTTTTTCACTACCAGCGGTTCTAGTTTTCCCACTTACAGTCTCTACATTAAAATAGCCCCTATGTTTTATAACAAAATCTAGAATATTCAATTCGTACAGTTGTCGAACGTTTAAAATTGATTCATTCAAATCTTTATTAGTTATATTCTTTAGGTTGTAGATGATATTGCGCTGTTCCACCCCAATGTACAATATCGTAAGTAAGAACCGGCTGATATAATGCAATATATACTCGAATTAAGTGCTTAACAGAGAAATATTAATAATAATAATAATAATTTTTCCGTTAGAAGAATGTTGTCATAAGTACAATCCGCAGCGTTTGTTCGCATCTTCTTAGTATTTAATATTTCTGATTCAATTTAGGAATTTATCTGCACTCCGGATACAACGTGTGCCCGTATACGGTATGTTTTTTCCAAGCTCGCTATACCTAACATAAAGCGTTCGTAGATACAAAACTATCCAACTTACATACACATATGCACCTTATAACTGACGCTTGATTATAGCTAAAAAGATTACTAACCCACCAATAATAGGCGCAAGAAATTAAATTTGAAACGAACATCTCACGCATTTTTTCGACCTACCTATTCCTCTCGTCCACCAACTATCAAAACTCGGTCTAATATTCAAATAGCCGAACGATTTAAAAATTTATTATTTTATCGTCGATTAATTATTGATGGCTGCTTAAATTTCAGAGATCGGGAAGCCCAAGTACTTCGGAATAATAGTTGGCTGTATAATTATTATACGATGCAAACTAAACTGCAGTTCGGGCTGACTACTTACGAAAATCCGATTGTTCCTAATAAGCCATCACCGACTCCGGTTTATTATCAGCGAACGGAGGAAACCATGTCGCCTTATCAAGATCAGTCTCATTCGTTACATCACCATCACCTCTATCATCATCATCATCATCATCACAATATATTAACAACTAGTCCGTATCACTTGCAATCGCAACAACAACAACAACACCAATTATCGCATTATCAACAACCGACCGCCAGTGATGAAACAGAAGGCGGAGGGCATCTTTACCAGCAACTATCTTCGACATCCGGATTACCGCTAACTATTAATAATAATCGCCGTAAAAGGCCGACCGATAGTGAACCGGTCGATTATTCGGTACATTCATCGTCGCAAGACGAGTCGGACGTCAGATCTCCGTTCGGTGTAAAAAAAGAACGAATCATCGTTTCGCCGGAATCTCCGCTATCCGACGTCGATGACCGACTGATCGGAACCGAACGAAACGAACTAGTCGCCACCGGTGAAACGTTACTATTATCCGCTAGCGGCGGCGGTTCGTTCGGAAGATCCCGCGCGCTTATAAAAGCCGCTTCCACCGTAGTAGTCGATCCTGCTGACTTTATAGATCAATGGAATCCGAGTCCACCGTGGTCCGATACAACGATGCAAAAAGTTCCTGACATATTTTACCAAGATCTCAGTCCACATACGACTATCGCCACATCGCCTACTTGCAATACAAACGTTGTACCGTCTTTAACGTCGCATCATCCTGCGCATACGGCATTCTCGTTCGATTGGACCGCAACGACCATGACGACTACGACGATGACAAGTCAAGAACAATACGTACCAAACGGCGTCGGACAATCGACCGTTAACGTCGCTACAACCTTAACACCCAGAGCGGGAGCAACCGTTCCGTCGACGGCTCTTTATTTAGAAGACGAAAATTACCATCCTTATACGATCCTCAGCGCGACCGGATCTATACCGCCGTTCGTTTGGCCTACCGAACAACATAGATTAATCACCTTACAACCGCCGCCACCGCCTCGAACTCCTTTCTACGTCAAGATCGAAAACGATTCATCTTATGTTCGCGATCGACCTTTAAAAGGTTAATTAACAATTATCTATTGCGTTCTAAAACTAATTATTATCACGTATTTTACTTTGTTAAAAGTATGAAAAAGAAATTAAAAATTCATAACGCCATGTCCACAGTAAACGACTACTATACCGATCGATCATCAATCCCATTTGGATTTATGGGTACCCAATTTTGATGGTTAATCAGCCTAGTCAAAATTAATTTATTTTTGCAATTACCAATGTAGGTTAGTATGAAAGAAACGGAGATCTGCATGCTGATCCGTATCTGAAGGCGTAGACGAGTTCATTTGTGACTTCGCCACCAAGTACCCGAAAAAGATTCTATAAACATTAGAATACTGAGACAGTAACTCATTTTCTAGACACACTAGCAGATACGTTAGACGCCTTAACCCATTAAATCCGAGCGATTTAATTATATAAGCAACACTTTGTGTATAATGAATAAAAATTAATTAATGAACTAATATTTTAAATATAATATAAAAATATATGAAATTTATAAAAAATATAAAAGGAAAAATAACAAAAAATACTAAATTTACATGTACAATCACATTCGGTATCAGATTATTTGATAAATAACTGTTCTTTCACTTTGACATTTTTTGTAACATTGTGCACCCAAATTAAGTATTTTACATTTATTTTTATATTTTTTATAAATCGATTTTATTTTTTATGTTCGCTTGATAATGGCTTAATAACTGAAAAGATTTGCGTTTATATATATATATATGATTTTAACTACTTTTTGTTAAAGCCACTTGCTACATTGTGCGAACATGACGCAGTGAATTCAAGAGAACGAATAATACTTATGGCTCATTTTGAAATTGCGTACGTTGTGCAAAGTCGCAACTCCGATGTCGCCTAGATGAAAGAATGATTTCGCTATGTTTAATATAAAAATTTTACTCTCTGGTATCATCATCGTCGACAATAATTCCTCAATCTTATTGGAACCGCAATTTTTTTTACTGTACATCGTGTTACATCGTGTTGTATTTAATATACTTCATTCTAGGCCTTCCTCTTGATATTTTTTACCTTCTACGATGGCCTCAATTATTCGCGTTAAATATTCATTGTGTGTCTGAAAATATGACCTATCAATTTATATATTCTTTCTTTTAATTTGCCTAATAAGCTTCTATTTCCACGGATTAATCACTTCTTCGTTAATAATTTTCATTCTCTCCTCCAACACTGAGTTTCGAACGCCTCTAACTGGCTTTTCGTCTTTTTAACTATCCTCCAAGCTTCCGGAACACAGCTCTGTACGAATGTTTCGATCGATTTCTTCTTAATTTCTTTATAAATGTGTCTCGATATTAATAAATCACTCTTTTTCATCAATTTCACCGATCATATTCTTTCCATTATATCCTGTATACTCCTTTTGTTTATCTTTGTCTTTTTATCTGTTTTATTAACACTCCATCAATTTTTACGTTTATTTTCTCGTTTATTTCTTTTTTAACGCCCAGCTTTCAGTGAAGATTATCTCCAGGCTACTTGCATCGATGTAAAATTGTCGCAAAAAATTTTAAACTTGGCCGCAGTGTACCTCCAAAACATAGATTACAAGCTCTTCAGTTCGTAGATTTTATGAAAAGAATGGGTAAGCGATTTCTTATTGGAGGTGACTTTAATGCGAAGCATACGCATTGGTCTTCTAGGTTAATTACAGCTAGAGGAAACATTTTTGCTATTGATACTGAACATTACAGCATTATATCCGGAGGATTGCCTATTGGCCTACAGACAAAAATAAGATTCCTGACCTCTTAGATTTTTTTATAACAAAAGGTTTTTCAGAAACTTATTTTAAAGCCACTAATGACAACTCGTCGTTATGTACGGGCCATTCAATTGTTATATTAACGATTAGTGACCCGGTTTCGATAAAGGAAACCAAACCTACACTAACCAATAGGTTTACTGATTGGAACAAGTTTAAACAACTATTAGGTGACTCAGTCGATCTAACTATTTCACTGAAAACAAAATCTAGTATCGATGACGCCACAAATTTATTTACCAACCTCATTATAAATGCTACTTATTCAAGTACTCCGCCGCTAAACACCGAAGTCAGACAAACTTAAATTTATCCTAACTTTGTTCGTAAACAAGTAGCTATTAAAAGGCAACTGCGTAAACGATGGATGATTACTAGATGCCCAAAAGACAAAACTCAACTAAATAATCAAACGAAAAAGCTGAAGATGCTATTACAAAAAAATTTAAAAACGATTCATTCACCGATTATGTAACTAAGTTATCTATAAGGATTACAACTACTCTTTGTGGAAAGCAACGAAATATATGAATCGCCCAAAATCTAGAAACGATCCGATCAAAACCAATGACGGAAATTGGGCAATAGACGACGAAATAAAAACAGAAATATTACTCGTCTGGCAGACACTTTCCAGTCACATAACATTACGTCACATCTTGAAACTGAAGTTCATGATTATCTCAAACATTCCTCAGCAACCATGCATAGACAGATAAAATCATTTTCTCCAATGGAGATAGGAGCCATAATAGAAAAACTGAATAATAAAAAAGCACCGAGGTATGATCTAATTACTACAAATATTCTCAAGCAACTTCCAAAAAAATCTGTAGTATTTCTGACATATGTGTATAGTGCAATGCTAGTCCACTCGACATCTTCAGGTTGCTCTAGAGATCGCTAAATGGTTCGGCATTTGGAAAATAGCAATTAACAAAGCTAAATGTAAACATTTATTATTTACTAAAAGAAAAATTGAACGCAAAAAATACCATATTTCGTTAAGTGGAACAACAATGCCTCAGTCTGTTAGATACCTAAGAATCCATCTTGATCAGTCTTTAACACGGCCGTCACATATAGCGGCAAAGGGACTGAATTAAATATCAAAACGGCAAAATTAAAGTGGTTATCAGAACCCAGATCGCAATTAGATATTAAAAATAAACTTTTATTGTACAATGCGATACTTAAACCAATCTGGCTATATGGCTGCGAACTATGGAGATGTTCATCTAAGAGCAACATTCAAAAAATACAGCGGTACCAGAATAAGATACTACGAAGGATAGCTGGCGCTCCATGGTATGTCACTAACTACACATTGCATAAAGATCTTCAGATACAATATGTGGAACAAGTAATCCAACAAGCTGCTCGCGATTACCTGACGAGATTGGAAACTCGTGAAAATTCGTTGGCAATAAGTTTGCAAGTCTGAAGAGAAAGCGTATTACTGACTTCAGATAATGCTTTCTGGCTGTCATCATTCTAAAAAAATGTTTTTTTTGTTTTTTTCCACATTCATTACATCTGGTAGATGACGGGGGTTAGACACGTCAGTTTTTAGATCAGAAGAAGTTATAAAAAATCTCATAACCTATGTGTTCTTTTTGTTTATCCTAGTTTGGAGTTTCTTAATGCATTCGATTTGGGACGACCCGTTCTAGGTCTTATTCATTTTCTGATCATCGAGAAATATCATCTGCAAACATGTAGATACATATTTTCTTTCCGCCTATTGTAATTCCCATTTTTCTTCTCATTGTTTTATCACTTAATATTATTAAATACGGCACGTTTACATATCGCTGTCTTAGTCTCTTTGTAAATCCCGCACGATGGTCTTTGGAAACTATTATATCGTTCAAGGATTCACTTCGTATACTTCTCGCATTATAATACGTTTTATCGACTCTTTTTAAATCACAGTATTCGCACGCGTAATATTTGAGCCAGATACCCGTTAATTGTTTTTATGAAAACCTATCAGAAGCTTATAAACAACAAAAAATGATAACACAGTTTAATCACTATAAAAGCTTTCTAATGAAAAACTTTTATAGTGATTAAAAAGTGTGTTATGATTTTTCATTTGTTTATAATTCATAAAATCGCCACTCTCAGATATATCAACATTTACCAGAAGCTTTCTACTATAGTTTCGATTGCTATTACGCTTTCTTTGCAGACATGTATTCGATTTCACACTGACTTGCCTTCGATAACCTATTTCAGAATATTTCGATACTTGCGTTTCGCGTGTTGCTACGACTTTAGTGCCATTTTATAAATCCGCTCGTAACCGTAGTTTCTGTTCACTAATCATTTATGCATTAGGCTATTGTTGTTAATTTATTCGCAATCGCCTCTAATATTGCATTTAAAATGCTACAAATTGGTTTTCGTACGTTTTATAAATATCCACATTTTTCCTCCGTGTTGAACGGCCGACTATAAAAGAAAGTTCCCGATGATTTATTACGTTTCCATAGATATAGATTTTTTAGACGTATATCTACATTTACAGGAAGTCGCTGATCGGCTTTGTAAAGTCCAGTAAACCTTATGGCAAACGCCTTTTGCAAAGAAGCGGTGAGAAAAATGGACTCGCTCAAATGCAAACGGAAACTGGTTACATTCCCTGATCATAAGATGGACGGTTTTAACCGAATCTGAAGAGAATGGGTACAACTAAATCGCATTCAGACTAAAAACGACGCTGCCTGTAATTCCAAGATACCCTCTGCATACCATTGAGCACAATGTTCGTGGATGCGCAAGTCGAGCTTGGTACTTTCAATAATATTCACCAAGTATCGCTGCTAGCGCTGACACGAATACGTTATCTGGACTTGATGTTGTAAGCAGTCTTTCCGCATCGAACCATACGAATAAAATAGAATATAAAATAGATTTTTTCCATGATTGAAGATTTATTTTTTCCCTAACTTAAACGACAGATTCGATAATACTCGGGTTTTTCTTAATTTTTATGGTCATGACAGTTTTAAAAAAATTACTAAAACGTTTCGTCATAGCAGAATAGCGTATAAATTTGCCGATACCCTTTACCATATCCTGCAAGGATGTAATTGCAGCGGGACAGTTTTAGATTGATAACAGAATTAATAGATATCCAATATAACGAATTCAATAAGTCAACCATCGAATAAACGACAAATAGGAAAAGTTATAATTTATTACATTAAGAAGATAACATAAAATTTTATTCAGATGTTATCCCATTATAGCTATTAGAGAATGTAGGTAAAAGAAAATGTTTATAGCGACAATAAACTTAATGGGATTGCCACTTTACGTTTTCATAACATAAATTTGCAGTTATTAAATAAATATAATGAATATTTCTCTTTAAAATCTCCTTAAAATACTTTCTCATCTAACGCTGATGTTCGATTGTTTCAATTTGAATTTTATTCCTAAAAAAAAATTTTAATAATAATATTTACATTTAAAAGGTTAATCTTCGCGTCACGTTTTCAAATATTATTTTTTTACCTGCTAACCGTCAATGGTAATATTCTGGTACAGTCCGCCAAACGTGAATTCTTCCTACGCTGACTTTAATTCTATATTTAGATGAGTCGAATGTTTCTTTTATAATCTTTCCGGCAGACGCATTGAATAATTTAAATGAAATTAGATATCTTTATCTTATTTATACATATATATATATATATATATATATATATATATATATATATATATATATATATATATATATATATATATATATATATGTATATAAAATAATTAAGCAAACGTAATACGCGAGTTGTTTTACTCCGCAAGTAATATATTGTGTTAAATAAACAACAAAAAATGACTGAAATTTTCAAACCTTTCAGCTGTTAAGCCGTTATCAAGTGAACATAGATATAAAAAATCACTACATTCCTCACTTGTCAAATTGATGTGTTTTATTGTTTTTAATATTTACAGATTCAAAAGACGAACCGAATAATATTTCTCGATCGAATATTTGAATATTTAATGAGAATTTCTCTTCTCCTATAGTACGTTGTTTGTATTTGAACGTAAATCGAATCGGAAGCCTAAGTGATCCATCCTGCGCTTACGTAAGACCGGTTAGTTAATTATTTATTTATTAATTAATATATTTATAAAATAAACCATATAAATGAAAACATTTCTATCTAATAAGTATATATATATATATATATATATATATATATATATATATATATATATATATATATATATATATATATATATATATATATTCATATATATATACTCTCGCATCCCTTCGTTAATTTTTCGCTGTTCACTTTTTTTCGATGCATTCCATGACGAATGTATAGTCATATCATATGCAATATGTTAGTGTTTGTTCATTTTCGTTTAAGTTAATTTTAAAAAATAAAGACATAAACGTTACCATACACGTGTGTACGTATATCTAATGAACGAGAATATGTGTGTGTGTGTGTGTTAATATATATTCAATTTTTTTTAATTAAAAATTCATTTTCACGGCTTAAAAAAAAAAGAAAAGAAAACGACATATATATTTTTATTATTCCCGTGAACAATATGCAAAAAATGTATTATGTTTATATATATATACATAACTTCTTCGCTGTTCAGTTTAAGTTAATTTTATCGTGCAACAAAATTATCATGAGTATCTTGTTGATTATAAATAAATGTGTGTTTGTTTATACGTGTAATTGTTAAAATTTTTAGACGAAAAATTACTGCGGCCGCTTTATAAAAAATTATCTCTAGGAGCAATACGCTGTGATCTATGTTCTATGTTATGTACTCGTTGTTTATTTAATTAGATCGTATTTTATCGTGCAATAAAATTATCGTATACAAAGTATTGTTATATGTTATATTAATGCGTGTATATAATATGACTGGCCAAGTAAAAGATCCATTTTTAAATTAAAATAAATTTATTTATTTAGTATTGTCCGGTACTCGCATCATATTCCGGTGTTAGGTGATCTTAAGTAAATTAGTGAGCGCCGAACAAGAAAAAAATTGCGCATTCTGTGTATTTTAGAATTTCCATCATATCGTAATATACGCGTACATATGCATATATGTGAAATAGCCGCGTAAAAATGTATTTTCGTGTTTCGTGTTCGGGTAAATGGAGACACTGAAGAAAAAATGGCAGTTTAACTTATACAGATTATATCTGTGTGTATGGTGATATGTGTGTGTGCATATGTAAGAGTTTATTAGTATGTAAATCAACATGTGGAAATAACTATCGTTTCAACACTTCGTGAGTAAAAAAAAATACTCAGGACTAACACATCTGTTCTTTACTCAAAATGACGGTATAAACGGGTTCTTTATTTGATTCTTCACCTTTATACATAGGTAAACGTATACAAACATATATCTCCCTCATTGTCCAGTATGAGTGCTGTCACTATCACATTTACGAATATGTGACAAGCCGATACGATGTTTTACCTGCAAACCACGTAGGTGACAGACTATCTTCTGTTGTTGATCGCCTGGACTCGAACTCTGATTGACCAGGAGGTTTTTCCTCTTGTTTTGAGTCGTCCTGCGCCAGTATTACACTATTTACCATAGATCTCCATTTATTTTTGTTTTGTGCGTACAATCCCAATCAGTTTTTGTTGGATTTAATGCCACGGTTTTCAGATCATAGGTAAGTACATCCTTATAGCGTAGTTTAGGCCTTCCAGCATGTCTTTTTCCAGTTTCTAGAACACCACATACCATTTTCTTTCGTACACAGTCATCACACATTCGCAAAACATGATCGACCACCCATTTCATGCGCCTTTCAGTCAGCATTTGCCTAAGATTTAGCTGCTGATAAATCTAAAATCTGCACGTTTGACACCAAGTATTTCTAGCTTATTTTCAGTATTCTCCTAGTCATACTCAGATGATAAACCTCACTCAATATATATATATATATATATATATATATATATATATATATATATATATATATATATATATATATATATAAAGAATATTATCCACCATATATATTATATGCGTCTATGTAGGTGACAAACCATACTCCATTTGTATAGGGTTATTTATTAACATCTACGAATTTTGGAATTTTCGATGATGGTTTATAATTCCAAAAGTTCATTATAAACACTCTTTAGAGTATTAGAACTAATTCGATCTTAAGTCTATGCTTAAATAAGTATTAAAATTAATATGGCGGTATATGTTTAGAACTAATGTGATAAACATATAATACGGGTTTGAAGACACTAGCTCCAGTGAACAAAGCTTCTAATTAACATATATTTATGTATAAGTTATTTCTAAATATTAAACCAAGTCGTACGGTTTCAGCCGTTTCAAACGATGAGTATTAGATTCCGTGTCTAACAGTCATCTTGCTTCAATATTGGGATGTCGTTGCAAACGCTGTTCATGCGCCGTCGCAACATCGCGTATCACTTCACTTACGAACTTTATTTTCAGATCGCGATGGATATCGTTACGAGAATAATCGATATAATTCCAAAGTAGGGGAATAAATGTATTATAATTTTTTACATTCTTCGAACTGTAAAAAAAAACCGATACCTTACAAAGCTTCTCTGTATAAACTAATATTTTCTTAAGATTATACATGCATCTACATATATATATATATATATATATATATAACAGGTAACTAGCAGATTATTTATTAAAAAAATATAGTATATATCATCAAGGTAACTAGCAGATTATTTATTAAAAAAATATAGTATATATCATCATCATCATCGTGTCATTTCACAGAGCGTAGGCTATCACTAATCGGTCGATCAGACTTTGCGCTGTCTTGCATCTGTCAGTAATTGCTGTAGAGAAGACTTGTTTGTCCAGCTTATAACATTTTGTAGCCAATCTGATATCCTTCTTCCAGGAATCTTCCACGTTTCCTTATATTATCATCTGGAGTATTTCACATTTTTCGCCCCTGATGATATAGCCAAAATATGACACATTTTTTTGTACAATGTAATTTTTTAATAGTCTGCTTGTATTAGCCTTCTTTGAAACATCTTTATTTGATATCTTGGCCGTCCGTGGGATTCTCAACATCCTTCGATGGAGCCACATTTCTACAGATTCGTATCGATTTATTTGTGTTTTATAGTTTCGATTCTATATAATAAAAATATATATATATATTATTATTATTATTAATAATCTAAATTAACGTATTATGCGCAGCAACTAAGACTAGAGACATGAGGGAGAGGAAGTTAGACTAGAAATGCGAAAAGACATGATTAGGTTAGTTAAGCAGGAATATTCAACTTTGAAGAGAAGAGAAAGTGTGGAGGGTGGGTTGGAGGACAATCTGAGTGAGAAGTAGAAAGAACAGTCAACGAATGTATGAAAAGCGGAAAGCCTAGCGCTACACACGGTACTCTGGGAAGCAGAAGTTCTGTTGATCAAGTATGTGCAACGAAATATAAAGATCGCTATTTTTCCATAAGTTTCGGCGATTTATTCGGAGTTCTTTGACGAATCCTTCGTAAACTGTCGTAAAAAATATTCTTACTATTACGTTTTTATGTAGACTTTAAGAATTTTCCAACGAATCATTATTGTCGGTTCAGTTCAGGAGGAATGTTCCCTTGGACAGTATTTCACGTGTATGTTTTTTTACAGGCAATACGAGTACTCGAGGAATACTGAAAAATGTTCGTGGTGCATTAGAATAAAAAGAAACCGAACAAATAGAAATATTTCTTATCGTACGTATCGCTAAAAATTGTCCAAAATTTCACCAAATTCCGAGTTCTAAAATTAGACAAAAAATAATAATAATATAATAAATATTTGAGTTTAACGATAGTAACAAGGAACATATTACAAACTTTAATCAATTTTTTTTTTAAAGGACAATGAAGCTTTTCGGCTATTAAGCCGCTATCGAGTAGACTTCAAAAAAAATAAAAGGAAAGAAACGAAAAATAAATAGAAAATGCCTACTTTAAATAGGTACGATATTTAAAACAAAAATAGCGCCGTAGGAAAACGATTGTTTATAAAATAATCCGATAATGAAACAACGCAATCAACAAATCGGTCATATATAATATTTAAATAATGACATTAAACGGCCAGACACAAGAAGAAAAAACTAACTTTCTGTCTGATTTAAATTTAATGATATATTTCTTCATGAAGAAATAATTTATAATCGAATTTAATCAATTATTTTTATTATTTTCGTTTATTCTGGTAGTTTCCTTTTTTTTAATCATGTTTGAATTTTATAAAATGCGTATTAAATTACTATTGTTTATTTATTTGTTTGAAAGAATTCCTACATTAAAAGAAGCATTTCAACAAAATCTGTTTAATTTGTTAGTAATCATAATAATAATCACTATCATCGCACATTTGAAAGTTGCGTGTTCAAAAACATCCACGTCGTATGTAAGGGTAAGTATTTTGTATTGTGAATAAAATTAATTTTTTTGTGGTAAAACTGTTTGTGTGTTCTGAACTTAGTGTCACTTCCGGTTGTATTAGTCGTTGCTTAATGGAACCGGCTATTGATAAGAATGGAAATTTTTAATGCCACATTCGAAACTTATTATCATTCAGTTCTTATTAAATATAAAAATAGGGAATTTATATGTGTTTATATATATTATATATACATATATATATATATATATATATATATATATATATATATATATATATATATATATATTATATATATATTAGTCGGTTGTTGCATTTTTTATGTACATATAATAAATATAAGTTATTCGAGAAATAAATAAATCATTCTTCGACTTTCGCCAAACTTATATCCGATAAATCGATTAAGATTAATCGGTTCAATTACCGATCACACTGAACGATTTATATGCATATATATTATTTGCATTTCATGCATGTGTACATCTACTTACACATGTATATACGCGATGTGTGTTCGAACGAAGTTATCGAAGATTTCTTTAAGGCTTATATAGAGTACGTACAGGCGTATGACATGGTGGACGCACTTTATTTTAAGATTAAGTTATGATAAATAGATTTTAACGAAACATCGTACAAAAAAACCCCACACGATTACGGTTACTTTTTTCATCATTTTACTTTTCCAGTTTAATTTTAATTTTAATTTTTTTGGCGGGTTCATTATTTAATTTATATAATTTACATAAATATTACCGCTTAAAAATCTTTTAAACACTGAAGAACGATGAGACCCGTCTTCTTCGTTATAGCAATACACACGGTCGACGAAGATGTGATTAATGATGCTTTTAAATGATTACTCGTTCTAAAAGTAATATCGGTTAAAATAATTTTTTATACTTCCAGCCACACGTATCATTCAAATAAACAAATTTCTAAAATGTAAGAACGGTTACATACACACATACATATATATATATATATGTATATGTACATATATATATATATATATATATATATATATATATATATATATATATATATATATTATATACAACGAAAAAAAGAAAACATTACCATGGCTAGTCATATTAATGTTTTGGGATTGTCGATCACCAATTTTTTATTTTTATAAATTTTGAAGGGTATCTATTGATTTAATAGTTGCGTGGTCTATATTGATTACTTGAAAAATGCATGCTTACGCTCACGATATCAGTTTTGTTACAAAAGTGTACTATACACACTAAACATATCTATATATACCTTATATATATTTATGTATATATATATATATATATATATATATATATATATATATATATATATATGTGTGTGCGTGTAATATTATTTGTATATTTATATATGTATAATGCATATACGTATGGGTGTACCCGCGTTTAAGTGATCTGATGTTTATGTTGACTAGGGTATGCGTAAAATGAATATATATAAAAAAAACTCTGACGTTTGGGATTTAGATAAAACTAAATTTGAATAAAACATCTGTGCCTCAGAGCGAAGGGAAGAATTGAAACTTAAAGGCATTTTAACTAAATTCGATAAAGTTTTTTTTTTTAAAATTTTACACCTGTGTGTATATAGTGTGTATATATGAATACACACACACGCACATACACACACATATATATATATATATTGTCGCGGTAGCGTAGTTATTAAAGTGCTCACTGTCGACGGTCAAAGGTTCGAAACCAATACGCGACATAGAAAGTTTTTCATAATTATTTAATTCTTAATTATCACGGAGAATGCAGTCGCATCCCACTCCGTATAACATCATATCCATGCGCATCTGGATCGCATATAAATAGTGTCTTGAATGCTAGCTCATTTTGTGCATAAAAATAAACGTACAATAGCTAGTCACGACGTTCGGCAATGAACAATACGACTGATTATATATATATATGTGTGTGTGTTGATGTATATATATATAAATGTACATACATGCGTGTATATATATATGTGTGTGTGCATGTTGTGTGTGAATATATATATATATATATATATATATATGTATGTATATATCCGTCTGTTACTCCCGCCCACTCGTTTTGCGGGTTAACTCGCCATATAAACCGCACCAATAGAAGTTTCACTTCAAAAGTTGCGATAGCGTAGGTAAATTTATGTATACAGCTTATACAAAGATATAAATGTATAGAAATCATATGAGTATTTTTTTTTTATTTTTTTTTATTTACCCATTGCAACTGGCCAATTTTATGGCCATCTGGCAATTCTTATGGAAATGAAAAGTATCATATACGTGGCCAAAACGCAATAGTGTCCCAGGAACGAATTTTAATTAATTCAGGTTAGATACAGTTACAAGAGTCCTGTTATGTTTAAGTTTATAAATAGTACATGCACATTTATATAATAACGCAAAACATTTCTCAATTGTTCTGTCAAGCATTTGCTTGTCAACAGAGATTTACTTATATATAATTGACATCATCTTAATATAATTACATAATAATTTTCATAACATAGATATATTGAATTACACTTACACTTGTTCCCACTGACACATCATTTGCTCACATCCATTTCCACATTTTCATTCACATTTCTTATTTTTAATTTTCTTATTATGTAATTATTTTAATTCCTTTTTTTATGTATATATATATTTACACTTGTATTTGTAGCAGAATTTTGATAACGTCGATTATTTATTACTTTATTTACCACCGTTCATAAACCAACTTTTAATTTTCTGTTTTTTAATTTTAATATTTGTCTCTTTTAATATGTCATCCGGGATTTCATTTAACATCCTTGTCATAATATATTTGTCTATACCACTATTATTATTATTATTATTTCACTAAAGCAGTGTCTTGTTATTGCAGCCATCAGATCTGTTCAGAGGAACTTCTCGGAATTGTCTCTATCCATTATAAACGTCTTCAACCTACCTCTTGTCTTTTTTCCGTCTAACTTTACCTTCTATTGGAATAATTTGCACGAAAGTATGATTAATTATTACTTCTTATTACATGTCCTAGGGAAAGTTTTATTTTTCGTTTTCGTATACGATCTATCAAACTTCTTTTTTCACTTATTAATGCTAAGATTTCGTCGTTAATTTTCTTTTTTCTCGATTTTTCGTTATTGTTAAACGTCAATCTTCACAGTATATATATATATATATATATATATATATATATATATCTCAAACAGCTAATTCATAAAGTAAATTCGAATTTGCCGAAAATTTTTGATTGATTTAACATACTTATACATAACTGCTTCAAATGTTGCTATTCAAACTATTGCACGAGTATCTATTGATCTTCATATTAAAAAACGATCACTTATTTTTAGTGGAATTATAGACAAAGAACATCTAAAACAACTTGATTTGCAGATTTTTAATGAATTAAAATCAATATATTATACTCAAATTAATGGAATGTTAATTAATAAATTGTTCCCAGATATAATTAAACGTTTTAAAAACAAAAGGATTAAAGTAAATTTTTATATGACACAGATTCTTACTGGTCATGGTTCTATCGGATATTTCTTGCATAAATTACAAATCATCAATGATGGAAAATGTCGTAATTGTGCAACTAATGAAATAGAGGGTGTCCAGCACATAATATACACATGTAGTAAATATAACCATCTGAGAAAATTGTATAATATCGATTGCTCTCTTAATCCTAATGAAATTATTTTTATCTCGGAATTATTTAAGATTAAACATAGATATTGATGTTCACTACCAGTAGCCATAAGCTACTTTCGCAGGCTACTCTATATTTTTTATAATGTATGTATATATATATATATATGTAAATTTATTATAAGAGAAAGAAACAAAATATATATATGAATATTTTAGTACAAACGTGCTTTAATTAATTTACAGGTTTTTTCTCCGGATCTACATCAGCTTCTTTTTTCTTCAATCACCAGGGCTAGCGCAGGCACTATAACTAAATTTATATCCACGAATAACCAACACTAGCCTTTTCCTCACAAATACATGCACAATCTTGTGCTCATTCGTATTCACACCATTTTTCAAATTATCTATAAAAAACTATTCTAACAAGGTTATACACACTGTATATTCGATTTTCGATATATTCACACACAAATATATATTTTTATATAAAACACACTATTCATAATGCATTCTCAAACGTTTTATAAATAAAATTCAAACTTTAATAATGAATTATTATATAAAAATTATTAATTTGTTTTCTATTTATATATATATATATATATATATATATATATATATATATATATATATATATATATGGAAGGCAATGGCAAACCGCCACGCACAACACCATATGCGATATAGTACACTACAATAACACGCGGGGCTGCTTTGTATCGTGACAACAAAGCGATTACAATCAGTTCTCCCGTGTGCGTGTGTATGTGTGTCTATCTACGCCAGCGCCACATTATAATTTGCCTTGTACGCTACTTACACTGTACAACAACAACATATGTATAGTAAGTAGTCGCCTACCTCCGACACGGAGACGGCACTTAATGATTATATATATATATACATATATTGAGTTTATTAAGGTGAAATACATACGACGATCGTCGTAATATTAATATATATATTTTTATAATTAATTTATTTTATTATATTCTCGTATTTTTGATTGGTTCTTTATACACGGGTTAAAAAATACAATCTTTACTTTTACATTTATGATGGTTGTTTGTAACTGATAAGTATTTATTATTAATTCGAATTCTTCGTATGGAATTGTTCAATTCTGTCTATGCGTATCAGTGGGAAAATAATTAGAACATATTTACACCTCATTACCTTTCATTATATTTGTGCGCGTATGTGTTATATATAATATACTTAGGATAGACACGTCAGAAATTTAAATAAATTAAATGAAATATGAAAATTAATAAAAAACGTAACAATAAAATATAAAATTACATAGATTAAATGAAATACTTAAAATATCTATACGAGATCGTTGTGCTTTAGTGTGATTCATCCTGTCTTTCGATAATGGCTGACCGACAAAATCTATAAAAAATCCACATTAAGGAAATTACGGAATAAGACAGAAGCAGTAGAATGGAGATCTATGTAACGTTATGCAGAAGTCGATGGTAGAATGCCTATGTTATCGACTACTCGACAATTTTGATGTATGTGTATATATATTCATTCATTAAGTGCCCTGTCTCCGTATCGGAGGTATGGAACTACTTACCTATACATATTATTTTGTTGTATAGTGTAAATAGCGTACAAGTACAACATTACACAACACACGGGAAAACTGATTGTAATCGCTTTGATACAATGCAGCCCCGCGTGTTTTTGTAGTGTACTATATTGTTACTACTAGCGAGCATATGGTGTTATGCGTGGTGGTTTGCCATTGTGCCTTACACGCGATAATATTAGGTTTATTTATATTTTTATTTTCTGATGATAATTTTTGCATCGTTGATGGTTATAAAATATAACCAGATTATCTTTACTGTATACTCACCATTATATCGTTGTTTTATTATCGTTTACAAATTAACTTTCAATGTATTCGAAAAAAAAGCATCCAAGAAACGATCTTTTAAATAATTTCTAACGGAGTCGATCAAGTCTCGATTTTTTTTAAAATCGCAAATAACGCTAAACCGAATTATTTCACGTACGAAACAAGAAGTCCGCGATTATAATAATAATAATAACAAATATCATGTATTAATACAGTTAATCTGGTCGTATTTTAACGGAAAAAAAATACCTTAACACCGAAAGATCCAAGAATGTTGCGGATATAAAAATATAATATATCGTTGGTCACGGTTTTATGTTCCTAATTTCATATTATTATTTTTTTACTTATTATTTTCGTATAATTAATCGCTTATATTTTAACTGTTAAATTTATATTCTATCGCGCGTCTTTATATAAATGTTATAATTTTGCGATTTTTATTTACATGTTTATTTATATAAAGCAATAATAATAATAATTATTATTATTAAAAGATTTAGGAAATTTCTCCGGTTACACGTTATTAATTTAGTTATAGTGTATAGATTGACGATGACCGACAACGCTCGCATACCCTTGTCTATTTGATATAGTATACAGGCGAGAAATATATAATATATACATTGGATGAAATTCAAATAATTAATAATCTTAAGATACAAGGCGACCTCGACTATATATATACATATACATATATATATATATATATATATATATATATATATATATATATATATATATATATATATATGTATATATATAAAATTAAATAGTAAAATAAATTAACTCTATATCCGATAAAATAAATTCTTAATAAATGAGATATCCAATAATTAATTAATCGATATAGATGTAAAATAAATTAACTCTAATAATTTTTAAAGCTCGATAATATGTATGCAGGGGTCTATAGTTACCTACAAAATCGATTCCAAAATATCAAATAGGATTATCTTTTGCCTCCTCTCCTTCTCTCCCTCCCTCATACACCATATATATTACAAGTAAAAATGATTAGAAAGGAACCTTGTACTAAAGAAATAAAGTAGCGAGTAAAAAATATCACGTAAATAATATTGCGAATATAAAACAGATATTACATACTACATATACATATATATATAGTAACAGTGAGTATAAACCTAAGAGTAATAATAAGCATTATGATGATACTGCAGTGACATTCGCCGATGCACTCCGGCTAAATTCAATGTAAAGCCATCTAAGTTTTATACAAGTGAATATGTACAATTGTTTTTGCGATTTATGCGTATATATTATATATAGATATAATACCGTTTTACAACCGTGCAGAGATATTTATAAGGACAAAATAAAAGAATTATCTTATATATAGCACTAAGAATTAAACCTTACCCACTCACATATGTATATATATATATAAATTTTAATTCTGGATTCTTCTTCGTTTATGTTGCTAAGTATATAAAACAGAAACAAAAGAAGATGAGAAAGGACCTTTGACCCGATTTATAGTAAAGAAAATAAAGTCACGATGTACGTGCCTACGTTTGGAAGCTACTGTCGCTATTTATTTACCTTTTCCTCGATAGAGTCCACTATTATCATCGCTGTTAGTATTCTTTTATAATTACAAATACATGACCAGTTTCCATTTCCAATATTGATACAAGATGCCCGGTATTAAACATCGTGAACGAGAAATACATAAACTATATATATATATATATATATATATATATATATATATATATATATATATATATATATATATATATATATATATAACTTAGATATATACCATCGTTCTTTGAAATAGATAAAAATGTAGTACATATTACGTAGCAGCGGAACTATTATATGCGACAACAGTAGCGCCATGAAGATCTCTGTCCAACAACTTGGACGAGTATAAACTATTATTAGCTCACCAATGACGTCTCTACGCCGGTGGGCAATACTTAAAACCGATCGTGTAGCGGTAAAATTCTATTCGTTACGTTAAGCGATCGGAAAATTTTCTTAATCCATATTAAGAACGGACGAAAAAATTTGACGGTCTAACTAGCGCGGAAAAGAATTTCTATTTTAATATAAAATTTTATATCGCGCCTAACGGATACCGAAAATCTGACGGTGGATGATTAATAGCGGGAGGTGAAGAAGCTTGTTTATAAAAATTATTCCTCCAGCGATTCTTTCTGACTATATTAGTTATTAAAAAAAAATAATAATAATTTTTCGCGGTTTGTACGTCAAGGTATACGAATTCGCAGTAATTTTTTTTTTAAAGTGCCGTGCACCACAACTTAAGTTAGAGGCACCGAAGTTATTTTAATTAAATGTACGGATATATATTTGTTACTTTTAAGAACTGAATGTTTTTTTTCAAGTTCCATTGGATTATCAGAATACTGCCATCAGGATGGTGTTTCTGAAGTGGCCTACACTTTGATAGCATGTGTTCGACTGTTAGCCCGTCTGCAGTAGCAGCATATCGGTTGATTTTTTTTCTATTATGTAATTATGGGTTAATACAGTATGCCCAATTCTAAGCCGAGTTAGTACAACATCATCACGTCGCAATTGGATGATTTTTCCCCATGGAGCTGTGTTCAACTTGACGTTTCGAAGTTTGTTGGTTTTGAGAATACTCTTCCAGCGTAAGTTCCATGCCTCGTGAAATTGGTTTTTAATATTGTGTATTTCGTCTTGTGTTGGGATTGAAATTTTTGGTACTGGAAACATCTCCGACGCTTCTTTCGCAGCGATGCAGCTTCTTCATTTTCCTTTATGTTGGAGTGTGAAGGGATCCAGTATATAATAGTTTCTTGTATGTGTTGGTTAGCTGACAGGTGAATATCTTGGACTATCGGGTGGTTAGATTTTGAGAGATCGAGATTAATACTTTGAATGGCGTAAAGTGCGTCGGTAAAAATAATTATTTTTTGTAGGCGTAAGTCTCTAGCCAAATCGATAGCAAAGTTGATTGCCATTAATTCAGCGGATAGCACTGATAATACGGTTGGTAAAACGTATGTTACGGTGATATCTCGATGTATGACGGAACAACCCGTAGCTTGAGTTGTCTTTGATGCATCTGTATAGAATTTTTCACATGAATTAAATGATGTCATTAGTCTGTCATAGGCTCTTTGTTTTGACATCATATTTTTTATGTATAATGCCAATGATACGTCGATCTTTAAATTTGTTCTTTTGTTCGGTGGTAGCGATGGTATTATGCGATGATCTGTTTATTCTGAAAGGTTGAGATTCAAAGTCTTGATGAATATTTGTAATATGAGTTTGAAATAATCCTGTTTATTGGGGGATATGCGTAACATTTTTTTGTTGTATGCTTGTTGTATGTAATCTGCTTTTGTATAGCTCCATCATTGGTACTCTCGGCGAAATTTTAGCAACCATTCATTGGCTTCAATTAATAGACTAATTGTTGGACTAGTGCGAAGAGCTCCAAGAGCCAATCGAATAGCTGAATGATGAATCGGATCTAAAGTACGCAGAATCGATGATTTTGCCGTTCCATAAATTGGAGCACCATAATCTAAACAGGGAAGTATTATTGTTCGATAAATTTTGAGTAAGACGGCTCCTGCAAAAGAGCTGTTAGATAGTTTTTTCATCAAATTCAATTTCTTTAAGGACGATTGTTTCAATTAGTTTATTTGTTGCCTCCGGGAGAGCGGTCGTCGAATGTTAGGCCGAGATATCTGACTGTTCGTGTCTGAGAGATTGATATATTATTTAGTGTAACGACTAGGGTTTTATCACAGCTCGTTAATTTGCAGAAGTGGATGCATTTTATTTTTGATACCGCTAAACCGTTTTGTGTTGTCCACTCGTACGCTTTATTGATTGCATTTTGTAATCTCCGAGTACCCGATTGTAGATTTTTACAACCAACACTGATTGTGAAATCATCTGCGAACAGAGTAGAAGATATGGACGCAGGTACAGATGTTGTTAAATCGTTTATTGCTATAATAAATAATGTTGGACTTGGTACTGAACCTTGTGGGACACCGTTTTGCAGCTGTTTTGAGGCGGATAACGGCTCGACCGATTCTTACTCGAAAGGTGCGCTCCGATAGAAAGTTTTGTATGAAGTACATGATCTGTCCTCGAAAGCCCCACTTGTGCAAAGTTAAGATTGTTTTTCTCTTCCAAATCCGATCGAATGGTTTTGTAATATCGAAGGAGACTGTTAAGGTGTGTTTACGTTTTGTAAAGTTCTTTTGAATGAACGTTTGTAGGTGTAGAAGGTGGTCTGCTGTTGATCGCGATGGTCGGAAGCCACATTATGTTTCGGTGATAACAGTTTTCTGTTTTCTAGTTCCCAGATTAGTCGTTTGTTTACGATTTTTTCGAAAATTTTACATAGAACGGAAGTTAATAATATTGGCCTGAAGTTATCTGATTTTGTCGGGTTTTTGTTTGGTTTTTGTATTGGTATTATTATAGATTCTCTCCATTGCCTCGGGAAAGATCGAATTGTCCATTTGTGGTTAAACAGCTGAACTAGCTTGTCATACATACAATCTAGAGCCTTCTTTAGGAATAGGATGTGAATATTGTCAGCACCGGTTGCCGATTCCTTCATGGAATTAACAGCTCTGATAATTTCGTTTCTTTCAACGAGGGTTCCTTGGATTCCATACCTTGTTTTATTTGTAATGAGAACAGTGGCAACTTATCATCGCTTGAGATGCTTTCAAAATAGAGTGCAAATTGTTCTGCTATTTCTTCCGCCTCTGTGTACCACTGGCCACATATTGAAATTGAATTTGGTATACGAGGGGTGTATGTTTTGTTTAATGTCCGTACTTTATTCTAAAGCTGTTGGATTGGTGTTCTAGCTGTTAGAGTATATGTGTATTCGTTCCAGTTTCTCTTTTTTTCTTGTTTAAGCAACCACTTAGCTTTTGATCGGGCGTGCTAGTAAGCTATGTGATTTTCAATTGTGGATATTCGTTTTAACTTTTTGAGTGCTTTTCTTCTATTTCGAATAGCTACTGAGCATATTTTTCCGACCACCAAGGTACTGGAGTTTTGTTTTTAGGTAATGGTTTTGTTTTCGAGATAGCTTGATCCGCGTGTTTTAGAATTTGCGTACAGTAGGAATCAAAGAACGTGTCGGTGTATCTGCTGCTTTCTAGCGTAGTGTTGGCTAAGCATAAGTTATGATACAGGTCCCAGTTTGCTTTTTTGAAGTTGAATTTTGTTTCAATATTCGGTGTAGCGAGTTTTCTGTGTATGTCGATGATCAGAGGATAATGGTCACTACCTCCCATGTCGGCGTGTAGATGGGTGTCTATTAAATGCGCAATCCGGCTTGTGCTTAGGATGAAATCAATGGTGCTCCATGTTCTATGAATGGTACTGTAATATGTTGGTTCGTACGGGTTGTGTATTGTTAGATTGAATTTATCTATTATTTCCATTAACAGTTTGCCCCTTCTATCCGTTATATTTCCACCTATTTTTTCACTATGCGAATTAAAGTCCCTTGTAAATACAAATGGTGTTGGTAGGTTCGATAATAAATTTGTATAATCGCTTTCTTCAATTCTAGTATATTGAGGGATATATATTATGCAAATTGTTATAGCTAGATTATTGTTTAAGCGTATCGCTAAAGTCTGTAAATGATAACTGTTGAGATTTATTTCTGTATAACTAGTGTCATTTTTTACAGCTATAAGAATTCGACCGTGTGCTGTTGGCTGCTTGTTTAGACTTTTGTATATGATATTGTAATTTTGAAGGTGTATTTTTTGATTTGGGTGCAGATGTGTTTCCTGAATATACATAGTATTGTTGGGTTATATGTTGCTAAAATGATTTTAAGATCTTCTAGATGAGTAATGATACCATTACAATTCATAATAGAAATATTTTGGGTTCTTAAATTCATTTTCTTTTTAAATTAAATACGTGCGTGACTATTACTGTGTGGTGTTTTCTATTTTTTAAGTTTTTAATCATTTTGGTGAATCGTATTTTCATTTATCGATTTTTCTTCAGTAGGGTATAATTGTCTCGTAGCATATCAATTAGTTTTTTACGTTTCTGAGGTGAATTCCATTGCTAGTTCAGGAATGTTTGGACGGCGTTTGCTCATATCGATAAATATACAAAAATTTGAATATGTAAGAGGATAGTGTTTTTCATTAATTTTGACGTTTGCTTCGAGAGGTTTAAGTATTTATCGACTCTATTACTACGTAAGGCTGTTATATCTGTTACATTTCAAACTTACGACTACTCGTAATTACCGCATTGGAAATCGTATACCGGAAATTAAACTGCGTGGATATAAGAATTGATGGATACCGTCTAATATTTGCGGATGACGTAGCACTAATAAGTATTATTAGATCTTCAAATGATGCTAACTGAATTAAACGTACATTCGAATAAAGTAGGACTAAAAATAAACTTGCATAGGACCGAAGTAATGACAAATACTCGAGAAAGTGTATTGCGAATGGAAGTAAATAATACAGTAGTAGCAGAAAAAGTCAACGAGTATGCGTATCAAAAAATAACTACTGACAAGAAAAAGATTACGCAGACAGAAGTACATCGCGCAATATATCAATAGACAAAACCAATCGATTTTTAAAGCGCGGACTACATAATCAGTGTGTTCTACCGGCTTTAACGCGTGGTTCATAAATTAGGACTGTCACAAAAACAAATATTAGAAGGATAATAATGGCATAAACAAAGCGGCGGGAAAGATCAATATTATAAGACGGTCCAAGCGAAATACTCGATACGAAAGAAGACTAGACTTTGTAACGTAATGGACTAGATGACCAACTGAAGTGGACCTGTGCAGGGCACATAGTCAGAGCGAGAGATAGTTAGATGGATAAAACGCGCCTTGGAATGGTGGTCGCTTCATAAGAGAAGATGCATACAACGATATAACTCAGGTAGCGGGGAAGAACTCGATTCAGAAAACTCGCAATCGGAACGAATATAAGAAATTTGGGAGATACAGCAGTGGTCCGATATAGGATAAATATATATATATATTTCATTTCGTATATTTTCATTATAGACGCCTTCATATTTATGGTCAACAGCTATTTTTAAACATGGTAAGTATAAAGGTTAAAATCCTCAGAAATATTTCGAATCCGCTGATGGATATCTTAATATACACGATGTTACACACATACCTAATGTGAAGTCTCGTCAAATCGAAAATTATATGGAGACGTCGCCTAAATGATTCGAGTGTAATTCGCAATCACTTTTATTTTCTTGCACAAAACTGTACATTTCGTTGTGTGAAATAATTTCTATGAAATCCGGAAAACTATTTTATTTGCACAATCTTAGAATAATGTCTAAATAAACGGAATATAAAATTATTTTAAAAATTGAAATATTCTATGCCTTCCTATTACGGAAATAGACAACTTTTTTTTTTTTATCGTTAAAAGTTTATGTACCGTATAGAGGACACCATACCTGCTGAAAACATTATCTTAGTTTCCCGGCAAGTTGATACCCATTTATCGACCAATTAGATGGATAGAATTGAGTTAGTTAAACGGGACTTTTTTTTGTACCATTACACATTCTTGTACATCCTCAGTCGGATTCGAAATCGTATTCGTGAGGGCAGTTCGCTAAATAATTACCGGTTTTTTTTTTAGTTTTTTTTTACAAACTTACATTTGAATGTTAGTTATGAAAATTAAAAAAAAACAATTGTGTTAATTTTGAAATGCATATAGTAAATCCTGAATTTTTAAAGACAATATCCAGACCTATAGATATTCGGAGATTGTTTAATAAACAACCCAATTTATATTAAAATTTTAAAAAAAAAATCAATTAAAGTTATGGTTAGAATGGAGGATGATAATTCATTATTACAGTAATACCGTCAAAACCGCTTATAAGAGACACATTGGGCGGCAGTTATTTGTCCGTTATTTATTATCCTATCAATTACGCGCTTATTTAGAGATATCCTGCATTATAAATTCACGTTCGACAGCCAGTCTTCTGCGCCTTCTTCTAGTGAATGTAACCCAATCAGTCCTTTAGTAAAGCTATTTACTTTACACGAATTTATAAAGTGTGACATCGTTTGGATCTCGCCACAGCTGCACAGCTCCGTTTCCGACAGTTTCCATTTGTTCATTAAATATTTGCAACGACCCTGGTTGGTTCTGACGCGATTTAAATTGTACCATGTTTTTCTGTTGAGACCAAATCCTGGCACCCTGCTAGCCGGATTTGATATTAATTGTCCGTTTGTTGGAGTCTGCTTAACCCATATTTCCTTCCATTTCGTAGTTGCGTCGACACTGCTCTGTAGCTCGTTAGCCGTCAGCCATGCTGGTTTCCTGCTGCTGAGACGTGTAGGTGGGGGATCTTTGATAAATTTTTCTACGTGAGAGTGCATACTGTTGTATTTAGCCCATTCTCGTTTGAATGTTTCTTCTCTGCGGATGTGCGGTGGAAATATATTTGCCAGCACGGGAAGCCACATAGTAGGAGTAGATTTTAGCGTACCGGTTACTAAGCGTAGTGCTGCGTTCAGTTGTGTATCGATGTTCTTAGCATGCGAGCTGGCCATCCAAACGGGGCAGCAATATTCTGCAGCTGAAAACACTAGTGCCAGTGTAGCAGTCATGATGAGTTTTGTCTCTGCTCCCCAAGCTGTACCTGCAAGGCGAGCGATAAGGTTTACTCTTGTCTTCACTTTTTGAGCTATTTTTTCGGAGTTCTCTTTGTATGTGAGAGTTCGATCAAGAACGACGCCTAGATATTTTGGCGTTGGGTTAAAAGGTAAATCTTTACCGTTGAGTTTAACATGTATTTTAGCTTTTGCCATCTGTGAGTTGAGGTGAAACACCGAAGTTTCTGTTTTTACCGGGTTTAACCTGAGTCTCCATTTAGCACAGTATTCATCCAAGCTGTGTAAATCTTTTGTGAGTACGTCCTCGCCATATTTTAAGTGCTTGCTTTGAGTTGCAAGTACAATGTCGTCTGCATACTAGAAATTCTCCGCTTGGAGGACCGGTATATCATGTATATATAAGTTAAATAAAATTGGCGCCAACACTGAACCTTGTGGAAGGCCATTATTTATGGTGCGCCACCGGCTATGGTCTGCTCCCGTATACACCGCGAATCTTCTGTCAGCCAACATATTTCCAAGTAGAGTCACGATTTTACGACTAGAAACTGCCTGGGCTATTTTTAGGAGCAAGCCATCGCGCCAGACTGTGTCGTAGGCAGCAGTAAGATCGATAAAGACTGCTGATGTCTTCAAGCATTTTTGGAAACCAGATTCAATGTACGAAGTTAAAGCCAATTTGTCCGTTATAACCGGTTGTCTCTTAAAAGCGAACTATTTAAATTCCCTTATTGAAGTGAGCGGATACTTAAAATATACAATTTAATAATTAATTAACATACTGATAATGTTATTAATGTGTAATATTGATTTATGCGGAAATTAAGAGAAAAATACACTAGGAACATGCAATGTAAGAAAATAAAAAGGAGAAGAGAAAATTTTTGTAAGTGGGAAAACACTACGGTAATTCTCATAGAATTAAGTTAAAATCATAATGAGGTATCGAAAAGAGCGGTGATAGCAGTAAACGAAGAAAGAAAACAAAACATTACAGCCTGAGAGGATATTAAATAAAAATCAAATAAAAATAAACAAATATCGAATAATACGATCGTTCTTCCAAGAATCGCGGTGATTTAAACGATGTTTGAGAATTTTTTTTTACCTGAAGAAGTCGTCAACATGTCGGCTAAAAATGACAGTATGAAATTTGAAACTGTTTTATAATTTGAGATCGTATTGCCCGTTTCAATAATTGCCTGAAAAGTCTGCTCATCTTTATCTCTTATAACGGACATGTATCGATAAAGCGAATTAAAATAACCTCCATTTTATACGTTTGTTTTTGTTTTTTCCTATTTGTCTCTAATAAGCGGTTGTATCTCTTATCCGACTTCCCTTTTAAGCGGCTTCGACTGTATACTGATAATTAAAGCTTTCTCGACGATATAGGAAATATAAAATATTCCCGCGAAAGAACAGAACAGAACGAAAATATTAAATTAAATTTATGTAAAAGTAAAATAGCTTTGTTTACATATGATTATTGAAACGAGCGCGATATCAAAAAATTAAATACAAAATAAATAAGTACGCAGGGTTTTTTTAAAAAAAAAAAAAAATAGGGATGCCTTCACAGCTTACACTTTGATTTTTCTCTATCAATTTTCACGACTGGCTTTATCATCATTTACTGTTAAAATTCGCCATTTAACGTTCGAATTTATTCCACTAAAAATTAGTTTTCATATTTAAAAATATTCGCAGTTAATTAAATTTAGTTATTTGAGTTCCGTTTTAATATTTACAAATATTTTAATGGTTAACTAAATTTAGTTAGTTGAGTTGGTTTAATATTAGAAAATATTAATTTTTTTACATTTCATTTTTTTGTTAATTATTTTTTCTATAATTAAAAACTAATATGTTTTATTAATTTTCGTGTTTTTTTTTCATTTTTTGTAATTATTAATTAATAATTTTATTATATTTTTTGTTTAGTTTGTTTTCCATTTAATTAAAAAAAAATAGGATTTTTTTTATTATTTCGTTAAAAAACAATTAATATTTAAATTTTATATTATAAAATTGGGCGCGTCCCGTATCACGTACTCGTCATGCGCCTGGTAACATTGTTTTGTATAAACAATGGCTAAGAATACAGGAAACAGTCGGCGAACTGTGCCGTGCACCCCACGCCACATGGGTAGTATGTGAAAACATTTACGAAACCTGGATGTTGACATCTAAGATACCCGAAGACATTATCATCATCATTATTAAATTTAATTTTTGCGTTAAATTTTTTATTTTTTTTTTTTGTCCTCGAAATAATCGCTTCTGATTTATCGAAAATTATTCTTTTTCAGTATGAAATTCGAAATTTTTCCAAAGCGAAATAAATCAGTAAAAATCTTCGATCTATCGGTATTCGCTATAATCTTTTAAGGAAAGGGATTTTTCTTTTATCAATTTCCAGGACCTACTTCGTGATCATTTCATTGTGCGATGACCATAAAAATTCGTTAATTAACGTTTTAATCAATACGTGGCGCATCACCGGTAATAATCTTCAATCTATAGTACTCCATATATTTTCTTATTTTTTCTACTCGTTCTCTGAAACTATCACCGTCCTTTTCGCACGATTATGACGTCGACAAAAAAACCATGGGCGAGTCATCTAGTTATTTGAACGTTAACGACAATCTGTTGGGGTTTTTTACCTTTTTTCGCGTAGTCATCTTAAAAATTAAAATAAAACATATGCATTATATATATATATATATATATATATATATATATATATATATATATATATATATATATGTATATGTATATATATATATATGTATATATATATATATATGTATATATATATACTCGCATTATTTAATCGACCACCGCCGTGTAAGCTATTGACAGAATATCGTTCGTACGAGACTTTTCCACTCGTATATCACGTTCAACAACGATATATCATTACGTTTGTTCCCTGATACCAGTCTCTTCGGCTGAATTTTAACATACTTATCGGATACACTTATCGCACACCGCGGTCATTTATTTCCCGTTTCTCGGTCGCTTCGTCTTCATTCTTACACCGTAACACGATGAAAGTCGACTCGATCTGTTGGCAGACAACGAGACACCACGAGTTGAAGAAGATTCCCATCGATGGTGGCGTAGTCAGTAAACGCGAACTATCTTAAAAATAGTATTCGCCGAATTAATTCTCCCTGAACAATGTAGCGACGAGTTAAAGTTTATGCTCGAATAAATGTAATTAAAGATACAATTTATTCAATAACGTTTATATTTATGAGCTTTAAATTACTCTACTTTTTTTTTTAGAATCTCAGAAGACATATGGGTAGAAATAATAAAGACCATGAAGATCTAAACGAGCTATCAGAAGTAGATAGGTATAGGGATATAATTATACAAACTAAAAAAAAAATGTAGAAAGCATAAATTCCTAAATTATATAACGTAAAGGCGTAGAACAGAAAAACATGCAAATGAAAATAATTGTACGTTTTACACTTCAGTACCTGAACATTAAAAGTGAAGACGGAAGAACACTTCCAAATGAAGGTGAAATAATGTCCAGAAGGAAAGAATCTTGCAAAAACCTGACGAGTGAACTAGATGAACATAGAGGAAGTACCACAATGTCTCATAAAGCAATTAAAATATATATATATATATATATAATGTATGCGTAACTTTTCATAAATTAAAGTCCGCTTAAGTAGTAGAAGACGGTATATTATCTGAAACGTTTAAATATCTAGACGTAACGATAAATATATTTTATAATATTCGTCGCAATGGAATACAATTCACTGGCCAAAGAGACGGTATCGATGTATATTCCGATCCTCAAAAAAAAAGGTATCGCGAGACATTATCGCATGCCAGTAAAGCGATGTTACACATTATACACAATTGACTTAAACAGTATATATTATGACATATAGCAAAAGAACAAGCATATGCCACATGAAGCTGTACGAGAGCAAATTCTGAATATGTGGTGAATAATAGAGAAATGTCGAGAATGCAATATTACCATATATACCGGGTTCATAGGTTACACAAAAACCTTCGACTGTTTAAGTTGTAATATTAGATGAAATAGGTGTACGGTACCATTTAATAACACTGATTAAAGCTATGTCAAAGTAACGAATGACTTTAGAAAGAGGAGTTCGTCGGGGCTGCATTTTGAGCTCCATACTATTTCATATATATAGCAAATGGTTATTAATGAAAGTGCTACATAATAGAGAAGATGACGTAAGAATAAGTGGAGAAATTATTAATGGCAAAAAAAAAGTACAAATCAAAAACTTCACGTGTAATAAGAAAAAAGAATACTACGAGACGGTAATAATCATCTACGCTAACTGTAAAAATTCCGCATGTACATTGAAAATCCTCTCATCAAACAATAGCATACTCTGTATACTTATATATTTATTCATCATTTATCCACCCGTTATCCGAATATGGAATACCACCACTATTTGTGGTTCTAAGGTGCTCGCGTTCCTTTCCGCATGCAACACATGTAAAGGCGGCAGTATTCATGTAATCTGATCCAGTCGTTTCCAGTAAGCTTTTAGATCGTTTCCTTTTCCTTTCCCCACAACTTTAGACTTTAGCATTTTTATCAGCTTTTTGTAGGCCATTTCCTACTGTTTGCCCCCAGGTTTTGCGATCCATCGCTAGTTTTTCCATTTCTTGAGGTCAATTTCGCATTCCTTCAGTATTTCATACAAATAGTCTTCATATCACGCCCAATGCGACGTTTACCAACAAGAAGCTCTAGCCGTAAAGGAATTTCTTCGAGTCTATCGTCGTTCATTCTGATTAAATGTCCGATCCATCTCTAACTGTTGTTATAAAGCAGCATTTAAGTATACTTGCAGTTAGGCCGTACTAAAATTTCGCGATTACTTGGTCCTGTTAACGAACACGCAGTAACCTGCGCAGTGCTCCCTGGTGGAAAGCTTCTCTTCTTGTATAGGGTCCAGTTTCTGAACCATAAAGGAGCGTCGATAATAGTCTCATACATTATTAGTTTTGTTGACAATAAGATCTGCTTGTTATTAAAGATCCTTCTATTAAGCTTATTTATTGCAGCATATTCTACTGAAAATTTCGGTATCTAAGTCAACCTTGTTGTTAACCATATTACCAAGATATTTTAAACTTTCCACCTGTCCCAATTACACTATTACTTAGTTTTAACAGGTTTTGCCGTTTAACTGTAGGTGCTACTTTTACGAGAAATTTAATTGTTGTACACTGTATCAAGTATTTTGATAGCGGTTTGTAGTTCCCGTACTGTATACGCGACCACGGCACAATCGTCTGCACATTGAAAATTGAATACCCCTACTCTGAAACATTTAGAATCTGCTTTAAACAGATGTATGTTAAATAATCCCCGCCATCAAATCTGTTGGACCTCACTATTTTTTCAGGGCCTAGCTTCTTAAGTGAAATCATATGTATGAAGGTCATAATATATGTATAATTACGTGGTGTCATAATTGATAGTGCTCAACTGTAAACCCGACAGTCGAAGGTTCGACTACAGCTCGCGACATATAGTTTTTCTCAATCATATTACTATTATCACGTAAAATTATACTTCACTTCGTATACCATCGCATATTTTGTAAGCAAAAATAACGTATAACGGACTGATTACTATATTCAATAATGATCAATACGACTAATATATATGTATATATACAAGTTTTGTACATACGTATAATGTAGCAATTGAAAATATCCTGTTCGGAAATAACTAACTTTTAACCTTTGGGCTCCGACACCGAGTACACTCTCAATAAAGTTTTTGAATTTCTCGTATTTTTCATAATACATCGTTCGCATTAACTGATCGAATGTTATAAGCTTAGAAATTTGCTTTTTACTACATATTAGGTGGTAAATATAATTAAAATTTGATATCTGGGATACTTTAAGGTATCATATCGTCTGAAAATACTTTTTAACCTATGAAAGAATTATTTAAAAGAAAAAAAATCCTATCGAAAAGTTTCAAAATTTAAAAAAAAATGGTTAGAATTCGGGAAATTTATGAAACGAAATTTTATTCGATTAAACTAGTTCTAATTACGTAATGGTTTTTAATAGTACATTATTCTTATCTAAATATATTAAAAAAAAAAAAAAAAAACGAACAAGTCTTTATTATCTTTATTATGCGAACAATAAATATGATCCGCGGGTTGATGTATAAATTACATGAAATATGAAAATATTCGTAGATATGGAAGTGTATCAAAATTCGAATTATAAAAATGATAGTGTTTTTCATTTTTATCTAGGGCTGCGAAATGTTGACTACTCTTAAGGAACATAAAAACAGACTCCGAGAATTTGAATTATAGTGTTAGCGGGAAACTTTTAAGAATATGCTGATGGATAAAATAACGAATAATTAAATAATACGGATACTATGCCGAAAAGACAGTTTATCGTTAACGTAAAGTACGAATTTTACGATACTTCGGACATATGACCGATCAAACAGCTCTTCTAATGGGAAAACAAATATTAAAGAAGGCAGACCGTAATACCAGTGCGAAGATGGTGTTAAGCACCAGATTCGATGCATCCAAAATTAACCACATTAACAGACAGTAGCAGATTAGATTTGAACGGTGGCATACGGAGAAAATCATTTCTACGATTGTAGTCTCATTATAATCAATTTTCGGATAATTAGTCTCTTCGAAACGCTTGTAAAATTTCTTCAAAGAAGTTTTTAAATAATTTAAGAATATATTTTTAAATAATTTAAGAATATATGATAAATAATTTAAAAAGAAAAAAATGAAACCAAACAAAGAGTAAAAATAATGTTTATTCTGTTAGCGCACCTAATAATGAAATCTAACGTATAAAACCGTAACGCGGCGCAATGTCACAGATTTTCTTCTTCTTCTTCTTCTTCGATAATTTCATCCTCGACGATCGACTTCCGCCGAACCCAATAAGGGGGAAATGAAGCGTATGTTATATAACCGGTATGACCAGTCATTTCGTCCGGGCACAAACAAACTTTTCGTCTGACTTGACCTTTAGAATCCTCGGGACCCTTGTATCGCGATCTTAGATTTTCACTATAAGTATCATCGTTAATATTATTATCGTCGACGTTATTTGTATCAAGATTGTCCTGTTTAGTAAACACGTCGTTAGACACGGTTCGAACCTTTTTTTTTTGAGCCACATCTTTCGATTTCCGAAACTGTAAAAATTCACAGACGTAATTAGTCGTATATTTTACATTTTCAGTAATTTTAAACGAACAGCATAAAGTTCTATAAATATAATAATGCTTGTTATATCATGCGCAAATACAAATATGAATGGAATATGATTATTACACACACACACATACATACATACACTATATATATATATATATATATATATAAATTGTTACATTCCTTAAATTCAAAAATAAATACGACAAAGCTGTAAATAAAAAAAGTTCAGCACTCGTGTTAATACCTAATGGAAGAAAATGTTTTCAACCTCAGGTTTAAAAAAAAAAAAATAACTGATCACCACTGAATGGTAGATTACAAACGCGTTTCTTTTCCCTCTCTCTCTCTGTCTGAACTCACTTCGACTTCTCTATACTCCTATATCACCTTCATTGTGCTGTTTCCCTCATCCATTTATCAAAATTAAACCAAAAGGATATATTTTTTCATATTTATACATATTCACTAGATACCAACATTGACTAGTTGCAATAGTAGAAGAAAAAAAATAGGAAAAGAAAAAATTGCACGATATCTACGATTTTTTAAGTCCATTACTAACTTAGTCTTCGACTTCAGATCTCTTATTTAAGACTTCTATTAAAGTAAGATTAATTTTTTGAAATGTGCCTAAAATATAACTCCTTTTTTATTATTAAGGAACCATTTTAATTTTTACTTAAAAATGTACAAATATGCTATTAAATAACTAGGTAAAAGTAAACACCTTTGCAATAAGAAACAAAAGTTGTAAACAACTAAACATAAAAATTACTAGATTTTATATTTTGTTTATTTTTTAAATAGATAAGTTAGTATCATGGACACCATCAATTTTTAAAATCAAATTTGAAATTAATGACGCATAAAGATATACAAGTTAACATACTTATTTTCCATTTGAGTTATTAGTTGAAATATACTGTTAACACTTTCAACTATAATAATAATCTGTGTAAATATGTTCTAATTCTTGGATTATATTTTAGCTAATAAAGCAGCATTAACCGAAAAATAATTTTATTAATAAACTACTAAAAGCGCATATTCGTTTCTAATCAGATATGCAGGTCGTTAAACTCATACATCGCCAATTTTATTAATAGTTTAAATATGTTCAATTATTAATTTCATTTTTCACGCCAACATCATAGATAATGTCAAACTTACTGATCGCATTTTTTTTTTTTTTTTAACAAAAATGTACGCGATTTCGATACAATCAAATAAAATACTAGTACATAACGTTTCTACTCGCCGCTTGTTAAATTAAATTTTTAGTGTAAATTATTGATTATGGGTTTTTTACGTTTTCAATTAATTCATTAAAATCACGCATGTACAACATTTAAAATTGTTCGCAAAATTATGTAATGTTTAAAATTTCACCTTTTTATAACCGGCTATAGGAATATCACGTGTAACTAAATCGTATTCTCTTTGTAAACACTCGACAGTATCAATATTCACGAAACCATATTTTCTCAAAGCGGAACAAGTTGATTGTACCTGTTCTATGCACGGACAAAATGAAACAAAACGCCCGCCTGTTTTATAAACAAATAAAGTTTAAAAAACAAACTCGTTAAAGACAAATCGAAAAATATTAATTTATACGAATTAATAAACGCATTCGGAATATGACCCTAAGTAATATTAAACCAGATGAAATATCGCATCAAAATGAAGAATAATCATAAATAGACATATCCGAAAATATAAATCGTGCGATAAAAATTAAACGACACTGAAAATGGCATCCAACATGATATCAAATAGAAGAATCAATCATGATTGATTGTGTACAGTGAATCCGAGTTCCATATTTTAGAAGTGTAATTACATACAAAACCAGGGTATGCCTCATAAATACGGTCATATACTACTTTTACATCATAAAAATTAATTCATAACCAATATGATAACGAAGCAATATATTATTCTTTAATTAGCAACTGACGTACTTATATTCGAAAGTGCTTTACAGACATATTTTTTGCAATTAGTAGACGAACAAAAGATTTCACATAACATCACTAAACAACTATGCACGCATTTCTAATATTTTTTATTCAGAAACGAATGAATTTTATTCAGTGTATCGTATAAATTAATTGCTTTACATGATTAAAAAGTTCACTCGTGACGTAATAATTATATGTACTTAATATTGAACCCAATATGTACTTAGACAATTAGCAAGTGGAACGCGCCGATAGAAATAAATAATCATACATAATTTGCTGCTATTATTTTCTATCAACAGTATACAAAATATAAATTTTATATTAATAATAAGTATACATTTCAAATAGAAAGTTTTCAAAATAAAGTATTACGATATTCCACCTGTTTCTTTGAAACATGTTAGCAAATGCGGTATAACTATCCACGGTAACGGTAAATCTAGAAATACTGCGTCCACTACATTATTCAACTGTTTAAAGCCGGACGCGTAAACATCTTGATTGTATACAGTAACAACACTTGATAGTCCATGATTTTCGAATTCATTTACAGCTGCAGACGCTCTTTCTTTGTGATAATCAAACGTATGTATGTGACCATTTGGATATACTGTTTTAGCTAAAGCATGCGTAACAGAACCACTACCAGTACCTAAATTATGTTTTAATATAAAATTCAAAAATCAATATGCGAAGAATAAAATTTTTGAAAATATTGCTATTAATACAAATTCAACTATTTCTAAATAATTTGAAAACAATTTAATATCTTAACTGAGACATAAAGCATTTCAGTAGTATAAGATTAAATATAACAATTATAACCAAATTATTCGATTATTTTATATATATATATATATATATATATATATATATATATATATATATATATATATATATATATATTATATATATACGTATGTAGTACATAAACTAGCCACATAATTAGGATTAGTTTTGGAACATTTCTGATGTCAATTTTGGCTTTTTATAATAGAGAAAATAAACGCCAAAAATATGGTTTTCCCTATAATGTATATAAATTTATTCAGTAAATAAAATAAAAATTTTGCAAACCTGATTCTATCACCACACTTCCGGGATGTATTTCCAGTTGAAATAATATAATATTAATATCCCACGTATATATAATTTGCGTGCGATGCGACAAAGTAATAGTCCACAGCTCAGTAGTTGGATACATGACATAAATATATCCACCTTTTAAAAATATTTTAGATCCATATCGTTTACCGACTAAAGATTGAACTTTTAACGCACCGTAATTAGTCTGAAATACATTTTCCACTAATTCGTTATGTTTGTTCAAAATCATTGGTTTAACTTCTATAGCAACTATTCTTTTAGATCCTATATATAATATTACAATATCACCTTCTTTAACATAATCGGAATATTTCATAAAACTCATGTTAACTATTGAAACGCTATAATAATTAATAAATCAAAACTTTTAGTTATTTGCTACAAATAGTGAAATTATATTAAATTATTAAATTAAACACTCATTTAATGATTATAGTTTAAAAATAAAAACAAAACTAACAGCGTAGAAATCAGCTACCCGGTATCCGTTATCAATTCTTTCGACTTGTTTCGACTTTAGATATTAAATAAATTGTGAAAAAATTATTTCTATAATTCTATAAAAAGTACAGAATTTTTATTTTACATTTAGTGGTTGTTTGAAACAAGTTTGGTGTTTTTTTAAACAGATATGATAAATAATTATTTTAAGTAATGTTTTTATATGAATACATACGAAATATATGAGCATTACAGTCGATGTGTTCCTAATAATTCAAAAGTTTTCGTTTTTGATGGATGAACTTCGTTTATTGACAATTAAGTAGGTGGTAAGGCAGTATTCTTAATTATTCCAGATTTCAAAATTGATGAAACTAATGAATTATTCAGTGTACTTATTAATCTACAAGAAACAAAGTATGTATTTTTATTAATTATTACTATTACTTATTTATATATACGCTAACACACATTGTTTAATACTAATTTCAGCAGATTACCTGAAAAACAATTTAAGCATGAATAATCGAAATGTAGAAAAGGTATGTTTTTTTTTGTTTGTTTTTTTAGATATACTCAAGAAACAATCACAGGCCATGGCTAAAAACCGTAGTGGCCTGGTTTTCTATTATGTTGAGTCTTTCATCATCATTGTACACCCTAACAAATATATATATATACAATAATTTTCTGATACTTAATTATAGTAACGTGAGAAATATTTAAAACGAAATAACATAATACCGACAATTATTTTTATCTATAATTACTATATGCAGTTTTACTTATATAATTACCATATATCCCAGAAGCATACAAATACATATTTTGAACTGTAGCTATATACAATATTCTTTTTTGATTACTACCTATTCCCCATAACTTTGAACCTAGGCGGCATATATTAGCATATATTTTTAAATGTTGTTTAAATTTTAGTTTATTGTCAATTATTAATCCAAGGTATTTAATACAATCAGTTATCTTCAATTTTTCATTTCCAATTTTAATTTTTTCAATTATTGATTTTTCTAATATTTGTTTGGTATTGATCATCATTGCAATACATTTTTCCTTTGATAATTGTAAGCCTAATTTATTTATTACTCTATTAAATTCTATCAATGTATCGTTTGCTTTCTTTATTACATGTTTGTTTTTAAATGGGAACATAAGTATAAAATCATCGGCGTAACTTACCATATAAACATTATTATTATATTTTTGAATTTTTGCATGAATATATGCTGCAGCAATGTTCCATAATGTGGGTCCAAGTATAGAACCTTGTAGTACCCCACATGTAAGTGAAATACTGTAGTTTCTTCCTCCTTGATTATAGCGGTTCTGTTTTTTAAATAAGTAATGATAGTGTTTGTTAAAAATTGTAGTAACTTAATTTTTTGTAAGATTTTTACCAACATTTCCCAATTTAAGTTGTTAAAGGCCGCAGTAACATCTAACGATATAAGTAAAGTTCCATGCTTATTTATTTTATTATATTTTATGTTTTCTAATACTGTATATATTGCAATTTCTGTTGATGCTGCTTTCCTGAATCCAAATTAATTTTTGTCTAGTATTTTTTTAGTTTCAAGAAAATGTACAATGAGTCAGTTTATATATTTTTCCACTACTTTATTTAGACAATTTGTTAACTTAATTGGACGATAGCCTGTTACATCATTTGACAATTTATTTTTGGTTTATTTAATAATTTCACATTACCCATTTTCCAAACTTCAGGGAAGTGTTCCAATTCCAATATTTTTTTAATAAGTGAGGAATTAACTTTGTATATTTTTTGAATGATAAAATTATTAATGCGATCCATAGCTGGGCCTTTTTTATTTTTTAAATGACTAATAATTGTATCAACTATTTTAATATCAACTTCTGTCACATTTGATTCTGGATTTGGTATGACATATATATTTTCATTTATCTTGGGATAGAACGATTCCAATAAATTTTTAAACTTATCTTCATTTTTATACCATTCTTACCTTGAATTTATCAAAAACAATTTTATAGGGTTTGCCCCAAGTTGTACTATTTTCTATAAACCTTTTCCACATTTCATTTTTTGAACAGCGTAGTTCTCGTTTAAACTGTTTATTATATTCTTTCAAAATTGTAGAATAAATTATAATCACTTTATAGTTGCTTAACCGTTTAACTTTTTATAGTTTTTTTCTTATAGAATTTATTCTCTCCTTTAAATTACATAAACGTTGGTTCCACCAATAATTTTGATATTTTGTAGTTTTATATTCGCTTGATTCATTAATAATGTTGACCATATTATTTTGTAAAAGTTAATAACTATTTGTAGATTCTGCTATTTGTGTTTTATTCCAATCAAACCATAGTAAGGATCTAATTTTATTTATTGCTTTTCCATAATTTATATCTTCAATCATTTTAATTTCATTATTTTTTTTATATTAACATCTTATGATCATTTTCAAAAATATCAGACTTATTAATTTCAACATTTATATCATTGCTGGCCGTCATTAGATCTATTATGCTTTTCCCATTTTTATTTTCGAAAGTATATTCATATTTTCTATTTAAAATATAAAGGTTATGTGATGTTACAAAATTTATTAGTAACTTTTCTTTTTCTGTTATCGCAACATCTTCTAGTTGTGACAAGCGTATGTTAAAATCTCCCATGACTATATTTTTATTGTTAACTAAATTATGGTACTTAAGAAATTAAATAAATATTCTAAATCAGTTTTCTTATTTGGAGATATATAAATATTTACAATTACTATATTTCCTACCTTGATAATTACATTTTTAAACTTATTTTCCTCATTATGTTGTTTAGAAATCATATTTAGATTCAACTTGTTTATATATTTTTAATTAAATTGGACATGATTTGTCATAATTATTATGATTAATTTTATTGCTAATTTCCGTAATCATATTTATATTACTCAATTCTATTTTATCTTTATTATCCTTATTATGTTTATGCACATGTTCTGATATACAGTTTACACACTTTTCTTTATATTTATCACCAAATTCAACATATTCTTTTTTACTTTTGCACTCCTTTTTATAATGTCCATATTTGTAATAGTTGGTACATTTTACTATGGGCACATATTTATTGTAAACAAATCGTTCTCATCCAATATTTAACTTTTTTTCTGCACTTTCATTTAATTTAATGTAACTATCTTTTTCAATAAGCTAATTGATTTCGTTTCGTAAGCGATATATTTATTTATTTATTTATGAAAAACTAACGAAAATCGGCGTTATATTTCGAATTCGTACGATCGTATCTTAACTCGTCGGACTTTTTAATTAAAGTTGAAAAATTTTAATGTAAATTTCTACAGCTCTCATTTGTTATTTGGACATGGTAAGTTTGGATCCAAGAGTCCATGAGTTCAACTGTTTCCCTATTTATCAAAATTACAGAAATTTTCTTGAATACTCTAATAAGATTATGCGTCTTAAATTTAGGTTAAGTAGGACTTAGTGTTATCAATTAATATTTAGGTAACTAAATCTGTGATGTGGTCAACAGCGCCTTAGTCCTAATTTTATTACTGTTTTGTTTTATTCTTATTTTTTTGTACTAACTTGTTTATAATAGCCAATGTGTTCTATGTTAAGTTTAATATTGTTTATATCAAGAAGTTATCATTTTGTTGAGTTTTAATTTTTATTTTTTATTATTTTAATATTTATATTGGATATAAATATTTATATTGAATTTCTAATTTTCTATAAGTTAATAACCTTGTTTCGTGATTAATTATATTTCGTTTTATTTTATTTTATGTATATAAACTCGTTCGAATACTTACCTGATGGAAGAAGGAACTGTGAATTCCTTCATCCCTTTTTCCACTACAGTTAGTTAATTATAGTGTGGAAGGGCACTCCATTTTTAGTGGATAAAAATTCCACACACTGATTCTTTAGAATTTAGAGTGCAAGTACTGCTCTCGAAAATATATGTTATTTACATATTTATACATCAGTGTCTTTTGAAGTTTTCTCCCCTCTCGCTTAAGAAAAAAATCATTCTGCATTTAAAAGTTTAAATGCAAAAACAGTATTCCAAGATTTCAAAATTATTTATTTGTGAAAATATAACATTCTCATTTTGTCTTCTAATAGAAATATTTATTTAACATAATATTTATAAGGGGGGTCTCCCCCATGAAGAGTGATGTGCAATATAGAGTCTACCAGCAGACTCCATTAGCCTCTCCTCTTCTACCCTATGCTCGCCTTCATGACACCTGTTATGCTGAGTAACCTAAAGGAAGAATGGGTAACCAAACCCATTGGAACTTTAGGTCAGCAAACAAAAGAGCGATAGAGTCTAGAGGGTAGCAATATCAGTAGCTGAGAACACATACCCTCCAGATAGATGGGAACAGAGGTACGTTCACCATCTTAGGATATGGCATTATTTCCCAATAGTGTTGTACCAAGCTTGAGTTATCAGAGTTACTACCAACCCCTTTCCAAGATGAAGTAGGTCCTCATGGAAAGGTAAGACCTAACTCCATTAATACCAAATGAATCACAACAAAACAAAGTGCCCTCAGGGACTTAAATAACAGGGGACCCTAGGTCGATGTGCCAGAGGAATCGATCTGGACATGCTACTCTAAAACATAAGAATACATTATCAATAGCAACATATAACGTACGATCATTGGCAATGAAAAGCAGTTTGCAACAATTGCTTTATGAAATAGAGAAAATCAAATGGAACATAATTAGACTAAGCGAACTCAGACACGTAGATGAAGAAATATTGATATTAAAAGATTGCAGCCATGTAATGTATTCGATAGGTACTGATCAAAAGTAGCACTGAGTTGGATTTTTAGTACACAAAGACATTAAAGGAAATATAGCCAAATATAAAGGGATATCGGAACGATTAGCCTACTTAATAGTTAATATAAATAAGTCCACAACATAAAAAATCATACAGATCTATGCGCCCACTACTTCATATAACCAAGATGAAGTTGACGAATTATACGAAAATATTGAAAGAATATTATATGAAGAAAAAACAACGTACACAATAGTAATGGGTGACTTTAATGCGTGACTAGGTATTCATTGTTAACGTATTGTGTTATATGGTTAGTCGTTTCGTGTTCTTTATTAAAATATAATATAATATAAAATGATACGGTTATTACACGATAAATACATAATAGTATATTTATCTATACTTTTATCATATTTTGTTCGTTCTTTAATCAGTAATAATAAGTCGTTCGTTTAATAGACTATCCGGGGATAATGGTCCCCTGATGGTCTATCAATAAGATGATCACATATAGCGTGCAATGAAGAAGCAAGATAATTCCACACTTGTCGTTACCGTGTCTAAATCTTCTACCAACACTCCGAAGAATAATCACACAACTCATACATGTGTGAGGATGCAAACATACACTCAGAACTTATGCATGTAGACGTTAATAGTGAGACTCCTTCTACCTCGGCTACTGCGTATGTTGGAAAGTCTCGTAAAAAACAAGATGACACATCAGACTCATTTGATAGCAGTATGTCTCAATGGTTGAATGCTGCAATTCACAATGGCAAAAGTACACCAAAGAAAATAAAGACAGATGAACCTTCAGTAATCAGGTCAACTAATTACAATCGATTTTCGCCTATTCAACCGAATGAAGAAACTATCATTCGTTCAGTACACCCACAAAAGTATCCTCCAATTACGATACTTAACCAGGATGCAAAGGTTAAAATCAATTATTATATATATTAAACAACAGGTTAAGTCTACGTTTAAAGTGAGAAACTACAGTAGAATCAAAACGTCTTTATTTGCTTCATTATCTCTCACTTAAAAGCTAATTCCATTCCTTATTTTACTCATGTCCCTCATTTTCAAAAACCGATTAGGATGGTACTTAAAACCCTCCTCCTTCACAAGCTCCGAGGTTGAAACTAAAACCACTGATTAATGTATTATCTGTAACCCAATTTCATAAGAAAACTACATCGGATGATTCCATATCTCTTCCTGTGTGCTCTGTATTATTCCCACCCGGTATACAACAACATCGAATATTGTATATTGGAACACTTTTCTCTTGCATCATAAAATGGGAGAAATATGAGCGACGTAATTCTACTTTACAGTGTTATAGAACTCAACGTTTCTCATAATTGCACACTACTTGTACATTGTACAAAGTGTGCTCAGGATCACTCAATTTTTGAGTGTCCCGAGAATGATACATTTAAATGTGCTAACTGCAATGTTTATCACCCGGCTAATTGGGAAGAATGTAGCATTGCAAAGAAAGCACTTAAGGGCAAAAACACACTTAGCGGTTTGACCGCCGCGTTTATCAAGTCGGTTTTAAATGCGTAAAACACATTCGTCGGTTTTCTAGCGTTTTTAAAGCGGTAACCGCCTGTCGGTTTCTTGGCGTTTTATATATTTACCAGGAAAAACGGAATATAAAATGAACGTATATAAAAACAAAAACCGCTTTGAAAAACGCCGTGTTTGGTTTAATACATCTGAATGAATACAAACGAGAAACGCTTCTAATATATAAAACGACGCGTTTCACGCCAGACAATCACAAAACACGTCGGTTTTAAAACCGACAGGCGGTTTCGTCGCTGCGTGTGTTTACACCATAAGAAACGTATTTATCTGAAACCGACTCGGTTTTACTTTCGGGAAACGCTTCGGTCAAAACCGCTTAATGTGTGTTAGCCCTAACTCTAAGCGTTATAGATCTCCAGGATTGCTCCAAGACTCAGAATCCACCTACTCTCAACAACATTCCACCACAAATAGTTCAAAACCTAACATAACTGTTAATGTACCTAAGAATGGACCGAGAACCTATGCTGCTGCGGCCAGAGGATATGCACAAAATAAGAGTAGCAGCACGTCTGACGATTTTTCATTTTCTAGTTTTCTAGCATTATTTCGTGAGTTTGATTTAAGTTCTATTTTTAATGTAGCTAAAATTATAATTAGTAGAATTAAATCATTAAATAATGACGTTTTCAGTGTAATTCACATTATACTGCAAACCATTGTAGACGTATTTTAAGATGCTCAATACTGAAGGTATTAGATTAGTTGCTTGGAATTGTAATTCAATTGCAGGGAAATGTAACGAGCTGTATAATTTTATTTGCGCCTATGATATTGATGTAGTAGCATTTTCTGAAACCAAGCTGTATAGTAATTTAAATATTAAATTTCCAGGATATAAATTTTATAGAGCTGACAGAAGTTGTAGAGGAGGGGGAGTTGCACTTCTTATTAAACAGCATTTATATACTGAGCTTCTCCCTACTCCCCATTTATCTTGTGTTGAAGTTATTGGCGTAAATATGTATACCAATAGTGGCAGCAATTTTACGAATAATAATTCAGTTATTAATAATACGAGGATCAACACAAGAAATAAAAATGATCGATTCTCTCGTTTTGCCATATATAAGTCACCATTCCATCTGTGTAACTTTGGCAATGATATTCGAATTCTGATGCAGTTTAACCACAAAGTACTGCTGATTGGCGATTTCAATGCTAGAAGCAGAAATTGGAACTGTCTGCTGGAAATATCTTAAGTGATTTATCATTTCAGGACAATTTCCATATAATAGCTCCCAAACAACCAAAATTCTTTCCGAACCAATCAAAACTTAAAAATAGTGTACTGGATCTGGCACTTGTAAAAAATTTAAGCATTTCTTCCCTTGTGTCAGTTAATGCCCTTTCCTCTGATCATAATCCCATACTCACTAATGTCTATGTCAACAAACAGAAGTAAAACAACTAGATTATCAAAACACATTAAAAAATATGTTGCGAACAATTTATTAAAAACCCCTATAAACAATGCTTCAGATATTGAACAATGCGTTAAAAATATTACACATTTAATTCTGAAATCAGTTGATTATCACATTCCTGAAAAAACCTTTACATATGATCCGACTGTTAAGTATCCGTCCTATATACTCCTACTTATTAAAATAAAAAATTATGTTAGACGACTATGGACAAGAAACCGTAGTTCTTCAAATGCACCATTAATTAACCAAATATTGTACTTTTTAGTCAAACTTGTTCGTATCTACCTTGTAAGGTATAAAAATGTTTAGTTCAACAATTTTCTCGCCAAGCTCAGTTATAAAGATAATAGTTTGTGGAGAGTATGTAAAACTTTCATCAAATGCAGTTATGCACTTCAACCACTTTATGATCCTTTTATAAAAGATTATGTGTATAGTGACACTCAAAAAGCATAAATCTTAACTTATCAGTATTATAAAGTGCATGGCCAGAACTCAAACTTAGCCTATAATTATCAGGTTAGAAAAGTTCAATCTGCTGTCAAGCGATACTTGCAAATTCCTACTCATGACTCCGATGTTGCTTTCACTAATCCGGATGAAATATCTAAAATAATTGGCGGCATGAAATCTAAGCGCTCGGTAGGGCACGATAATATATCATTGTTTCTTATTAAAAAACTCCCTCACTGTGCTCTCGTAGAGATTTCTACTATAATAAATGGCATTATCAAATATCAACACTATCCTTACAACTGAAAAATTGCTAAGGTTATTGCCATATCCAAGGAAAAGATGCTTCACAAGCTTCCAATATTCGACCTATCATTCTACTTAGTAATTTAAGTAAAATCGCTGAAAAAGTTTTGCTTATAAGATTAAAGACGTATGTCGATATGAATAATATCATCCCTAACTTTCAGTTTGGTTTCCGTTCTACTTATTCTACAACACAACAAATATGCAGAATAGCTGAATTTATCACACACAATTTCAACTTAAATAAGCACACCAGTACTGATCGATGCTGCTAAAGCGTTCGATACAATGTGACATTGTAAAATGATCAATTGTAAATTTCCTCCATATTTAATTCGACTAATCCGTAATTATTTAAGCGATAGATGTTTTTATGTTTCTATTGCGTAATCATCTTATAAAAACTGTTTAGTGGGTTAGCGTACTTGGTCCATTCTTATTGTCATTGTACTTACATGACTTCCCTGTTTTGCCTAATATGCAAGTCGCTCTTTTTGCAGACGATGCTGCAATTTACTGCAGCTCAAATAGACCCAACACAATACACAGCAGATTGCAACTAGGAATAAAGTACATTATTAATTATTATAATAAATGGTAAATTAATATCAATCTGACTAAAACTGAAGCCATCTTTTTTACCCATAGAAGACCAACATTGCCAGATAGTCTACCTGTTCAAGATGCACAAATAGATTGGGAGTGACCAGGTATGCCATCTGTATGTTACTTTAGAAAGCAGATTGACCTTTACTAAACAAATAAACAATACTAGTTTTAAGGCAAATAAAACCATCTGTTCCATTTTACCTCCTGCTTTTTAATCGTAAATCTTACCTAAATATTAACAACAAGATGATAATCTACAAATCATTAATCCGTCCAATAATTACCTATGCCTGTCCAGCATGGAGCTCAGTATCTAAGGCTACTTTTAATAAACTGCAAATCATTCAAAATAAATGTTTAAGATGTATTTTAAATGCGCCTCATTACACGAAAATCGATAAAATGCATGTTCACTTAAAATTACCACACCAGGAATTTTGTTTTAAAAGTATTGAGTGAATTTTTTAATAAATGTTTATACAATGATAATGTGTTCATTTCCTCGATTGGTAATTACAATTCCAGGCAGCTAAAATTTATGTGTATGAAATATAAACATAGACGCATTAAGCATAATTTATTATAAGCTCTCTTAATCTTAATTATTTATTATTTTATCGCTATTTTCGATGGTCAGCTTCGTATATTTTTATTGTAGTTTTTTTTTTTTTTCATTTCATTTTTCCTGCATTTTGTATATGTATATGTTGAATATACCCTGTTAAAAACTAAGTTTCTGCTATTATGTTTATAGTTACTGCGGTAAGTTTATTTTAAATGGTACATCATAATTATTGCTTTTGTAATGCTTAATAATGTGTAAATATACATTTTCTTTCTTTCTTCTTTCATAGTAACCAATACATAGGATCTCAAGGGTATGGAATTCGAAATGAACGTGGAAACAGTTTAGCCGAATTTGTGCAGAAAAATAAATTATATGCAGTAAACATGTTCTTTAAGAAAATACCAAAATGAAGGTGGACTTGGATTGTACCAAACAGAACTATTAAAGCTGAAATTGACTATATTCTGGTGTACAACCAGGGGCGTATTTCAACTTTTGTCGCCCCTACGCCACACAAGTGGTGCCGCCCCATGTAAGGCCATCGATTTTCCAAAATTTTGTTACTCAAATATGTTGGTTCGGTTACAAAATTTTATTTTCTGAAAAGTGTTTTACTATTCTTAAACACAAAAATAAAAAATTTAAAGTCTATGGTATGAGTAAAATAAAAACTTTTTAAAAATAATCCATTTTTGTATTTACTGTATAATAAATAATTTACATTTGAAAACTTTACACTGTTTCAATAATTATAGTTGATAGAAAAAAGTCATGATGTTTATTAGCAAAGTTAATGATGTCCGTCCAATTAATTTATTGTCATATATTTTTAAAGTTTCTATACCTACAATAACTTACAAAGTATTTACAAATTTGATTGAAAGCGCGCGTTTCTTGTTTCGACCTATCAACTGAGAGTTGCATAGAGTTACATAGAGGGCATGCGCATAGAGGGCATGCCATCGAAAATGATTTGAATCGACGAATAAATTTTGAAAATTTGATCGAAGAATTCGCCTTAAGAAAGTCAAGAAAAATTGTACTATAAAATAATTACTTGTATTTTTTGTGATAAATATATCTGATTTAAAACTAAAAAAAAATAATTTTTTTTGTTAACAAAATTTATTTTTGGTCCTACATGCCGCCCTCCCAAAATTTGCCGCCCTATGCCATGGCATTGGGGTAATACGCCCCTGTGTACAACATAGCTATAGTAAAAAATTATGATGTTTTAAACAAAGTCTAGACCAAGTGCAATCATAGAATGATACGCTGTGAAATTTGGCGAAATAAAAAACTGAAAAGATACCAACAATTTGCTAAGTATAAAAATATACCATCAGCTGACAATCTAAAGCAATGTTCAACAACATACTTAAATATGGTAACAACATTAACTGAGAAAGAGGTAGGAAAGCGATCTTACAGGTGCTTTACCCATCTAGCGTGTTCTTGCCGAAGGTCACAACCTATAGTCCGTCATCTCTGTCACGAATTCTTTTTTGTGTAACCAGCTAATACGATGCGCCTGTGTAACACAATTCATACACTAAGTATAACACTTAAGTGCGCAGCCAAGTATCACATGCGGTTGTTGAAGTAATAAGCGCCAATATAATCGTTTTCTGTTTTCATATTCTATACCATTATAAGTTAGGATAAAAAAATTATTTTTTCCAGATTTTTCAGGGTAAGCGGCGCTTACCTCGCTTACCTGGAATGCACGCCACTAGAAGTTATCGGTAAAAGGATAGCAATAAACAAGTGGTCATGGGTCAAACATATTGAAGACAACCTGATGGAAGGTGGACAAAAAAACTGGTAGTATGGAGACCATACAATGGGAGAAGAAATAAAGGATGCCTAAACAGAAGATGGGCTGACGACATTGTTAGAACCGCGGGAAAACAGTGGCTTCGGAAAACTCAAGATAGAGGAAGATGGAAAATGTTAATGGAGGCCTACATCAAATCAATGATGTAATACAGGCAAAGAAGAAGAAGAAGAATATTTATAAATTAAGTCATATTATATCCGATTTGATTTGTCGACACCAATGTTTCATAATATTTTACAATTAACTTATTTTTGCTTTTATCTATATACTTTAACCTTATTCTGGATCAAGTATAGTTTATGATTTTACATTATTGGCACCACTTCACCTCTCGAACGTTCAATCTGAGTCTGAACTATATCTGCATTCTGTAGAACTTTACATATAATTTAATTTTATATTCGAATATTTACGTATTGGCTACTTGTTAAATGACACAATATTAAATTTATATTTTAGTTCATTTCTTCTTGTGTCTTAAATGTTATTACGTTTTATATGTATTACATTTTTTATGCGAGCAAGCTATTTTTCATTTACTAAATAATCTAGTCTGCAAAAAACATAGATAATTTTTTTATATTTTTTTAATTTATTTTAAAATTCGAAGCCTCTTGTTAGCAATTATGTTACATGTCATTCAGATCAATTTTAAGTATTCCGAGGGTTGCACCTTGTAATCATCATGAAAGTATAGTATTCCGTTTTATATAAGAAACATTTCGTACCTTAAAAATTATTATAGACACCAAACAACCGACAACATTAATCTTAATATATATACAGGGTTATTACTAATCGACATTGAAAAAGCTTTTGATTCGGCTTGGCCTAATGGCATCATTTTTAAACTCCTTAAATTTAAATTTCCCTTATATTTAATGAAGTTAATTAAATGTTATTTAAGCGACAGAATGTTCTGTTGCTCATCTTATATATAAGTCCTCTGTCAAAACTTATCGATCAGGTGTATCGCAGGGCATTGTATTAGGCCTGTATCTATTTTTAATATTAATAAATGATATACCTAAGTTAACATATGTTGTAGGTGCATTATACGCCGAAGATTCAGCATTATAATGATAAATCTTACAGACCAAATACCATAAGTAACATATTACAAAAAGCTGCTAGCTTTATTTTTAAGTTTTATAAACGGTGGGGGTTAAAAATAAACACTGATAAAACTGAAGCTATACTCTTCATAAGGCGGCGACAATTAACATTGATGGTAATCACCGGCGAAACCAAATTCGATATTTAGGTGTCATCCTAGATTCTCATTTATCCTTTAATAATAATTTTAATTACATAATTGATAACACGCATAAAGCAATTCGTATACTTTCAACAATCTTTAATCGATGATCGTAATATTAAGCTACGCGTGTCCTGTTTGGCTATCAGTTTCAAACAGTACATTTTTTAAAAATTACAACTGATTCAAAATCATTGTTGCAAAATTCTACTAAATCGTCGATATGCACTAACATGTTATACCTATATCCTTATATTAGTAAATTATCGAAAAAGTTTTATACATCAAAATAGATTAATTAATTTATTACGATATGCTAAACGTGACGCATTAAACTAGGTACAAACATGGTAGAATTAATCCATATATTATTCATTTAATTCCGCGTCTTTGTCAATTATTTATTTTGTGTAGTTAATATGTTATGTGTACATATGTATGTACATGAGAATGTGTATATATGTGCATATGTACTCGTATATTTTTGTTTTTCTTTTTACCATTTTCTATTTATTTTCTTGCAGGTTTTTGCTAACATGTGTTTTCTTAATTTTCCAGATTTAATCATACTATTTAAGTTAACTGCGCAAACGAGCGCGAGAACAAATTAATTGGAACAATATAGTCGTCGGAATTCAGTTAAAATATATGGGGTGCAGGAACTGAAAGATTAGGTACTAGAAGATATAATTATTAAAATCGGTAAAACAATAAGCGTAAAAATTCAGAAAAAAGTGTCATCAAGGTTGCACAGAGAATCCGAGGAAATAAGAACAATACCAGACCGATTATTTTAAAAACAAATAGAAAGAATGCGGATGAAATAATCATGACAAAATAACGAATAAAAATGTTGAAACTGGCAATGTGATAACAATTCGAAAATATACATTAATGAAACATTATTACCGCACTGCAAAATATTGATGTGTAAAACTAAGAACAAGGCACGAGAAGCAGGATTCAGATACGTTTGGTTCAATAGGGGAAAGCTACTTGCAAGAAAATAGGAAGATATTGAAAAATATATGCAATAAGGTATTATTAATTGATATAGTAGTAAATTAGAACAAATGGAGTATGAATGTGAATGAAATAATTTAACAATGGTACAAAATATAAACATCGCATTAAAGAAAAAGTAGGGAGATGTACTAATACAGAGTGCATTAAGGAGTATAGACATATTAATATTAGCGGAGGTGAATGTATCCCAATATGAAATAAATAATTATACAATAAACAGTTTTGATAAGATTCATAAGCAAAATGATTAAATCTACGTACTGAAATGTCTTAAAATAATAAATGATAAAATTTCAATATTAACGGATACAAATTCCGTCTGAAACCTTACAGGTGTAGATAACAAATATAAATTTCAACATAGCCGTGATATTTATATTATGCTTAAATTTTTATAACGTAGAAATCTTATTCTTCCTTAAATTAAAGGAAAGCAAATTAAATTTTTACTTTTTTTTTTTAAAAAAATTTAAAGTCCTTTCAGTTACGTTGCTCTTGTATGATGCATAAAATTTAAATGTTAACAAAACTGTACATTTTCTGGTTGACATTAATCGTCCCAATTCTACAAATATTCATACACGCATGTTGAAAATTATCTAAAGTCATTTAAAAAGCAGTATTGTATAATAAATGTCTTTTATAAAATGTATAATTTTGTGTTAAAATTTGATAATATATGGCTGGAAAAAATAGTTCTTTATATTCCATTATTGTATACGTTAATTTTTGTTTCTAGAAAATATTTTAATTTTTGACGAATATTTAGTTAAACAGTAAGCAAAAAAAAGGCATTTTCATTTAATGATAAAATACGTTTTATTATCATCTGTAAAAAATTCGCCGATTAAGGAAAAACAAATTATAAAAATCGTATAATTTTCTTCAACAGTAGACTATTTATTGACTTTAGCGGAGTTAACATCTTCGACAACTTTTAGTTGTAATGTACTTCGTGTGCCAGTTTGCCATATGAAACCGGTTTCATCTTCTAATGCCGCATCGACGTTTATCTGGTATTGACCCGAAACAGAGTAAGCGAAAAGGAACTCTGCTTGGAAAAATTCCCTTTGAGGTATAACAGTTTGTGATAAAACTGCGCTAGTATCACTAGATAACTTAAAAAAAATAAAATAAATAAAAACCGATAATTATTCAAAAATATAAATATGGTAAACGTTTCGGAAGTTATAGATTGAAATTTTAAATATGCCACGTGCTACATTGAACATATATTACTGTCTAGCCAATTAAATATTAAAAATGCAGATATAATATACGATATTTGTATCACTTTTATATTTACCAAAGTTAATATAAATTGCGTGATTATTATTATAACTACAAAAAATAATCTTGTTTTATCTAACTATATTTTATATTGTATTTTGAAATCACAATAAATTAAACCTACACGCATTAATAACGTACGTATGCCTATATAAATTACGATAAAATATTCAAAATTTAATGATTATATTAGAAAAAAAAAACAATTAGATGCTTGGAAAATTTTTGATTACCTTAAAATCGTACGCTGCGTTGCCACGAACGTTCATTTGAGACGTAACAGTAAGTACAACTGCAGTTGCCGTTTTAACCAAACCACTTCGTGTCCTATGTTTAAGGACGCCTTCTACTTTCAATGTCAATTGCGATCCGTTATTTATAGATACACATTCACTCGTTGAACGTGGCTGTGGCATAATTGATAGCTGAAAAGCAGAAAACGGAATATTACAAAAAATAATGACAAATATGAAACAAACAAACGAAAATACATTACTGTTAAAATGGTACGACTGAGAAATAATACAAATTGGGATTTTTCTTTATATTTTCTAATAACCAAAACTGATCTTATTCTCATGGAGTGTCGACTTTACAAAATGGTCGTTCGATTTATATACCTTCTGAAGACTCATATATTTAGCAAGAAGTGTTTTTTAAAAACCATTCGTTTTTATTATATAAGTTTATACGCTTATAATAAAAACGAACCGTTTTTAAAAAACACTTCTTTCTAAATATATGAGTTTTCAAAAGATTTATATATATATATATATATATATATATATATATATATATATATATGTAATTTTAGGCTTATTGTATAAACTAATTATTCATGTTTCATTTCTGATTTTAACTTCACGTATACGTTTTTACTGTTGTATTTTTTATGGGTGTGGATCTAAATTTGTTTTGTTTTATCTTTCAATGAAATATATTTAACTATTAAAAATAAAATAAAGTTAAAAAGAAATACACAATGAACATTTAATAAAGCTAGAAATTAAAAATGTTACAATAGGCATGCGCATTCAGATTAATATATATATATAATTATAATTCGGGAGTTATCACAGGGAAAAGTGATATTGGTTTATGATAAATTAATTTCAAATTTATATAACTTACCGTAACGCTAGTTGCTTGTAAAGTTTGAAAGAAATATCTGGGAATACACAAACGTGACGAAACTAGAACCTCGGCTACCTTCCTGATATAATAGACATGCTGATGAAATTAAAAGACAAATTAATGTTAGTTATTATTCGTGATATGTAACAATATCGGTTATACGTGTGTAGATTTTAAACATCAATTTAAAAAATTCTAATAATTTAATTAAAAACAAAACCTGACATAATCACGGTCTACCTCCGTCGCAAAAGCTTAAGTCTAGATCCTGAATGTCAATTTTCTTTCATTTAATGCCTTCTTTGTAAGTTCTCATTTTTTTTATTATTCTGTTTCGTTTCCGTATTGTAATCAATTATAATTAAATTGAACGGATTTAAAAATTGTTAATTGAAGCGAATTCGAGAACGAATAAAATTAAACGCATATTAACGATTCTATCCTACCTTATGAGTAATCGATTTAGGCGGCAAATTTGACGACATTTTCATAATAGCAGCTTTCTTATAATTTTTAATCATCAGTTGTATTTCTAAAGGTCCATTTTCTAACCTAAAATATTATAATACAAAAATTTGCGGTTATTATTTGATTTTTTTTAATTGTTCTAATAATAAAATAGAAAGTATTCATTTAAGATAATCCGCTTCAACTTTTTACAGCAGTATAAAAAACTAAAACGTACTAAACACGCATCTGAATATTGTCCATAAATTTTATTTAAAACTGAGTACATCGGATATCGGTCATTTTTTCATACGTTAAGAAGAAAGACCTTTATTTAAACAATACGATACGCCTATACTACATATGCATCATATTCTTAGTGTTAAGTACCGAAATAACTTTTATCTTAAAACAATAATAAAATATAATATAAAAAAACTATATGAAAACCAGAGAAAATGCGGTAATGCGAAAGAGCATAGTTAAAAACGTTTTTGTACATTCACACACACATGTGTGTATAATCACTTACACGTGCACATCACACGCATCCACGTACACAAGTATAACTGTATAAATAAAAATAATTTTAAAAAAGCTAAATACCAGACACAATTAACCTATGCTTAATTTTACGATGTTTATACTTAGAATAACGCATGGTGAGACTTAGTATATCGTAGTCATCCCTCTGTAACATTAATTTTGCGTTTCGCAGATATCGTAGAATTTTTTAGATAATTCATTTATATACGAAAGTAAATATAAATTGCGCAATTCTAAATGCGTATCTGTAAGGTTTTCATGCCTGTGACGATTTCATATAACTCTGCAACAGTAATTTTGAATCAGTTGTAATTTTTTCCCATGTGCCGCTGGAAACTGAACACCGAACAGGGCAGGTATTGGTTAATCGAGGTAGAATAACTTGATGTATGTAGAAATTTCTTAACAATTGGTGAGAGCGTACGGATAACGTTGTACGTATTATTAGTTAAATGTTAAACGGTAATCCAGAATGGCTTCTATGTATACTGTCATTATTAACAGTGGGCTATCGTCGCCTAGTAAAGAGATTAGCTTCTGTTTTCTCTGTATGAATTTTTTAACCTCCAACATTTGTAAAACTTAAATAATAACGCTAACAGATTTTATTCGGTCAAAAAAATTACAATTCACCATATAGTGTTCTTTCGCGTAAGATAACTTAGGTAAATCATAAAAACGGATAAGGTCTTAATACACTGCACTGTGGAACACCTGATCGATAAGTTATGACATAGGAATTGTCGCGAGATCATTGCTAAACGTCACACATAATCATACAAATATGAGCGGAAGTTTATTAATTAAAATTTTCGAAATAGGTTAAGAATATAGAGATAGATAACGGTTTCGAAACACTAATTAAATGTCAGAAAACATAATTAAGAACAACGAAAAATTTCGCATAAACCAATTAATTAATGAAAATTTCATATTTGTATTAACGAGAGAGATTTGAAGTAAACACAGAATACGTGTAAAATAGAACATTAAATTTTAGCGCATTTTATTTCTGCATCAAATTTTCTTTCGAATATGATGTCATTCGAATTTTTACTATGCCGCTTATTCGTATTAAAGGACATTTAACTTTAAAAAAAACGATACACATTGCCGTATCAGTTCAGAAAAGAAGTAATTCCAACAAATATATCGTGATTTTTAAAATTATTTTATAACAAGTATTATAGGACAAATAACAAATAAATATTTTATTGCATAATATCAGTAATATGTGAACTAAATTTTTCTATGAGAAATAAAAAAACGAATTCTCTTTAAATAAAATGAATGTTTTATTTTAATTTTTATATTTATATATATATATATATATATATATATATATATATATATATATGCTTACTCAGTATCCAAGACAAGGTCATCGGCTTGTGGAGTAGAAGAAGTTATACATTCAATAGAGTAAGCCATGTAAGTGCATATAAATTGTAATCTGATTTTTTCTAAATCAAGGAAAATTATGCAAAAAGATTTTACCAACACAAATACACACACATATACATATATTTATGATTAACATATATATATATATATATATATATATATATATAGTATGTGAGTCAAGTGTTGGCCGATTTTCAAATACGTAAAGAAAAGTTTAGATTAACACGACGATTGCAACACGCCATCGGGTGCAGAAAACTAAGCATTTAACGTGAATATTCGCGGCTAGTTACTATGGACACGTAAACAACGTTCTTTTGTTGTCGAATATTTTGTAAAAAAAAAAAACAACGGCGAACGTGACTTTAAAAAAGAATTTAAATTAAAACACCCGATTGTATATAACCATACTGGTCGTGCTCGATCATCAAAGCCGTGTATGCTGCTATGAGCAAAAGTCCACGTCAATCTATTCGTTGAAAATGCCACGAACAACGGTACGAAAAATACTAAGGGATAATTTAAATATGCATCCATAACATAATTCAATTGACCCAAGAATTGCTATCTGCTGATAAGTCGAAAAGATTAGAATTTTGTGACAAACTTCTAGTCATAGTTGAAGAAGGAGACATCGACTTGGATAACATCTTTTTCAGCGACGAAGCTCACTTCGATTTAAACGTAAATGTTAACAAACAAAATATACGCTATTATGCGGTAGAAAATCAGCACGTTACTCGTGTGAAAATCTTACATCGCGCTCGTGTTACTATCTTGCGTGCAATGTCTGCGAAAACGATTATTGTGTCGCATTTCTTTGAAGAGAGCGACTTTCAAGTCGTGTAAATGGTAACCGCTACTTACAGATGCTAAACGAGTTCTTCTTCCCTGCTCTTCGTCAAAAACGTATTCGACTCGCGAGCACTTGATCTCAACAAGACGTTGTGACGTCGCATATCATTGCAGATAATTCGGCAACCGTTTAATTTCACGCAACACCGATTCCACCTGGTCGTTCTGTAGTCCGGATCTGACGCCGCCGGATTTTTTTTGTGGGCTTTTCTCAAAAATCGGGTATACGAAGTGAAGCCTCCGGACACTGTGGCCTTGAAATGTGTCATTCAAACAGAAATTCCGGCCATACGTCTGCCCATGCTTATCAGAGTTCTTGAGAACTTCGAAAAAATCGTGTATGAATATTACAATCGTCGAGGTGATTGATCAACTTCTTGATGCTGTATTTAAAGAATAAATTTTTTTATAAAATGGCATACTTTTATCTTTCTTTTCGTTTTCATCCCATGATTGTAACTTAACCCGATTTTTTTTTTCACGAGCATTTGAAAATCGTTCAACACTTTTGGCCCATCATATTATATATATTCGTGAGCTCGTATTATTTGAAGTAAAACGAATTATCGCTAAATTAGAAAAATATTTTGTCGTTAAAATTTTATTTAATTAATAAGGCTTTGAATCGTGGAATATAAACATATATTTCATACGTCGTCTAAGCGTATATAAAATAATTCAAATTCATCTGACAGTTTCATATAAATCGCGTATTTTAACAGTTTTCTTACTTATTAAAGTTTATCTCGAAATGTACAAAAAATAAACTGATGAACATATTCGCTTTTAAAATATTTCATTTTGCATTTACGAATTTAACATGTAGTGAAATCTGCGAAGAGACACGATGCTAAACTAAAATCATTACGTAACTACTTTAATGTATCGAGCGAACCGTAATAATTTAATTTTGTACGAACTTATTCCAGTCAAATACGAGAATATAATGTTATTTTAAACGAAAACCTTACACCGATTCTTAATTCTTATTAAAAAAGTTAGTATGTTCAATGACGATATATTACAAAAATGAATTTAATCTTTACTTCTTATGCGGATTATTTTTAACGTTTATATTTTCCTGTTGGTGTTTTGTCCTTCAAATGTTTAATAAATTTCCATATAGTAAAAACATATAAAGATTTAATCCTTTTTGTCGTATATTACCGATTAATTTTCTATACGGAATCATAACTTTTTGTATATAAAGTAATTGAAAACTTCCGAGTCTTTAAGTGTTCTACTATACGGTAAAACACATACTTTTTTTTAGATGACTGTACATAATTTTTATTGTGATGTTATTTGAAGAAGCACTGAAAAATATATTTTTTTGTGTAGATAATGTGTATCGTGATATTTTTTCTGGTTAACCGAATTCCTTCTTATTAGGAAAATAGTTTTTCATTTTTTTTTTTTTTTTTTTTAATATTAAAAGTTCATGTGCCGTACAATTGTAATTAATAAAATTAAATGAGATGAAAATTGCGTCAATTCAAATGTGAACATCTGTCTTATGAGTATGTTATATAAGTAAATATAACGTTTACTAAATTTCGCATTAATATTTATACTGTTGTTAAGTTTTTATTCATTAAAAATAGCTAACATCGTAATTGATAAAATGTACAAAAACGTGAAAGTTTTTCTTGATGTAACTATTTCACTTTCTAGAAAAAAACAAAAAATATTTTACGTTACTAACTGCATCTAGCGAAGAGAAATTTTGTAAACAAATTAAATTTTTTAAACTTCTTACACTACGAGCCTAACTCATCTGTTCAATTTTTATGCCCATCCCATGTACTCCGAAGTTATATCGTTCTCGAAATTTCCAAATATAAGGACGCTGTTTACTGTTTTATCGATAGCTCTAAATCTTGAGGATGTGTGGGCACTGCTTTCCGTGTACCTCCTGCCACTCATCGTTTTCAACTTCCTAAGTCCTGCTCCATATTCTCAGCTGAATCCTTTGTTATTTTTAAGTGTCTTGAATTCTTGTTCGCGACTTCGTCTCTTTCTAAATTCCTTATCCTTTCTAATTCATTTAATGTTTTAAAGTCTCAGTTTTATCTCTCTCTGTGAATCGTAAATCTCTCGTGAAGATATCGTGATTATGAAAAATTCACCTGCTGTACACGGTGTCGCCATGAATCCCTATTGCGAGCCATCCGGACGCATTCTGCAAAACTTCCTCCTATTACCGTCCGTACCATGTCTGACCATCTTGTAGGAACGCGACCACGTCTTCTTTTTCCTTCTACTCTTTCTTCAAGAATTCTCGCCTGAAATCCATCTGCTCTTATTATATGGCCGAAGTATGTTAATATTCTTGTAATTACTACCGAAGACAATCATCTGTTTGTTGCGTCAACTTCTTGTAATATCGAGTAATTGGTTTTCTTGTCTGTCCACGGGATTCTTAACATACGCTCCGGACAATTATCAACTTTTATAAATGTATTTTTACAACGCACACTGTTACTCCGTGATCTCTTTACTACATCCCAAGTTTCTATAGTTTTCATTTGAAAGCCCAGCCATATCGGTCTCCCCATTAATGAGGCTATTGACCCAACTGTTAGAGAGGCGTCCTTGCTTCCATATATTTCGGCTCGTCTCTCTCTCTGTAGTTTATAAAATCTTTCATAACCAAATCCTAAATCACCTCATTTATATTAAACCTAATCCGATCCAGGAAGAAAAGTGTTATCGTTACCAGACTTCGAATATTCCACTCGAATCTTACCCATTTCTATCTTCTTCAAGGCACGGACCCTCCACTCTATTCCTTTTACCAAATAACACAACTGCTTATTCCCCACATACCAACATCTTTTCATGTTCTCATAACACTCCCCTTCCATTGCCTTAACTCAGCCACAATGTTTTCCGCTTCTTGCACATTTACTGAACCTTTTAAATCCAATCTAGGACCACTGTAAATCCCTGACTGTATGTGGCCGGCGCCTGTACTACCAACTAATAATAATAATAACAATAATAAAGAATAGTTTTAACGATATATATACACATAAAATAAAATAAAAACAAAGGATACACCTGAATGTTTTTTAATGATGTAGAATCCGCATCAAACGCCATCTGATATAATTTCCAATATAAATCACTGCAATATCGAAATTCTTTAGCTCGTTTACGAAGCTAGAAGCAACAACAAAAATGTAATGTGTTTAATTACAACTCGATATTATATCTATCAAATGTTTATAGTTATGGTCCAAATGAAAATATATATTATATGTGTTTACGGTTAATTTTCTTACATTAGCTTCGATGGATATTTATTTCGAAGTTTTCCAATCTACATTTTTAATCAATTTGTCCCTTAGTCTTTTGACTCATTTAAATATTTCACCCTTACCTTTGTCATTAATAATTTATTTCATTTTAACATTGCTGAAAAATAATCCGATTTTTCTTCCTGTATTCACAGATGGTTCCAAAACGACGCATCAAGTGGATACACCGCATTCACCATTCTATCTCTAACAGCATTATCGAACAATTAATCTAATTACATAATCATATATAATATCAGTAAAACTAAGATTTCCTTATACAGTGTCGGGGTTTACTGTAAAATTCGTTCGGATTCCCACTCATTGCGATATTACTCGTAACGACGCTAAACTAGAATGGTCGTCGATCCTTATGCTTTTTTCCTTACAGCGATCCTCTTTTTATCATTAAAATATTGCATAAAGAATACTGGGAAGCTCTCCAGTCTAACCTATTTAACTTTTCTACTATAAAAGAATTCAAGTAGGTATCATCGTTCTTCCCCCGGTTTTCAAATATTCAGATTTCTACCTACCGTATTCGTAATTTCATTATCACTGTCTGTAATTTTCGTTTTGACAGAAACCTTCTTCCTCTTAATACGTTTCTTATATACCTTAATTCCTCCCCTTTACCCTAAGGCTCATCGTAGTTTCTTCGAATGTACTTTTCACTCCGAGAACAGTTCTTTATTACCGACTTATTTAACATTTGTCCTTTCCTATAAATCTATTTTTTTTTTTTCTACTCATAATACCGATACGTTTACGTTTTTGCTTGTATTACTTTATCGGAAATTTCATCCTTTTAATATATACCGTATTATATTAGGTAACCTATTTGGAAGCCCAATTAAAAAAATTTATCCTTCTTCTCATTAACGTGTCATATACTACTGCAAAGCCGGAGTCACGGATGAGAAAAGTCAGATTAGAAGTAAAAGGTCACATGATTAGATGAATCGAAGAATACGATACGTATTATCTGGTTCAGTATTTAGTAATTCATTCAAAGTCCTTGGCGTACCCAAGGAGCTGTGATTAGTACAATCAATTATCTTTTCCTTGAAATCATTATACCGCAATTTCATTTTTTTTCTTTTTTCATTATAACAATTTTACTTTCGTATATTGAATTTGTTTTCCATCTTATACGTTATTTTGTATATAATACATAAATATAATCTAAAAAGTTTATACCTGTACGGATATTTGACCATATCTATTCAAATCGTCTCGTATATTTTGCGTAATAGCAGTGGCAATAGCCGCTGGCGGTGATAAGCAGTAACAGTTACAGGTAGCGAACAACGAAGCGAAACAGTGTAACATTTCCGTTCGAATTCGAGTATATTCAACTTGGAAAGACAAAGAGAAAGCCGGCGAACTTGCTGCCTATATTGAAAATAAATAAATAACATATAACACTCCGAACAATAATACAATTTAAATGAAAAAATAATAATTTTTTTAAGTTTATACAAAAAAAAACCTAGTTGAATCTGTCTGATAATACGAATATTAAATACGAAAGGCGATTACCGTAATATATATAGAGAGAAAAACACGAACGTATCAGCGACTAGCAAAGATATAGCGAATAAAAATATATATATATATATACAGTTTTAAACAGAAAAAAATTATCACGAGGTTAACTAAAATTATGAAATAATATAGAGCGTCCCAAAAACTATGCTATTACATGTATACAACGTTAAATTGTACATAAACATTAGAAAAAAAAAATGTGACTTTTACATATAATATATATATGTTAATCGTAATGAGAAAACCTACGGTTAAAAATGCACGATTGTATTTAAACCCATAGTTAAAAGCAGAGGATTATAATTAAACCTATGGTTCAAAACACAGGATTGTAGTTAAAATTTTCTAGCAAATTTACATCTATACAACATCGTAATTCATATAACCTTTTCAGTCATTGAGGTCCACTATATGGTACATGAAATTTTAATGTTGACAAATTTTTTTACTTTTCGGTCGACGTGAAATGTCCCAATTTTAAAATATTTATATAAATACTCTGTAAATTATGTATAGTTCACCTGAAAAGCTGTATCGTATAATAAACAAATATACAAAATTTATAATTTGTGTCAAAATTTTATAATGTACGATTGAAAGGGTTAACAACATTTTCAAAGCTTATGTAACACGTCGTAGAATTTGTTGCTTATTAGTAAAATTATGCCACGTAGGGTTTTAAATAAAGTTTTGATATATTTATTTATCCATTTACGTTTTTGTTCCTCGATTAATTAAAATCGCTTATGCACGTCGTTATAATTTGATTCAAAACAGTGTTTAACTAATAGTTTTACAGATAATAAATAATTAAATAAGTTCAAATATTTTACGATAGTCTTTGTAAATAACGAAGTGTTTTACAGTATTTAATGTACGAATGACTTGTTTATAAACCTAACAAAGTAACAATAGATTCGTAGAAACTAATAATTCGTATTATATAAACTAAATATTTGTAGAATCACTAAATACTAGCTTCTATTAATTAGGATTATTCTCTATATAGACAATTTAAATATATTTTATTTAATATTAAATTAACGACTGCAAACTTGTATAAATTGTTTCCCAAATAGGCAAAGAACACTTTCGCACAACAAGATCTAGCTGAAATATTATATCCCAAGATAGAATACAACTATATATATTATATATATATTTATTTATTTATTTATTCTCGCTCTAATTTAAAGGAAATAGAAAAATAATATATAAATTAGATAAAGGTAAAACATCAAAAAGGTGAATAAAACATCTAAGTATTTATATTATATATGTATGTGTGTGTGTATAGATAGATAGATAGATAGGTAGATAGAGAGAGAGAGAGAGAGAGAGAGAGAGAGAGAGAGAGAGAGAGACGTGGAGCGAAATATATATAAATACTTACATGTTTTATATCTTTTCACTTTTTTGATATTTTACCTTTATCTAATTTATATATTATTTTTCTATTTCCTTTCAATTAGAGCGAGATATCGTGTTCGTTGTATTATCTAATAGTTAGGCGTTTTTCTTTCTCTGTCTCCGTATGTGCAAAATAAATAAGATCCAAACGAATATTATTTTATTAAAATTATTTATCGTTTTATTTCGCGTTCGTTCAAAATGGAAAATTAAGTTAATATGCGTGATCATATATTAAAAATATTATTTTAAATTACATATTTATATTATTGAATTAATGCGTGAAATTCGATGTTTTCGAATAGGGGAAGAGACCGGACCTACGAAGTAGACTAGCAGATTTTTTATTTACATAACATGTTTGAAGTTTCACAAATGTGTATACAATGTATAGAATAAATAAAACAAATGACAAATTTCATTACTTTTAAGGAAGAAGTAGCTTTACAGTAACCATTAACGGCGCTGTTTATGTTTTGAAGCATTTGTCGAGAATCTCTTATGCGTATATTAGATTCGGCAATACTAATTTCTTGTAAACTCACGAACCAAAAATATGCATACTCGCTAGCCACGTGCTCTCTTAAAAGATTAACCACACGAGAATATGCTCCGAATTGTCCATATCTATATAAGTAAGAGAATAAAATTATTAAATATTTTCAGTTTTTAATTAAAAATCTTACTTTCATTTCATATATAAAACCAGTTCTATCGAGGAATACGTGAAGAAACGTAAACAATAATGGTATTTAGCCGTAAGGTAGTTAGAATATAAAGGTATTCCGTCAACTACAACTAAATCATAAAGATGCTTTTTGTGGAGAGGAAATTAGAAAGAAAAAAAAAAAAGAAATTTTGTACGAAATTATCATTTATTAAAAATTTCCGAATTATACTATTAACTATACGAAGTAGGTAAAAATTTCGAAACTTAGTTTTTGTTGTGCGTTTTATTTATATTAATCTTGGCAAAATAGTGTCATTAATATTTTCTGATGCATACATTAAAATAGTTTGTTTTTTTTTTGCGTATTCGATGGATCATAATATAAAAATTATAAATTAGTTAATTTAAATACTGTCCAATATTCAATAAACTTGGTCCATTGTCAACGAGATCGGGTACATATATTTACACCTTCAAAAGAATAATTGAATAAATAAAACCTGTATTTCTCCGTAGTTGCATTAGTCACAGTCTGTCATATCATATTTATTTAGTTTATAATCATAGTGTAACGGGCCCATTTCTTAATTTGTTCAATGTTTTACGAATACTGTAACTGATTTCTAAAATCCAGTGTTTCATTCAGTTTCTTTTTTCTTCTATACTTGATGTTTTCAATAATTCCGCACTGCATTACAATTACTTGGCAGTTCTTAGAAAGCTGTGTCTGACATCAATCACGATTTGTATTTGTACAAGGGTAGTGGCTAACATTTACAGCCTTTTTTCTTTCATTGCGGTAACTTCACATCTTATTTCCAGGGAAACAGTACCGCTAAACTCGTATAATTTTCCTAAGTGTATAGATGTCGTAAACAACTAATTATCAATTTGCAGGCTCTTTTCGCATAGAAAGTACGCATATTCATTGTCAGAATAACAAATCATTAAGAAAATATTTTCAGCACACGTGCGTATCATAACTATTACCTACTAATTTGTGTATTACATTCGTTCTAGTTATAACCTTCATATTTGTTATTCTACAATGTCTTCTGTAAGTCAAAGATCTATATTTAGATAATACGCATGCTATAATTCTGTAACCTTTCATATCATTCTTAGTTTACGTTTAGCTTGTTGATTTCGAAAATAGAAGGTTCGTATCTGTGTTTTGGCTGGATTAAGTTTTAAGTAGTTTTCTACATGGTATGCGTTAGACTTGTTTGCAAATATGGGTCAGCGATTTCTCTACTTCTTCGAAACGTTGATGTTGAGTTGTTAAATCAAGATCATCAACATATAGAAAGTGTTACGTAATTACTGCTGACTAATTGTTGGTATTGGAGACAAAATGTTGCCCGGTGGTAAACAGTTTTTTTTTTTTTATAGTCTCCAAGCATTGTACTTATCGTTCAGTATAACTTAAAAACGAAATATAATTTAAAATAAACTAACGATAATACCTGGCAGCAGATCTCATGATTTTGTAATTACTCCAAAAATTAGTACTACGCACGATAGCATCTATAGTAACGTTAATGTCTTCTGACTCCTCATCTATGCAAAAGGACGAACACTGGAAAATTACCGTGCATAAAGATTCCTAGATCGTAAAAACAACGAGACTTTATCTCAGTTATCAGAGTTTGTGTATTTTTATGGCATTATAATTATTTTTCGTAAATTAAATCACACAATCTTTATTTATATATATATATATATATATATATATATATATATATATATATATATATATATATATATATATATATATATGAGAGGCGTACGCGTTTTTATGATTAGTCGTCGTTCTAATTCAATCTAAGTGGAAGAACCAGACTAAGTATGTTTTAGAAATTAAATTCAGGAGATTTTATCCTAATAGCGGCTACCTGATCGTTATGTGTTCGTTCACTGTGACAATGATGGGCATAATGTTAATATAAAAAACTTAAGCGACGACAATGTATTTTTATTAAAACGGTTCTGTTCGATATTTTATCGATCTATTGCTCCCGGCACCACATTTCAAATGGTTGATAGTTTTTTTCAATATCAACTTTCTTAAGTATCCATGTTTCACTTTCATATAACGCAACATTCTATACATAAATTTTCGTTAATAATTGCCGTAGTTCTATATACATATTTATTATCATTTCCATTGGTATTAGCCGTTGTTTGGCTAACGTTTAATCCGTTTTTTTTTTTATATATTCTCCATCGTTTCCGTCTTGTGATAGAATACATTTTAAATATTCACATTTGAATATCTCTTTCATATATATATTACAAAGGCAATGGCATCTCATTCAGTACTCCGTACATCATACACGCGCTTCCTGTGTTCCATATACCTTCAATATTAATCTATTTTGTACGCATACAACGAGCTAGTCACGATGTTCGGCAACGGACGATAGGACGATGATAAATAATACCCATAATTAGTTTTATTTTCTCGTGTATAATCATTTATTCGTTTATTTTATTATTTGTTATTAAATAAATACTCAAGTCATATAATTATTAATGTTTTCGATAGTGAACATAATTAACGACGCGATTAAATAAATCTTCAAATTTAAAATAAAATCGTTTAAATCGGAAATAACGATTGGCAATTGATAGTTATCGGTTTAAAGTAAGAATCATCAAAAGTGTGAAATATAAACAATAACATGAAAAATACGTTTATCACGACAACGATAGTATGCGGAAGAAAGAATACAAATAAATTATCATATTACCTGAATTTCGGGATGCTCTAAAGGTGTTATACTAATACGACGAAGATACATACATATGTTACTTAAGAAAGGATATAAAATGTTCGGTTTCAGCGGACATAAGGAACACAAAGCCTTACAAAATTCCAAACTAGGTTTACCTGAAACGATATGTAATACAAAACAACGAATTAATTCGTGTATATACATTTACATCTGTGAAAATAAAACGCTGTTTTAATACGTAATAATTTTTTTATAAAAATAAAAAAGGAAATTTGACAAGATTAAATTGTTTGAAATATGTTAATAGGTCAATCGCACGTATAAGTGCAATTAAAAAATCGATGACGTGTTCAGAATTATATATAAGTAGATTATCGTCTTTTTGGAAATAACGAACTAATACTAAAATTATGCTATAAAATATCGTATAATTCACTTTTAAACAAAATTCGATTCGGTAATGATTAATGAATGAAAATCCCAACGCAAGTGTTTCGCAGCTTATTCGAAACTTTAATCTGTGAATAATTACTCGATACAGTTTGAATTCTTTAAAATACCTAATATTGTGTGCAAATGTTGAAATAAAAATTAAGGTGTTACCAAAATAAAAATAGAAAAAAAAGTGTTTTTAAATTAATATTTCATTTTTACAAAATTCTTATCACTAATGTCAACTTCAATAGTAGCTTGACCCTCATTGTTTTTTCAAATTAAAGACTCTTTTAGGTTGCCTTCGAAATGTGGCTATACCGGCGGATTCTGAAAGTATCTTGGATAGATAAGATCTTCAATGAAGCCATTTTAAAACAAATGAAAAAAAAATGGCGTCAATAAAAACACGCAAAGCAGCCTACTTTGGGCACATCATTCGGAACAGGAAATACGTCACATTGCAGACCATAATGCAGGGTAAAATAGAAAGATGTCGAGAACGCAGACGAAGGCCATGGACGAATTTGGTTCAATATGCCTGACACGGCTACACTGGCTCACACGGCACGAGATAAAGAAATATATTGTCAGATGGTCACCAACCTCCGGTAGGAGATGGATTTACAAGAAAGAAAGAAGTTAAAATTATATAATTATCGATTGCCTTCGCTAATTAAAATTACGCATTTAAAAAAAAATGTAAATTCAACAGAAAACAACAATAATTATATTACATAAACTGAAATGAAATAAACGGGCAGGGCGCAAGTTGGATGAATATCAACGTGTCAACTCCCGTGCAAAGTGTTCCATTGTAGTTGCGTTCTAGTTTCATCTGATAACGAATCCGTACTACGTCAGTTTTATTTTCGATGTCGATATGAAGTTGTGTTGGATCGCATCAATACAAAGAAGGTAACGAGAGAAATATTGAAAATTAATATGTTTATATTACGTCAACTTCCGTCTTAATATATCAAATTTGCATCGAAATCTATATTATCAAAATCTAAACTGAAAAATTAATACTCACCCGTCGTTTGCATAAGCCTCGAAGCAATTAAATGAACGAATCGATCGCACAATTGATGTTGAACAGTGCACACTGCTATAGCATTTGATAATGCCGATCTTAAAATATAATTATCGATATTCTGATCGTCGATACTGCACATTAAAAATAATAAATAAGATTCGATTCCATCGATGCTTTCGTCCGAGTGTTCTGACAACCCCTCCTTATAACTAGAAAAATATACGCATATAAATCCGTTTAATTAAAATTATATATATATATCTACAGTCGTATATTGATCATAATTGACCGTTATGACCATTATGTAGCAATCAAATTCCTCCACAGTTGTCGATCATCTGCCGAATATATATATATATATATATATATATATATATATATATATATATATATATATATATATATATATAACAAGAAATTTGCGATTTTTTCACCGTGAACATAGGATAACAAATTTTATTGTAGATATTTATCTTTTATTCTTATATTTTACTCTATTTTTTTCTTAAATGCAATATTTCAAATTATTTAAGTTTAATTTTTAAATTATCTTACGCCGTACCAATAGCAAGTAATCTGCGTTATAACTTTCACCGCTTTTCCCGCGAGAACTGGATTGTTAGACAAAGATATGTTGTAGCATAACGACATCAACGCTGAATCTAAATACCATAAATGATTAAATTTCCAGAATAAATTCGTTTTTCATATTTTTAAAAATAAGAAATTTCCTGAAAATAAATGTCGGTCCACGTACATAAATAGTTAATGCATGAAATTGTGAAATATTAATAGGAAGGTCGTGACATAGTAAATATGTTATCGTCATGATGAATCAATAATAATCACGAGAGACATGATGAGAAACAGTCATACTAATAATGATGATTACTAATGACTATGACATAGCGGAGAATAAATTTAGATATGAAACCATTAAAAATAATCACTTAAATATAGCACCTAGGTAAACGTATATAACGTGGGAAAATTTAAGTAGACTAACTTCAAAAAATAGACGTTGCAAATAAAAATATTGTATAAACGTCTATAAATAAACAAAAACAATAGTCAATAGTTATATTTCGATGAAAATTCGATATATAATTTCCCATCAACTGAAAAGTTGGTAAGCGACATCAACTAAGCATTTCTCGTGAACCTGAGATTTGACACCGTATATCAGCTTCTTTACTTTCCAATTAAGGTGGTATTAATTTACTGACTGACTGAATGGATAACTGAGTTGTATAAAGAAGCCTTTTTATCATTAAAAATTCTCGTCCTGAAAGGCATTGGAACTCGGATCCTGAAGAACACAACGCCCCAGCGTTACCATTACAGCTACGTCATGAGACCATATGTAGATTAGACATATCAAACATTCCGAGGTTTTTCCGGTTTCAATGCAATCTCACAGTGGTTTGGCTTCTGTATGTGTCAGTCGTCATAGGTTTTACTTTACCATCGATATCGTATGTAATTCTTGGTACTTGTATAAGCAACAAGGAACTAAATTCGGCGTGCCTCCCCACCCACGTCTAGTTCACCCATAACTTGAACTATACGATTACTACCTTAACATTTGGCTAAACTACGTTGAAGAATAAAGAAGAATGACCAGAATTACGAAAGGGTAAATCATGCATTCTTCAACTAAACAATATGCCAGCTTATTCCACATTGTCTATCAAGAGGTTTCTAGCCAAATACAGCATCCCAATGTTAAACGATCTGCCTTATTCGCCAAATCTAGTCACGTGTGAATCTTGTCTGTTTACTACGTTGAAATCTACATTTGTGAAAGAACTAGCAGCGCATGTTCTAAATCAGCTGTCAAAAAAAAAATTTTAACAGCTTCCAACAATAGAAAATTTCTAAATTGATAATAAATAAATATGGATAAAAGTAAAATAAAATGTTTGTCGTTATCTAATAGTCGATATATCGTATTATTAAAATAATATAAAAATATAGTTAGCAATACTAGGTTTTGTTGTATGTTTTGTGTTGTATACATGTTCTAAATAAATTAGACATTTACCCGGCTGATAATAAGTGTGACAAATGGCGGGTGACTTTGTTAATATAATAATGATATCGACGATATATCCGGTTAATTGTTCGTCGGTAGAATCACTAGCAATGTCGATCAGTTGAAGTATACAATTTAACGGCCAATAATGGCTACCTTGTCCAGCTAATTCGGACAAACAAGATAAGGCCGTCACACGTATATTTCTGCGTGATTCCGTTGTCACGTATGTAACTAACAACGATACCTGTAATAGACATTCGTGAACAATTTTTCATGCGTTTTTGATACAATTTTAAAATTAATAAAAATTTAAATATTTTGCAAATAATTATATTTTTAAAAAATCAACGGAATATTATACCTGATCGGGAATGCCAACTGGCATAGCACCAGCTAAATGCGTTAATGTTTTTAATGTAACGATAACAAAGTCTTGCGCAGGATATTTCGTTAGCAACTCAATACATACAGTACGCACCTAGGAGTTAATTATAATTATCGGTTTGAGAAATTTAACCGTCTATTTATTTTAAGTTTCAATTATATTTATAAGTCAAATTCAAGTATACGTTTAATAATTCTGCTCTATTCATGTAAATATTTTTTGTAAATAACGTCTTCTACAACGCGAATAAGTCGAAATAAAATAAATATAGACGAGGAAAATTTATACAAATTATTACCATGAGAGCAGTAGCAGTATCATGATGCATGTGTCTCAAAATTGGTATCAACTGCAACTTCATATGCACGGGGGTAGATAAACCGTAAATCATGTCCGATATTTTATTACACATGCTGACGGCAAATGTTCTAAAACGTATCGCAATATATATATATATATATATATATATATATATATATATATATATATATATATATATAATATATGATTTCGAAAAAATATCGTGTTTTAAATAATAAAAAAAAATATGTTTTTTCTCAAATTTAAATAAAATGTATACCTGGATTTAGCGGCAAACTTTTCAGCGGCATATATGGCTGCTTCAACTTCCACGGTACTATGAGAATCTAAACAACTTCGTATACTGTGATGGACTTGCTGCCTTTCAGGTATAATACTTGCTATACTACCAAATAATCGTAAAGTAAGAGAACGAGCAATCTAGATAAAAATAAATGGACATAATTGAAATATTTCAAAAATAATGTTACACGTCCAAAAATGTATATCTGAAATTTAATTATTCTACATTAATCTACTTCGAAATGCACTTTAATAAAATATCACAAAAGAATAAATATAACTAAACTCTAAAAATAAACCCGTTTATATATATATATATATATATATAAAATGTATGTATGTATGTGTACTTGATAGATTTACATGTGTGTGTGCATATGATTTAGATTTGTATGTATATGTATATATGAGTGCGTGATCTTTTAAGTAAATAAGTATTAATAATTTCGTTGCGCACGTATGTGTGCGGCATATTTATTGTTTTTTCTTATACTGTTGCGCAGTAATTGGTGAAAGCTGTTGTACTGGCGTATTGTAAAATTTAAATAAATAAATAAATAGACAAAAAATTTACAATATTGAGTATTTTAATTAAATAATTATCTAAATTATAAGATTTGCCGGTAATTACATTCATCCGTTCGCAAATTAAAAATTCCAGTCTTTGTGTGAAATCGTGACTAGTGACTATGTTAAATGTATGTATAAGAAAATTGAAGATGCTGAAAATATGGAGGAAGGTCAATTTCATCGCGTTATTGAAACTAGGAAAAGAATCCCAAAAGGATATTGTACGTAAACTGGAGAGGACTCCAGCATTCAGCACTATTAGACGCCAAAATACCAACGCGCGTTCTTGAATCGTTCATTAACATTCCGACAACACTGTGCTGCTACAAGGAACAAAATCACCGCGAGAGGAATAATCAGGAAAGCCCCACACGATGAGCGTATCATAAATGGCCCTATATGTTTCAGTAGTTGAATATGCAGCGCCGACATGGAAAAATTCATGTCATACGAGACAGGTAGATACCGCGCTGAATGATACAGTAAGAAGAGTAACAGGCTGTTTAAAGGTGACAAAAATTGAAAAGATATACCCACTCGTAGGAATATCACCTCCTTAAATAAGGGAAGTAGCAGCAAATAAGGAACGAACCTCGCAAATGTTGGACGACAGACATCCACTTATGGTCACGTTATCCAAGAAGTCGACTAAAGTCCAGGAAATTTCCTAAAAAACAATCTCTATACCGATGGGACAACCGGGATATATGAGACAATGATTATGGAAGACCGCAGCTGAAACTAAACCTAGTCTTCAACAGAAGCTGGAACTAAGTCACGATTTATCGTGGAAGATTTGGTGGTCTCTTAATCGATTGAAAACCAAGATGATACGATGTAAAGATAATATAAAAAAGGGGTATTATTAAAGATGATAGATATGGCTCTGAACGATAGTCGACCGTCTGCGCATATGTTATGCTGCCTACTAATGGACATACATTGTGATATAGCCGATTTGTGGTCGCCAAATAACACAGTATTTACACGACTACATACTGGGCTGATGCGTGAGTTTTTCGGAAACGGAAAGTTTTTTCCCCTTACTTCTGTTAATTCATTCCTAGCCCAGGCTGTCTATGAAAGGTATCACCTTTCTCTCTTGTATGGGAAATACTGATGTATTCAGCCCATAAGTACATTTATCCGACACTTAAAAAAAACAACAACATACTGCAAAGGGATATTCTGAATTTTATAATTTCATAAAAAAATGGAGAGTGTAATACTAAACGCATATAAACAAAATTGATACTTAAATAACATAATGTTTAGTCCGTCGATAAAAAATATGATACAGATGAAATTGAGAACTGGGAATAACAAGTGTTAGTTATTAACTATAAATCATCACGAACATAGTTCGTATGTTCAAAAAATTAAGAAAAAATAAAAATTTGACAATGGTGGTATGGAAAACGGGGCCAACATACAACAGAAAAATATAAAATGTAAAAATACTAAATTTAGATATACAATTTACAAAAATTAACGTAATGAAAAATCATATTCATATAATAATGTGATAGTGAACATGGTAAACATTACAATCTACAAGCAGCGATATTAAATTTATACATAAACATTACACAAAAGCACAGAAGATAATAATAAATAAGAACTTCTGTCAAATATAATAAAAATGTACTCTTAGAACTAATTCTTTATCAAATTTTTCACGGAATTTAACAAATTATTTTTATCTCTTTCTTTTATTATTTCCATTTCTTCTAGTAGTTTTCTTTTTTTAAATGTTTTCCTGTATGTAAAATTTTATAATTTTGGTTATTATTGATTTTGTGTTTTAATTCCTTACAATGTTTTTCAAATAATGATTTTTAATCATTGTTTTTACATGAATTTAAATGTTCTTTAAATCCTACGTATCCTTTTTGGCATTGATTACAATTTAATTGATAATAATATTGTTCAGGGAATACTGCTTTAATTTTATATAATGTATATATCTGACATATTTATCGAATGCTTTTCTGATATTTATAAACAAGACTTCATTGCATTTTTTGTTTTGAATACTGTCTTAGATTATTTCAACAATTATATATATCTGTTTATTCTCTAGGGTGAGCATTGCTGAAACCAAATTAATGTTGTGAAATAACTTCCTTTTCTTACATTATTTCAGTTTGCGTAATCGATACTAACTTTTCAAGCAGTTTTGCAAGAACAGGAAACAGCGAAATTGGACGATACGATGATAACTGTGTACTGCCCTTTCCAGGCTTTAGAATCATGATAACTTTGGAGCACTTCTCATAATGGCGTTAAGTATGTACGTCACAGGACTATAGATTTTGTTAGTAATTATTTTAGCATCTTAGCAGTAATCATATTGAACACCCAAGTTTTTTTATTATTTAAAAATTCATATATTTTCTTATCTCTGCGAGAAAGATCATTTTTATTTTTCTGTTATCTGGCTGTATTTCAGGAAATACCAAATTGGCATTTATATTTTTTTTATCACGATATTAGATAGGCATTTAGTAAACCTTCTGCTTTCCACTTTTAACCCACTGTTTGTCATTCTGCTTCAATAATATGGGTTGCGTTTCATCCGTCTGTCATGTTTTTAGCCATCTTCCAAAGATTATACTCAGAATTTTATTGTTACTAATGTAAATACTTATTTAGAAAATGTTTCGTTTTTTAATTCTTTTAATGCATACTCAACTCGCCTAGTAAACATATTTAGCTAGTGTTATTATACTTCTTTACCATATAGTACGCGCTCTTATTTATAAGCTCTAGTATATACTTATAATAACTGTTAACATGGACACTTGTTTCATCCAGAGTAGAGTCGGTGATTGCTATTTGCAGTTCTTTTTAATGTGAATGGAAAATCAGTTACCAATGTAATAGTTGTTCGTACCATTCCCAAAGTGTATGTGGTAAGTTTACTGTAATTTACAATTTTATAGTTATTATTAATTTTACATATTTGGACAACCTTCTACGTATGTTTATCTATACAAATGTGTAAAAATATGAAAAATTTTTACTTTATATAGACATAAAAACACGTTACATAAATAATGATTTAAAGATAATTTTACTCTTGTTTTCAATATCCTATCTTATTCTATTAACTAAATATGGTAACTTTGTTTACCAACATACGATTACATTTTTAAAATTATGTATTAAAATATATAATTGTATAACAAATAAAAATATATACCGGATCATTCGAATGAATAACAAAAAATATTCGATTAATGAATTCATCCACGCTGATTATTTTTTCAATATGTTTTTCACTCTGTTGGCATACTTTTACAATCCATAATCTTATAAAATTGTTCCTAAAAAAATAAATATTTTAAACTATTTGTGATGTCATTTATACTCGTCTACAAATGTATACCTTCTATACCGTAGATGTAAATAAAAAAGAACGTAGCGCACTTAATAACCTACCCTACTCGAAAAGAATCGGCGAGCTTTAAAATTGAAGAATTTATTAGAATTGGAAACGGATACTTTTCGTACACTTTTGATATACGAATTATTGCTTCACATTGTTCCCCAATTTCTGACGATCGCAAACCTGCAATAATTATTTACATCAGATTCAGTGATAATAATGAATACAATTGAGAAGGACAATTATTGATTAAAATCCATTATCTGAAAAATATTCTTAACTATTACATAAATTCCAATTATTTATATTCACAACATAACAAATAAAATTTTTTGTACAGTTAATAGAGCAAAATACAGAACTGTGAATTATTACCTTTCTCTAATTCAGTGATAGCTGAATTTGCATCCTGTTCACTTTCACCGTGTGTATATTCATTTAATGAACAGAAACGTACGCTTCCACCCATTTTTAAAGAGAATTAAAATATTAAAAAAAATTAATATTTCAATACAAGTCATGAAAAAATTAAATATTTCATCTCGCACAACAAAAACAAAACTAATAACCTAGCTAGTTGTGGTTTCAATCGATGTTTATTTGACCGGCTCCCACTTTCCATAAACTAATTCCATAGATTATGTTGAGTTTAATAATTACCGATTATTGTTTTAAATTTATTTCGAAATTCAAATATTTAGAGTTTACGAAATAGAAATAATTTTATTAATAGTATTACAAATACTTAAGTTAATATTATATATATTAAATATAAAATATTGTTGATGTATGGGGTGTAATGACCGTATCAATATTTAGGGGGTGACCTACTTTTGTACGTCTGAGAGGGTATACTCAAAAATAGGTCAGTTACTTTTCCGAAATGTTAAATTACATAGCACATTGAACCCGGAATATATTGGGACTACAGCTTGATTTAATATTTATATAAAGTTATATTATTAATTGAATAAGTAAGTATCTTTCCATGTTATTTCATTAATATTAAATTAAATTCAATAAATCTTTTAAAAGGGTGCAAGCTGCTCATTATAGTTACTTAAATAAGTTATATTTTTATGAAAATGATATCGTTAGATTTTTTCAATATCAACATCTGAGTTAAATTAGAATAATATTCCGAGAAAAAATAAAAAGCGGATACATTTTTTATATGAATTTCCTGTAACAATAGCAATATTTAATTACAAAAATTAGTTAAAATCAGTAAACGTTTATTTTCTTTAAAAAATTACGAAGCTTTTCGGCAATTACACCATTATCAAGTGATATTTAAATTAAAATAAAAATAAAAACAAAATATAAATTTAAGATCACAAATTTACAAGTGTAAAATAAATAAAACAATCTGACAGTGACTGTTTTTTTTTTTCAAAACAATAAACGTTTAGTAATTTTAACTAATTTTTGTAATTAAATTGAAAAAAATCACTATATTCCACAATCAAAAAAATTATATAACAATATATTTGTTTTAATTATAAATTTATTAAATAAAGAATTTCAAACTTACTGCCTCTTATCTAGTACTAAGGTTTATTCGTACATAAGAAATGAAAAATTACAAACCCTCGTTTTTGGAAACAAATACGGTTAAAATTATCTCGTATTTACATAGTTATTTAATGTTATATGTACTTTATATATGAGTTAAATTTAAAAATAATAATAATGTCAATAAAATTTTGAAAATATCGATAGTAAATTAACATCGATTTATAAATGTTTATTTGAAATGTATGGATTGGTTCAAAACAATATTTAAAATGGGTTTTTTCTAGTTGCCTGAATATGTAGTAAATTTTGCTTTGTAGTGTTGAGTGCTAGATTAATTTTAAAAAATGAGAATTGGAGAATAAATATTCATAAATTATGCTTTTGCCTAGTTCATAACTTCAGGAAAATAGCCTAATAATCTTTTATTATTAACATTTTCAGACGCTGAATAATGGGTAAACCATTACCTTATAAAATTGTTGACAGAACTGGATTAAATCGTTATGGTATTGTTGTCAATTCTTTGGAAGCGCTAATGATGAAAGGTATTTTTAAAAATGTTATCGAAAGTATTTCTATGTATTAAATTATTTGTATTATGATTTAATGATGTCTTTATTAATTTATTTTCACAGCACAAGAAAAGTTTGGAAATATAGAAGGAATGAAGGTAGTCATTGAACAGGATGGAACTGAAGTTGATGAAGAAGAATATTTTAGCACCTTAGAGGCAAATACAAGTTTTGTTATCTTGGGTTCAAATGAAGAATGGATTCCACCATCCCAGTATAACTACGTGTAAGTAAATTACAGTAAATAAAAATTAATTTGTTTTAAATATTTAAAAATGGTTTTCCTGTGATTTCAAAAAGATTTGGAATGTTTCAGGGACTCCATTTTACTTAACCATTCATGAAACATGAAATAATTGAATTAAACATTCTAACATGCATTGGAAAATGAGTGGTTTAATGTTATACCTTAACGAGATTTCCTTCGGATTATGTTATACCAATTTGGGACAGAAGATGAAATTTTGTTTTGAAGTACACACTGTACTAGAAAAGTTTATGTCGTATACGTTAAGAATTGTTTTGCATACAATAACATTGTGTTACGTAACGTACGGAAATAAAAAACGTACAATCTTTTAAATTTTATGTTGAATATATATTTTTAAAACTTGTTTATAGTGTATTTATGTGTATAAAGTTACATGGTCCCTTTTATACAACAATCATAATATACGACGATAAATTTAAAATTTAATATGATTACTGTCACTAATTTTAAAAATCGAATCATAGAGGAAACTACGGTGAAACGTGTTTATATTTTACCTGTATTTAAAATTATCCTAAAAGAGTTTAAAATGTGATACAACTTAAAATATTTATATTTTAAAGTTGTGTATTGGTTGCTAATATCGCACATCTGTTGTTTTAAATAGAAATTTGAATGCTGGTGGAAGAGATGAGAGAGATGGTGTTGATAACTCTGCTTTGGTTAATTTAATAACCCGTATTAGAAGTGATGCTGGTCAAATATCGCTGTTGGGTAATAGGGATTTGGAGGTATTATCGGATATGGATCCGGACAATTTAGCTGACTTAATTCCGGATAAGTAAGTAAAGAAAGCTTTAATTTTTTGAGTTGTATTCGAGGTTATCAAAATTATAGTTCCCCGGGTATTTTAATTTCCTCGTGTTTATTTATAAAGTAACCTCTTAATACGCAAATTATAATGCTGACTTCAGGAAGTACACATTACGTTGAATATAATATTTCATCGACTTTTGTTATATAATTAACATGAAAAAAGAAAAAAAACTAGGATACTTTTTTTGGCGTAACTGGAATTATCTTTAAAATTTGGCATTAGCAAATAAATGTACGCTTTACATTCGCATCATGTAAATAAGTCTCCATTTTTAAAGTAAGTATTTACGGCAAATAATTTATTAGTAACCTTATGTAAGTAAACGTATTCTTTATAGAAAAATAAACATCGTCATTAAAATTATAAACGTGTTGGGCTATTACGCATAATTATCCCTAAAATCTTTATCACAATAAATTAGGGAATTCCGAACTGATAAATAAATATTAATTACATAATTCATTACAACGCTTCAGAAACACTATGGTATACAATTAAACTTTATTTTTATACAATTATAAGATTACAGTAACAGTCCTTTGTGTAGCCATTTCATAAGCGTAGAAGTAGTTTAATGCTGAATTATAATATCGAATGGTGCTGAATGTACTTTATTAAATTCGTTATAACCTACAGTTTTTTATTTTGCTTTCACTAAGGTTGTTTTATTCAATGTATAGGTCAATATAAATTATTATCTATTTGCGTACAATTATGAGTACTTTATGATTATTTAAAACGTGGATAATATGATTAATGTTCAGTGCATGCGTTATAAATCTATCTAGATTTCTTTACACTTTATTTTCTTGAAAGATGAAATATCTAAAAGAAAAAGAAATATATAAGCATTGTTTGTTTTCAAAATTACATCTTCATTATTAAACTGTTTAAAAAGTTCTAACACATCTAAAAGAAATTTAATGTACAAAAGGGATAAATATAAACTAGATTAAGTATTTTCTGTAGATGGAAACAATTCAAAAAAAAATTTTTAAGCAAGAATTTATGTAAAACCGCTAGGTGAACTTCATTTATTTTTTTTTATTTATATGCAAATGTATGTGAACTAGACATAATACAAAATACTACTCTACATTAGTTTCTAATTAATTTGGAAACTATAATGAAAAAAAAACGACGGTGAATATTAATTAATATGCATTATATTAAGGTAGGATACTATATCAGTTACAATGAATAAATTTCTATTTTTATATTTTTGTTTGTGAATATACACCCATATATTAACCTAATTCTAATTCCTGACTTTTGGAATATTTGTTTATAAACTCTTTTTTTTAATTCGTTGCAATTTTAAATAGCGATATTCGGCGTTTATTTTAAATATTTGTGAATATTAAATCAGTAATTTTTTATAAGCAATTAAATTATTTCAACAGCTGATCCCGATTTCTATTGTATATGAAATCTATTTTTTTTTTTTTTCGTAAATTAACGTAACATATATGTAATTTTGTGTATTTTTAACTATGCTTTTTGATTTACAACATTATATCTAACCTAAATATAGTAGTATCGAGGTGTCTGTATCGATTTTTATTCATCACAGTAACCGATAAATCTATGTGTCTGTTTTTAATTTGAAAATAATACAGTCACAGTGATTTTTTCATAAGCGCACGATTGATGGTTTTAACGCGTTTATTCATTGTGGTTTATTTTGGTATTTGCAAACTTAACGTGTATTATTATTTTTATTTATTTATTATTATTATTTAAACTAAAACGAATGTTACTTCTAGTGTGACAATTCTAGAAAATTTGTAATAGTGCTCAAAATTAATGAAATTATTTTAAAGTATATGAACTTTTTTTAGGCATACTGTTAACGGAATAATTTGTTTATCAAAAATTAGTTCGCTTGACAAAATATCTGTAGATAATTAATAATTATCATCTTTCAGCACTTTTCATCAAGTATTACTCAGATAACTATTCCCTGTGTCTCGTTTTATAATTAATGTATGAAAATTGTTTATATTTATACAATATAATTGACGCGTATGTAAGTACGCTTTCGTTAAAATTTCAAAACACCGATTTTAATTCTAATGAGATATACATTTAAAAACGTTATAATTAATTCTACATAATTTATATGTTGAATTTACGCCGTAGCATTTACCGGTGTTTTTATATGCTGTGCAATTGTAGGGGATTTTTGGAAGAACTCAAGGAAGCCAGTGTTCGTTATTTGAATGATCGGCGTGATACACAGGAAGCTTTGCGTATGTTAAAATTATATCATTCCGCAACAAGCAGCATGGTTGGTCATCGTCCCAATTTTGCCAGAGTAGTATCCACAGGAACATCAACTCATGAATTTCAGTAATTTTTCCATTATTGCACTGCCACAGATGTATTAATATACTTATGGTATTTAATATTTTATACGTTTATACATTTTATATCTGCCTTTATAAAACATAAATTTATTTATTTCCTTTTATGTTGCTAACAACTGCCGTCAAAATTTAATACTGCCACAAATTTACATTGGGAAAAAGTATCTATTTTAGTTATATATATATATATATATATATATATATATAAAATTATACATGTATCCACGTTATGTTTAATGTTCTGGTTTCTCATTCATTTCATGCATACGTACATAAAAATAATTAATTTGTGAGTGGCGGTGCAGTAACGTAGTGTAAAACGATATATAGTTAATAAAATAAATGTCAACACCGTGTTTGGCTATTTCATTTAATAAAGTTACGTTAAAGCTAACGTTCACTAGTATCGTATTTGATTTTCTGTACGAATGTGTAAGAAATATATTAAAAATTTCTGTTTGATAATTTCAATGTTCCTAAGTTTATTTTTAATACTTATTTATATATTTTTCATTTCTTACTAATGAATTAAATCTGTGTATTCAAATCGCATAACTTTGAGGTCTTATGTGATTTAATTTATTAAGTTTTCTATTAATGTTTAGGTTGTTACTAGGCGGTGAAAGCTAATAAATTCAAGCAAGTATATATTTTTGAAAAGTAAAATATTTCATAACGTGTGAAGAATTATAGTTGATACTTCCTTATATGAACATAATTCTCGAATTTTTCGCAAGGTTTATATTCTGCTTAACACGCTGAATACGGTACAATTTGTTCTAAATATGAAGAAGTTGTAAAAACGTATATAATTAAATTAATTTTAAATTTAATGAGATGAACGTGAATAAACTTTTGATCAAACAAAATTTACCAAATTTGTATGTTCTTCGAGAAAGAAATGAAACACTGATTTTGGAGTTAGTTCGCGTTTACATCCACGTGTTCCACGACTAATAATCAAAATGTTGCAAGTTTATTCCGGAAAAAGACGTTTCTTTCTTAACATTTTATTACGGTATAAACATTTAAGTTTATCGAGTAAGTATATTAAAAAACCGAGTATAACAAAAAATATATTTTGTAAATAACAAAAACGAAACGGTTTGTATACCGTCAACTTATGTCTTTTTTTTTTTTTTTTTTAATGGTGATTATTTTCATGTTATCTAATTTGTTTCACTACTTGAATAAAATTAAATCGTTCTTTTTTATAGAAATATTGCTATGTAAGAGCTTAATTGTTTAATACAATACGGTAAAGCTCACATAATGGCGTCGAAGTATAACATTCAAAGACAGCACAGTAACGCGATTTTAAGCAAACCTCAATCTACTCTAAATACTACCCCTTTGTTTTTAATTTGTTTAAAGAAATAAAAACATGGAAGTTTAAGGAGAGCTGATTTTAATATTAATATTTGGTGAGAAGTCAACACCTAATGTTTTCATCATACAACTGATATCAAAGTATTCTATATTCAAGTTTTTAAATAGAGATCAAACTAGTTACCGCTGCATTAGTAGTCGTAGTTTTACCTAACGAATTTAGAACTTTATTATACATAATTACTTTGCGCCTCAATACCCATTAAAAAGACACAAATGTTCCGATTATTGCAGACTGTTAATCTTTACAACGAAAAAAGAAAAACCCAAACAGTAAACCTGTTGATGTCATTTGTTATCTACAGCTCTCGTCATACTTGAGGTAATTCCTATAACGCTTCATGTTCATTGAAATTAATAAAGTACTAGGCTGAGTAAATACTGAACAAAAATGAATAATAATCTAAATGCGGTAAATTAAATTGTAAATTCATTTTTAATATATATATATATGAATTTACAATTTAATTTACCGCATTTAGATTATTATTCACATATAATATATATATACTATCAACAATTTGCCATATTCTCTAACAAGCTTAATAACACTAAAAATAATGTTCGTCCGAATTGTCGCTGCAAATTTAGCCTAAAACTGCTCTTTAAATCCATCATCCCTTGTATTGAGTAGAGTGTTATGATATCTGTCGGAGATTCGCGCGTTTGACTAAGTGGCGTACGGAGATTTTAACGCAAATTACCTCCTGTGTTCAACCCCCGCCCTATTTAGTGGTTCAAAATGGGACTTTTTTACTTAGGGCGTCATTAAAAAGAAAGAGGCCTAATGGAAAATCCGTCCTGAGATAATTTTCTAAATGCCCTAACGAACATTTTCCGTCATAAATATCATCCCTCTATCACTCAGGTCTCGGAAAAAGTCGAGTTTAAAAGGGGCTGAAATTTTTACAAATCTTCCCTTTTTTCAAATTTTTTAAATAATCGTCCAATTATTCGTCGGACCATATTCGACTTTTTTTTACCTAATCCTATAGCGGAAAATTTTAATTATATATACGGAGTCTGTATAGAATAGTAGCGGAGTTACATTGGCCGAAAGTTGACCTATTCTCTGGTGTCGAGGGAAAAGTGAAAAATTTCCAACGTCCGTTTCGCTCCTTTAGATGCGATTTAGCAGAAAATCGTCTTCTCTGAGGAAATCAAGTCACATTATTTCGTTTTAAACGACGTAACACTCAGTAGTCTATATAGAACGGTATTGGACGAAATTTTCAACTCGCGAGGCCTTTAAAATGCTTTAACTCCTCTATGCCTTAAAAACGTTTCCCTATCGTCATTATCACGATCGACGTTATTAACTTTTATTTACTACCGACCATTTCCATTCACTCGAACTTTACTCCTACCCTGTCCGTTGTGTCGGCCCGGCTGTAGGAAAGTCTGAAGTTCGATAGATATCGGATCTTTTATATTCTTCATAGCTATTATTCCTACAATGTTATCGTACATAACCTTTTTCAAAACGCTGATCGTAACCTTTCTAACGACATTCAGAGCTTCCAGTTCCTATCGGTGCCAACAAATCAAAGTTTGAAGACTTTTGATTCCGATTTAAATCTATTAAACAAGCTTTAAAGCAGCTTTCCTAATTATTTTTAAACGCCAACCGATATAACCCTTTTTTACTCCCTACTTTGATTTCCAACAGAAAGTCAAGGCAAAAATACTTCGCCTTGATGCATACAGTTCCCAGTAAACCATGGTTCCAATTACATAAAAACATTTCGAGGGATTATATATCAACTTTATTTAGATTGTGTACTGGTCATAATTTCTCCCCCTCACACCTAGCTAAATTGTGCATAATTTCTGATGGTACATGTGATGTGTGCCATGTTGACAATTGTATCGCGCATCAAATTTGGATTTGTCCGAAGTTTCGAAAACATAGAGATGAGATGTTGTTTAGTGTTGTACAAAAATGGCACACATTACCCGTGAGTATTGAATTGATTGTTTCCAACCCACTGTCTTCTGTCTCTGTCAGTTTATATAATTTTATCAAACGTAGTGGCATTGAGATTTAAAATAGATTAACCGGATAAAGGATTAAACTGGCCAAATGGCGCAAGCTGGGCCAAAAAAAAAAAAAATTAGCTTTTTATGAACTTTATGTTAAACCCATTCGACATAAAATACCGCCTTTAGATAAGTTTAAAGTTCGATGGAACCCAAATTTTCTTCTAATTCCGACACTAATAGCTTCTTTTCCATTAAAGCTGTATAATTAACGTACATAAATGACGTTACAGACGTATTTTTAAACAAAATTAACTTGCAGTGAGAAATCGCGAACTTAAAATTCCGTTTTCGATCTTTAAAAATTCTAGAGCTTTTTTTGGTCAGCCGTTTCTACAATGAGTTTAACATAGGCAATGTTATTTATATATCTATACAAGGTTGGCTACCCAAGGATTTTGAAAAAAGCATAATCATAACCATACCGAAGAAACAGGGAACTACCAGTTGCAGTGAACATCGAACACCGAGTCTATAATCACACGCCTCGAAAATATTAACCAAAATTATATGTAGAAGAATATCAAATAAAATAGAAGAAGAAACATAATTCGGATTTCGGAAAGAAATAGGCTGTAGGAAGCCATTTTATGCCTAAAGATGATAATTGAAAAAAGGATGGAAATAAATAAACCAACGTACGTTGCTTCGATATACTAAAAAGAATAGTTGACTACAGGGACAGACGAGTAATCTACAATTTGTATAAATTCAAACTGCAATTATAAAAGCGAACAATATACAAACCGAAGCAATAATAAGGAAAGGAGTGCGTAAAGGATGCAACCTGTATCTGTTTAACTTATACATAGAACACACTATTAAAGAATTGCGTAACATGGATTGTAAAGAAATTAAGATAAACGGAAAATAAATAAATGTGATCAGATATGCTGACGATATTACCATAGCAGAAAATGCAAATCGACTAAAACGTATTTTAAATGTAGTGGATAACCTTCTGAACAAGTATAATATGAAGATTAATAAAAAGAAAACAAAAATCATGGTGTGCTACAAACCAAAAATTAACATGGCAATTACCATTAAATCAGAAAAAATACACCAGACAGAGTTTCATGTATTAAGGCAGCAAAATTCAATGGAACGGAAATCAACATGGGTGAGGTGTCGAATAGCACAAGCAAAAGTAGCATTCAAGAAAACTAGATTTAGCAGTAACAAAAAATTTCGTGAGGTGTGTCTCTACGACGTTGAAGTCTGGACATTGCGGAGAGTAGACATCGTAAAGCTGGAGGCTTTTGAAACATAGTGTTGGCGAAGAGGGCTTAAAATAAAGTGGACGAATAAGATTACAAATGAAGAAGTTTATAACCGGATTAAGGAAGAAAAACATATTATGAAAACTATCTGTCAACGAAGAAATAGATGAATTGGACATGTGTTACGGCATAATGTGTTACTGACAGAATTAACAGAAGGGAAATTAGAAGGCAAACGTTTAAGAGGAAGACCGAGAAGAAGATTCATGAAACAAGTTATGGAGTATATAGGAGTAAGGAACTATCAAGAATTCAAATAACTAAGCAGAAGAGATGAATGGAAGAAAAGACTGCGGATTTTATTTGATTTGCTTCATTAATCAACCAATTAATAGATTGAAAAAAAATATATTTTTTCATATATATATTCAATATGCACTGAACATTAGCTATTATGAATATATATATATATATATATCGTTAGGGTATTGACCAAATGACTGATGGATTAAACCCTGACAGAAAAACGAGAAGCTAGATTAACAGCCTAACCACCCCTGCTTCAACAGTAATGTTACTACAGGATGATTAGGCTAGCATGGATGATTAGGTCAACATTACCTCCATATGATAGAAAACAAAAATTTCAGTTTTAATTCATAAAACCCTGTTTTTAAAGTAGAAACATATGTTAAATACTTTTAAAACAAAACTGTAAAATCATTTAATTTATTTTATGGGATGAGTGAATTATTCATTTAAATTATAGATACCATTTTAAACAGTGAAAATTAGTAAAAATTAAAAACTTGAATGTGAACAACAATGATCTCGACTATTATTATTTTATACACGCATGTTTAACGCTATTTTATAGATAACAATGAGAATATATGTAATTAATAAGGTGTAATAACAAAATTAAATTAATCATTTCTGATTTTATTTAAAATTGTTTTAAGATTTTTATTGTTTCGTAGATATAAAGTTTTGCAGAAAAACATTAATTACGTCCAGTCTTTAAAAAATATAGTATTTTAATGATTATATAGTTGACAAAAATTCATAGCAATGTGTTAATTAAAATTAATTTTCATAATTAGAACAAATAAAATGATTTCAGTTATAATTATTATATTAATATAACACTTTTACAAACAAATTTGTATGATTTTAAATTTAACTAAAACGAAAAAAATGTTGAGTAAATTTAATAATTATCTTGTTGTTTTTAATAAATTTTAAATTTATTGATAATCTCTTTGGATAATACCTCTTCGGTGGTTACCTCTATGGATAACACCTCTTTGTCGGTCAATATAAAGTAAAAAGTCATTCTTCTAAAATTATCTAGAAAGTTCTGGTAACTTCGACGGATATCCGTTTGACTTTTCTGGACTGTGTGTTGGAAATATATAAGCACGTTACGACACGTGCCGGCTTTTATTGATTGTATTTTTGCGGTGTATAGTCGTATTTGTTAGTGTGTAATTTTTAAATTTTGTTGTAAATTTATTTCCACATTTTCGTTCCACGTTTCTTTTAATAAATGTAAGTTTTTGCTGTTGTTTTTCAAATATTTTTTCAGTAATTATATTATATTTAAAACATATATGTTATTCTACATTTGTTATCTAGTCATTTTTCAATTGTATTTTTGTATTTCATTACTTAAATTATAAAAGTGAATATAATGTTTTTTCTTGTAGAATCAATATGGCTGATCTGGAAAAAATGCAAGATGAAGTTGAAACATTTGCATTCCAAGCTGAAATTGCGCAGTTAATGTCTTTAATTATCAACACATTCTACTCCAATAAAGAAATATTTTTGAGAGAATTAATATCGAACTCTTCTGATGTAAGTAAAAACATGATTATCCTAATTTATGAAACGTGACTTTCTGCTCGTGCTTTTTGGAATGTTAATTTAGTAAGACATGACTATTATATGTAATATCGCGTGTTTGGTGTACAAAATTTACACGAGACTTTTATGATAATTTTATTAAGTAAATTTTCTATAATTTTGTATTCAACATTTATATTCAAAGTAAAAATCTAAATCGCCATCGTTACATTTGTTTTCCTTTCTATATTTTGTTTATTTTTATTAGCGATCAGTGATTCTATGACAAAAAATAATTATCGTTTTAAAAGGGAGTTTAATGATTATTAATATGAAAATGAACTTTTTCAAGTTATTCAGAGTTCTTTAATTTTTGTCCACTTTATATCCATATTATAAAACAAACTCAAAGTAACGAGTAACTAACATTAATGACACAATTATTAAATACATTTATGTTTTGGCTGCATCTAGTGATTGGAAATATACAACTAGTACGAGTACGCCCAAATACCTGTTCCAAAATACTACCAAATATTTTAATTCATTCTATTCTAGTACTGTTATATATGAACGTGTTAGTATTCAAATTTGGAAATTTGATCTGCTTATCAACACAATTCACTATTATATTATTAATAAAATTAATAGGTACATTGAACTTAATACTATCAAATCTTAAATATAAAGTACTTTCACCGTATAAAATGTAATAAATGAAATGTTTTTTATATTTAATATTTCACTCTGTAAAAAAAGTAATGAACAGTTAACCAAATGCATAATTTACTATATACATAAATTTAAAATTTTATAAATGAGAATACAGATATAAAAACAATAGAGAAAAAAATATCGGTTTTATGTTGTAAATTTTAATTGTATACTTTTAAGAGTTTTGTTACAAAAATCAGTTGTTTTTTCTCCTTCTGTCATTTAGCATTAAGCCAGCGGCAAGAAAAAATTCGTTCGCGTTTCTTTTTACTATGGCAACTTGAAAAAGATACGGATATATATTTTTATGTTCTTTCCACCAATCTAAATGAGTTTTATTATCGGTATATAATACATTATCCTCTAATTATCTTTGTACTTTTATATAATTGCCCGTGATGTTGCACTTCCCTTAGCACGAATATTTTGCATTTTTTGAGCATAATGGTGACACATTGTTGAACATTTTCATTATTTACTTCTACATATTGATACCTTTGTTCTTTATTACAAGAGAAGTGACAATAATTTGATCTTCGAAATATAATTTAAAACTTGGATCTAAGAACATGCATAAGGTAAAAGTTCGACTTTTTTCCAAATTATGAAATCATTTCATTAAATAAAAATCTTGTTGAAACCTATGTGAAACTGGTAATTGTAAAAAAGCCTGTAATCTCTAATGATTTTATTAGTCCTGTTGTAATAGGTATTACCATACTCCCATGGAAACATACTTTTGGGAACTGATTTCTCTAGTCACTTCTTCACATGGTTTTACTGTTTCACGTAATTTCCACTCAGATGCGGTTAGTGTCATGTCAGCATTTAAATTTGAAATTGATATTAATTTCTAAAAATTGTCTAATACGTGGAATTCCACCTAGTGGGTACCTCTTGCAAAGGTCTTTTAGGGTTTTCCCAGCTTGTTCTTGATATTTATTTAATTTCTCCCATGCAATAGTTGATTTTTCAAAAGCAAACATTTTTTTACCGCCTTGTAAAAGGTATGAGCGTAACAACTGAAGTGTTTCCATCCGAAGTCTACAGCTTTTTTTAATGTTGGCTCCATTATCTGTTACAGCTAATAAAATTTTTTCAAACAAACCCCATTCGTTAATTACATGTTTTAATTCATTAGATACATTTTCTAATGTGTGTGTGAACATTCTAAAATAACACATTTGAATAAAAATGACTTTAAACAACACTATTGTGTTCTATATAATGTCCAGTAATAGCCATAAATGAATTATTTGTACATGATGTCAAAATGTCAATAGTTATATATACCGATCCTACATCATTTCTAACCTCTTCCATTTTTGATATTACCTGGTATTAGATTATTTGAAAAATATTTTCTGCTTGGTGAGATGTATGATGGAAAAGCAAACTGCATTACTTTACGAAACCATGATCTATTATTCGAAATTGTTGAAAATCTGTGATAAATAATTCAACACATGCTGATCGATTTCATGTTTACACTTATATCCACATTCTTTTTATGCATGTTAATTATTTAAGTGTTCTTAATGTACCAGCAACAGCACACGTTGGGGTTATTGAATCAACTGCTACTGATGATGTTATAGGTATAACATCTTCATTTAATGATGTACTTTCAGATGTGTTCTCATTTCTTCCTAACAGTTTAATCAATGGATGTTTTCTTTTCGGGTGTTTTACTAAATTATAAACCGTACTCTTAAAGCATAACTTAACTTCATATTTTACATCCAGCTTTATATTCACTAATGTGTATAAAATGGTCCAATGCAACACTACTACTCTTTGGTGCCATCATGGAAATATTAATTTAGGGTTAACAAAAAGGCTCATTCGAGGCATACTTGTACAACTCAGAATCGATTGGGGCTTGGATAAATTGATGTTTTGCTTCCCTAAGCGGGATAAAAAATAAAAAAAAGCGGAAAAAATTTTTAATTGTAAATTACAACCTTTTAAATTTTACTTATAAGTATGTTTATAAACATACCTCGGTTAGGTTAGATTCAGTTAGGTTTATTTCGGCTAGTTAGCAGTAGAATTAAAAGAAAAAACGAGAATGACACATTTAAACCAGAATAACAAAATACCTAGGTTAGGTTAGAATCGGTCAGGTTTATTTCGGCTAGTTAGCAGTAGAATTAAAAGAAAAAACGAGACTTTCAATGGTTTCCGCGGATTTTTAACTTCGTAACTCGTTAAAAATAATAATTTGTGATATTTAAAAAAAAAAACGAAAATCGGGATCTACCAAAAAAAATTACTATGCAAACAATATATATAAAAAAGTAATTTATAACAGTTAATTAAAATTTAAAAAAGTTAAGCTGTATATATTACAAATCACAAATAATTCGATAGTTCAGCAGGAAATACTTCATACATAAAGTTTACGTGTTATTGTTATGACAAAGTATATATGAAATACTTTAGTCAAGGAGTGCGTAAATACTCGTAGCGACTAGCATCGTACTGCGTATGGCTTAGTGTTATACTTCGTCACGAGTATTTTAATACGGGCTTAAAGTTATATATTGTTATACATACTATGTTGCTATACTGATAATAGCTAGACGAATATGAAAAGTTTCGATATTTACAAGAATATGGGACCGCCCAACATTTATCATTCCATAACTTTCATATTTTTTTTAAAAAAATACGCCGTGTGACGATTATTTAATTATCTGGAACAGGTATTACTTATTCCTAAAAATACCTAGTACAAATACCTGTTCTAGTATATACGTCTCACCACTAGCTGCATCAACTAGGGTGCAGAATGTTAAAAAAAAAATTCACCCCTATACCAACTCCCAAGGTTGAAACACGATAAAATAAAGTTGAGAAAATTTAAATTATAAATTACTCCAAATTTTACCTGTGTTTACAAACATGACACATAGGTTGAAGATTGTCTATTATGGGTTATATTTGTTTTATTTAAAAAAAAAAAAAATACAAAGTGGTGTGTTTTAAAAGAAGTCAGAGCTTGTTGGTTTAGTTAGAAATATACATACTTTTCTATAAAACTTCAATGGTTTTCACGAATTTTTAATTTCATAACTAGCCTATTTTGGTATTCTAAAAATAAAAAATAAGTTGAGGGTGTTTTAGTACTCTAGGGATCTATCAAAAACAATTTGCTAAGTTTATTAGCATTTATGCCTTGAATTTTTTATTCGCTTTAGATATACATCTATCAGTACAACTCTTATGTTTTTATTCACAGGCATTGGACAAAATACGGTATGAAGCCCTTACTGATCCCAGTAAATTAGATCATGGCAAAGAGTTGTTCATAAAGATTATTCCAAACAAAAATGACCGAACGTTAACTATCATCGACAGGTAAATATGTTTTTATTTTTTTTGTGTTACGTGTATTATCAAAGAAAACTTATAATTAATTTTGTCTCCGATTATATGTATAGCAAAATTTTATGTTTAAAACAATTTCTATTTTAAACACTTAAAAGATTAGTTTTTTCATAATTCAAATTTAAGTGATATTAACAATGGATAAATTTCTTGTTTACATATATTATCTTTGTATTTTAACTTTTTTTGTTTCTACATAAATTCTTTGATGGAACAATTTAGATTACTGATTATGGTGCTCTAACGGGTATTTTTACTATTCCATTTGTTTTCCGAATTTTATTTCAATTTTAATTTCTCTTTTTTTTTTGTTAATATTTTGCAGTGGTATTGGAATGACCAAAGCCGATCTCATTAATAATTTAGGAACAATTGCAAAGTCTGGAACAAAAGCATTTATGGAAGCGTTGCAAGCCGGTGCTGACATTTCTATGATTGGTCAGTTTGGTGTTGGTTTTTATTCTGCTTATCTTGTAGCCGATAAAGTTATTGTATGCTCAAAGCACAATGATGATGAACAGTACATTTGGGAATCATCAGCTGGCGGTTCATTTACAATTCGATCAGATACTGGAGAACCGCTAGGACGTGGTACAAAAATTGTCCTGTATTTTAAAGAAGATCAAGCTGAATATTTAGAAGAAAGAAAAATTAAAGACGTAGTTAAAAAGCATTCACAATTTATAGGATATCCGATAAAATTAGTTGTTGAAAAAGAACGTGACAAAGAGTTAAGTGAAGATGAAGAAGAAGAAGAAGAAGAAAAGGAATCAAAGGAACAAAATGAAGGGGTTAACGAACAACCTAAAATAGAAGATGTAGGAGAAGATGAAGAGAAGAAGGATGAAAGTGAGAAAAAGAAAAAGAAGAAAACTATTAAGGAAAAATATGTAGAAGATGAAGAATTAAATAAGACTAAACCAATATGGACGCGAAATCCAGATGAAATTACTCAAGAAGAATATGGCGAATTTTATAAATCTCTAACAAATGATTGGGAAGATCATTTGGCTGTTAAACATTTTTCAGTTGAAGGCCAGTTGGAATTCAGAGCTCTTTTGTTTGTACCACGTAGAGCACCTTTCGATTTATTCCAGAATAAGAAAGTTAAGAACAATATTAAATTATATGTTCGACGTGTATTCATTATGGATAATTGTGAAGAATTAATTCCAGAATACTTAAATATAATGAAAGGTGTTGTAGACAGTGAAGACTTGCCATTAAACATTTCTCGTGAAATGTTGCAGCAAAACAAAATCTTAAAAGTAATTCGCAAAAATTTGGTTAAAAAATGCATCGAATTATTTGAAGAACTTGCTGAAGACAAAGAAAATTACAAGAAATTCTATGAACAGTTTAGCAAAAATTTAAAGCTAGGCATACATGAAGACAGTCAAAATAAGAAAAAATTGTCCGACTTGTTGCGTTATCAAACATCAGCCAGCGGTGATGAAATGTGCTCTCTAAAGGAATATGTTTCTCGTATGAAAGAAAGTCAGAAACATATTTACTATATCACTGGTGAAAGTCGTGAACAAGTCGCTAATTCTGCTTTTGTTGAACGTGTCAAGAAACGAGGTTTCGAAGTCGTGTATATGACTGAACCCATTGATGAATATGTTGTTCAACAATTAAAAGATTACGATGGTAAAACTTTAATATCCGTCACAAAAGAAGGTTTAGAATTACCAGAAGATGAAAATGAAAAAAAGAAGAAAGAACAAGATAAGGAACGTTTCGAAAACTTATGCAAAGTAATGAAGGACATTTTAGATAAAAAAGTTGAAAAAGTAGTAGTTAGTAACAGATTAGTTGAATCTCCATGTTGTATAGTTACATCCCAGTACGGTTGGTCGGCTAATATGGAACGTATTATGAAGGCACAAGCTTTACGCGATGCCTCAACTATGGGCTATATGGCTGCTAAAAAACATTTGGAAATTAATCCAGACCATTCTATAGTAGAAACTTTGCGTCAAAAAGCAGAAGCTGATAAAAATGATAAGGCTGTAAAGGATTTGGTAATTCTACTTTTTGAAACCGCTTTATTATCATCAGGTTTCAATCTTGAAGATCCTCAAATTCACGCTACTCGTATCTATCGTATGATTAAGTTAGGTTTAGGCATTGACGAAGATGAACTTCCACAAACTGAAGAGAAAAGTGATGTAGAAATGAACCAGCAAGAAGAAGAAGATTCATCTAGAATGGAAGAAGTTGATTAATTTTTTACACGGGTTCGTTTTTTCTTCATTTGCATGTTGCTTCTATTACATAAAATATACAAATTAGGTTAATTAGTCCTTAATAAGGACTTGTTCCTTTTATGTGTTAAATATTAATGTAGGCCGTTCTTATTATAGTGTTTTTATATGCACTTAAATAAACAATATTTAATTAATTGTATATATTTTATTTGTAAATGTCACAATTGGAATTAGTTTCATTAAAGTTAAACATTGTCTAATTCGTTAAATTTTTAAGGCTGCGTTAAAGGTCATGCAGTATTTATTTTAGCCTCGAATTATGAATAGATTTCATAGTTTATTAAATATGACATTATTTTTCATTTTTTTTTTCCTGAACAAAATTTATAAGTAGAATAGATTAATACAAAAGTCTTCATAAAACTTTTAAAATTCACATAGATTTTTTATTATGCAATTCGATTAGTATATTTCAGGGACAAAACTCTAAATTAAAAATAATGCATAATAATATTTCTGTCTATATTAGTACAATATTTTGTTCTTCATTTATAGTTTACTTCAAAGTTTGATATAATCAATTTTGTATTTAAAAAAGTGTGTTTTGGGTGGATAAAAACGGTGCTATTACAAATTTTATAGTTAATTTGTTTTAATGCTTACTAATGCGTCGAATGTTAGTGAGGATAACAAATTCATGGTATTCTGTTTTAAGATAACGGAATGTAAATCTTGTGGTTAAAGTTAAAAAAAATTGCAACATCGGCATATGGACTGATCTGTAAGTTTATCGGTTTTATAATTAATTTTATACATGAAGGAAAAGGGTCTGTATTTTGGACAAAAGTTTATTGCACCTAGATCTTTTTCGAATAAAATGATACGCAAGTACAACTCAGTTAATAAAATATGCACTAGAACATTATCATTAACAATTATTTAACCATGTTGTGTCAAATTTTAATATCTAAAAACACTATACCTGTATGTATATTGTGAGTTGTCCGGGATAAAATCACAAGTGATAAATTAATTTTGGTGTAAATCCAAAGTCGTAATATGTTATCAACTGTAATTTTGTATTTTCATTAGGATGATTTCAAATATTTCACTGCAGATTTCTCAGGCGGATGTTCTTAATTTGTAACAAATATCCTTAGTTTCGATAGTGGTATGCAACAGCATGTAGTGAAAAATTGAAAAAGATCGATAAATGCAACGATTGTTCTAAGAAATTAAGATTTTCTTATATAGAAATTATTACGACCAACTGAATATCGTTTTTAAACATGCTTGAATGTGGTACGTGACGTACATTTGCATTAGATCTGAAAAGGATTTATAATTACTTTCAAAATGTATTTTAAAATTTCGATTTTTTTTAATATTAAGTGGTACTATACGTACTTGGTTAATGAAGTGTAGTAAATAACAAGGTATGTTTTCTGTCAAATATTACTGACCAAATATAAATTTTGCGACATTTTTCTATTATATGCATAAGCTTGAAATTTTAATAGTAGATGAGGTATAAGTTACCGAATATGAGTAATATTTTTGTTTTTTAAATGATACCATTCTTCATAATTTCAATTACAGTAATGTTTAGCTTGAAAAATATATCGAAACATCAAAATTTATCGTTTATTTAATAATTTTGACTGACATGTCTATTATTCAGTACTAATTAGTAATCATGTAAGTACCAGGCGATTACTAAAACTAATGTTAAAAAAAAAAAATTAAAAGAGATTTTCATGTATATAGAACCCGATAAATGCAATTTGGTAAGTGATCCGCTATGAATAATTGTATTTTTTCTTGGCGACTTATTGGTGTATATTTGATCATGGGGAACGTTCTACTGGTAGCATCTATAATGGATCGAACAGTTGCTATAATATTCGCATCCTATAATAAAAATGGAAAAGGTTATGATTTAAAGTCCGTAAATAATAATACTTTGATTTAATTATGCAAGATACACTATTGAAAAAAATTAATCTTAAAAACCTACAGAATTATTAGGGCAAATTTTAATTAAATGTTTGTTGTATATCCGCATTTTATTTGAAATTTTTTACTATTCCTCATTTACAAATAACTGAAATTCTTTCGAGCATATTGCAAATGTATCAGTTGATGAATTTTTGTACTGACATTAATTACATGATCTTTCTACTCAGTTTGTAAAGTTACCCGCGGTATTTGTCGATATTCTGGTACTGATGTCATTTTGTATTCATAATAACGTTCTCCATAAGCTGCACGCGATTTTTCATCCATGCTGAACCAAACTTGCCGAGCATCATCGTGTATTTTTTTATCATCGAATGATAAACCTATAAACGTAATTTTATTAATAATAGGGAAATTGCTTATTTCTGCACTAGATACATTAAATATTGTCTCACACTGATTAAGGCGATTTTTCTCAAAAATGACTTCGTCCGAGGATAATACTTGAGGTCGCAATTATTTTGATCACTTTTTTTTAATATTATTCTACACGTCTATAAGTAATTATTTGCTATCAAGAGTCAAGTTCCAAATATTAAACCTATATTATATTTCTTATATAACCGACGATTATGCGATAGAATCATCGCCAGCGGAAACTGGGTCTTCTATATGAATGCAAAAGTGTTAGAATTATATTACGAGATTAGACGATTGTTTAAATATGGGGGATCTGCATGTCGCACAACGTAAACGTTAAGTAATATGTTCTCTCATTGTTTAATAAGAGTCAGAACAGTTCTGAACACGTAATTCTAGAATAAGACTAAATTAATCATTGGTTCATTTTAAAAATTACTTTGAAACATGTTTCAAATAGTCTGTTGTAAAATTGTCTCGTTCGACAGTAATATTACTTCTTTGGAGGTTTAAAACGTTCGAACTAATCAGTTCTATCCTTTAAAAAAAAAAACACTCAAATTTTTTACGTTTTCCCGTCATTCAGGACGGAAGCGTATAAAATGTAAATATATTTTGAAAAAACTAGTCTTTTAGGATGATAAATACATGAAACGTCGGGATGATACTGTATGAATAATCATATCAGTCTGCAACAATGTTAGAAAAAGGAAATTGCCAAATGTATTTGAATCTGAAAAAATATCGTTATAAAGTGTACGTATAAAACTATAAAGAGCAACACACTCGAAAACGCATCATGGACATTCTAGAAATGTTGGTACCGGCTATTTGGTCATGACGTTCGAAATGTTTTTTTTTTGCAATAGGAAACATGATTACTTGTTTATGAACCGCAACAACGTTAATAACTTAAATTCGAACCTGTTGTAAAATTTCCTGGTTCGACAATAATAACATTAATGCTCCATCGACTTAATTCGGCACGGATGCTCAAACTAAACGCTTCTATCGCTGCTTTAATGGCGCACAGTGGCGATCGCATAGCTGACGGTATACGTCCGCTCACACTGGATACGTTTATAATACGACCTAAACAAATGATAATTACAAAATTCATACGTACATATATTACACAAGCGAAGTGGTAATTATTTTGGCAGCAGATTCGTCAAAGTTTCAAGATGTATACAATGACACATAATTATGTACAAGTTACCCAATTTTTTCATTATCTGGTTCACGTGTTGAATGATGTAGTTCGATTAATAGTTTTCGGGATTTATTTCAAACATTATCGTTAAACATAATTTTAGTACCAACTACCGCGGAACGAACTGGGAGATATGTTCCAAGTTAAGTGAATAAATTATGCAGAAATTCTCCTTGTCCCAGACATATTTAGCATGTTAACTTCGGAGCTATATAAAATCCTTTATGCGATTGAAATAGTCACCGCAGAATTCAAATGTAAGATTTTTATTTCGCCCAGACCTATACGCTTTCTCTAGAATAAGTAAAAATAATCACACATCCGCTACTTGCAAAAATCCTTCCCTCTACTAAAAAGAGAAAATATAGCAACGATGTTATAGGTATTTTATTTACATCTGCCATATAGTCTCCTTAATACGAATATCGACTGGCCTTCTTGTTTGACCAATATAGTACTGCTCACATGATACGTACCTGGTACTTGTCCCTGTGGTAAGTCATCTTTGACACTTTTAATCGTATTTACAATTTTTCGGTGGGTATTAAATACAGGTTTGAAAAATAATTGTTCTGCGTACATTCTTTCAATTTAATCTGTAACGTTTTTTTATGTAAGGCAGTTACTACATTAGCGTCAAATGTTTCATTCCCATGAATGATTTTTGTATTTTTTTTTTCTCCAGTGTTTTAAATCGATGAAAAATTCGGCATCTCTGACATATCCGTTAACATGGTAGGATAAAATAGCGCATTGGTTTAGTTCATTTCATACTAAAACAAAAAATTACTAATACGTTCAGACGAATTTTACGTCGGAGTATATTAAGTCTTTTCAAGTAAATATTTGACTTCGTATTGTGATTAAAACTGAAATTACCTTGAGTTTTCTTCAAAGATGGCAGTAGTAGTTGGCAAATTTTAATTACATTCAGAAAGTTTATTTCCATAGCTTTCTGATACATATGCGGCGGTATGCATTCGAACTCTCCTAATACAGCCCAAGTAGTATTATTTATCACAGCCCATAAACCTGAAAATTATATACGACGACATTAACGAAATTATAATGAGAAATTTCATGCATCCAAGTTTATTATTCGCTTTTGGGTTTTTGTTTATATATAAATTTTATATCGTCGATTGTTAATTGTGTCGTTTTCACATATTCGCTAGAAAAAATTATTTAAAAATACTGTTTTATCAGATAATTTTTATAAATTGTGTATCTCGGTAATTTTTTACACTATATATTATTTTTATAATTTACATTTCTATATTCACTTGATAATGGTTTATCAGTCGAAAAGTTTTATAATGAATTTTAGTGATTTTTAACTTCGTTTTTTTTTTTTTAATCACTACATTCCAAACTTTTCATATTCATACTTAATAAATTCAATTATATTACAACCAAAATTAGCAAAAAATTTTAATAAGCTATAACAATAATAGAATAAATTATAAGGAATAACACTATATAAAAAGGCAATTTTACCAAACACACTGTATGGCAGCGTAATTTTTATCGATATGCGTAATAAACGGTTTCGAAACAGAATAAAAACTTTCCAGAGATGATTGCCATCGAGTTAATAAAATCGTATAGAGCAATTATGACAAGTATTGTCATTAGAACATTAATATATCAGATTAATAAACACATTAATATTTTATTAGTAAAAAATTATGTAAATATAAACCACGAATTTATCAATACGAGGTTTGATCCATACTGTATGCATCGAGAAAAAATGTTAACGATTAAACAATTTAAAACAGTATTGGATGATCGCCTCTATTAAAAAATATGAAACGATATGAGATATAATGGGTTAGCGAAACAATATTTTCTCAGAATAAATAGCCGAGACTAAACAACGTTAATATTTACACCGAATTATTTCAATACGCAGGTTATTAGCGGACACGGTTTATTCACAGATTATTTATACAAGTATAGAATAGTGCATTCGAATAAATGTGCAAGATGCAATTTTACCGATGATATAAACCATATACCGACAGGGTGCAACCACGGAAATGCTGATTTTGCAAATATTACTGTCGCTGAATTGGTATATGTAGTGTATTTTGCAACACTAAAATGTTCTACGTTGTACAAAATGTATGTTCATATTTTTGTAATAAAGTTATAAATGGTTTCTTATTCTTCGTTTCGTTATTTCCTAAGTTAGAGGTTTTCCTAGTGGCGACGAGGATGTTGAATTTTCGAACATTAATGTGAAAATTATAAAAATTGGTAATACAAAATTAAAAAAAAAAAAAATGGCAAATATGGAAGAATTGCACTTTCCAAGAGAACATATTTGTAACATGAATTTAATCCGTAAAAAGATGATTTTAAAGTATGGACCGAAATTTTTGAAATGTATTGCCACGTAAATACTATTACAGGAACAAATAAAAAAGCCGTATTTTTAACATTGGTTGGTGCAAAAATGTATACCATTGTTAGAGCAATGGTAAAGAAGCCTCAAGAAATTTGAAACGCTTACGAATAAAATTAAAAATCATCTTAAGCCTCAACCAACGTTAACAGTAGAACGCAGTAAATTTCATTCCCGTATACATTTGGAAAATAAAACAATTGCAGACTTCATAGAATTACAAAAGATAGGTCAAACTTGCGATTTTAAACAGATGCTAGAAGAAGCATTACGTGACCAAATTGTTCATGGAATTCGAGACGAAGCATTAAAAAAAAAAGCTATTTCAAGAAGTAGAACTGGATTATAAACGAACGTTGGAAATTATAAATTCTTGGGAAGGAACAAGAATAAGTTTGGAAATGGATAAGAAACTAAATTATCAGAAAGTAAATTACATTCGAGGTAAACAGGTTATAAACTCAAGAAATGAAGTAAGTACAAAATGCAGTTGTTGTGGTTATACTAATCATGTATTTAAACATTGTAGATACAAAGAATATTATTGTCGTATATATGTAATCGTAAAGGTCATTCGAAAAAGTTTGTTTTCAAAATAAAACCGTAAAAAATATATTCATAAACAAGACAGCGTTGTCTTGTTTATGAATATATTTTTAATGTTTTTATTTTTAAAACTCGTTTTTATCAGCGCTGATAAAACTGAGAGGTATACAAAAAATAGTGGTCAAAATAAATCGTATAAATATGGAAATAAATTGCGTAACACAAATAAAAATAGTATTAATATAATTGAAAATGATGAACATATGTTTTTAAATGTTGAAATAAAAGGAATTAATTTTAAAATGGAAATAGATAATAGAGCTGCAATTTCAGCTGTAAATGAAAAAACTTACGATACACATTTTAAGGATATAGTTTTAAATAGACCAAATAGTTATCAAAAAGCATACGATGGTAACATTATAAATACTATAGGGTATATTTTTGTAAAAGCCAGTTTAAATAAAAATATTGCTAAAAAGTTACGATTGTTTGTAATTAGAGGTGGAAGTCATCCGCTCTTAGGAAGGAAATGGTTTCTATCTGTACGAATAGAATTACAAATAAAAGTAAATGATTTAATCATTAATAATATAACATCAGATAATGCTCAAAATGTTGATAAAATTATTAATGAATATCCAGAAGTTTTTACAGATAAATTGGGAACATATAAATGGAATAAATGTGAAATAGTATTAAAAGAGAATGCCAAACCAAAATTTTTCAGACCTCAACCATAACCATTAGTGTTAAAAGAAAAAGTTGGAAAGGAGATTGATCGATTGGTGGAAGGAGTCTTAAAATCTGTACAGACAAGTTCGTTCCTGTATCAAAAGGTGAAAATAAATTAAGAATTTGTGGTGATTATAAGGTAAGTTTAAATCCACATATTATCGTTGTGAGATATCCATTGCCGAATATTGAAGAATTATTTACTAAAATTGCAGGAGGTGAATATTATTCTAAAATCGATTTATCTCATGCATATCAACAATTAGTTGATGTCGAAAATATTTAACTCATAAATGTTTGTTAGAACCAAATAAACCTTTTTATGGTATAGCATCAGCGCCGGGTATTTTTCAACGTGAAATTGAAAAAATATTTTTAAATATAGAAAATGTTTGTTATTTAGATGATATTTTAATAGTGGGAAAATCTGAAAATGAACATTTACAAAACTTACATACAGTTTTAAACCGTTTAAAAGAATGCGGATTAACTGTAAATTGTAATGAATGCCAGTTTTTAAAAAAATAAATTTCATTTTATCTTACGCTTCTGTGATAACTCCAAACATTTCAACTACTACTACACCTACTCCTGCTGCTCCTCAATTTTCAAGTGATACTAACAAGTTTATGGAAATTCTTCAAAGACTTGAAGCCTCTCAACAAACTCTTATTCAAAAACTAACAACTCTTGAAGAAAGAGTCTTATCTCTTGAAGACCTTCAAAAAGTATTACCGAAAAATCCGAGTAAGAAAGGGAAAAAATGACTCCTATTTGGCATCTTAAAATTGTATGCTGGAATGCAAATGGTCTACTCCTCAGGAAAATCGAATTTGAGTCCTTCCTTCATATGCATGATATTGATGTGGCTCTACTTTCAGAGACTCATCTTGCCAGCTACATAAATCAATCTACATTTCATAACTATTCAGTCTACCTTGCTAACCACCCCAGTGGAATGGCAAGAGGAGGGGCTGCGGTCGTTATCAAGAATTCAATTAAGCATTATGCTAATGGTATGTTTGACAGTGACAGTATCCAGTCCTCAATTATATCTATAGAATTAAATAATCACACAGTTAATGTTGGTAGTATTTATTGCCCACCTCGTTGTCCTCCTCGTGAAGCTGACTATGATGCATTATTTAATCATCTGGGTAGATATTGGATTCTTGGAGGAGACTTCAATGCCAAGAATCCAACATGGGGATCAAGAATTTGCACTCCACGGGGACGAGTATTGCTTAAGTCAGCAATTCGTGCTAACTGTCAGATTATTTCGCCAGGAAGTCCTACTCACTGGCCCTCTGACATCAACAAGATACCCGACATAATTGACTTCTTTCTTACCAAGGGTATGCCGGTACATCATTTTAAGGCTGAGTGCATAGCCGATCTTAGTTCTGATCATGTACCCATACTGCTATCATACCTTATCTCACCGGTTAAAATTAATCATCCACCACAATTGGCAAATAAAAGTACTGACTGGGAAAGATTTCGAGAACTAATTGATCTCTATATTAACCTCAATATACAATATCATGTACCGTCAGATATCGATGCAGCAGCTGAAAATTTCTCATCTCTCCTATCACACTGTGTCCAGTCTAGTACTCAGTATTTTGAACAACCCCCAACTGAAGTCAGATATTCCAACTTCATTCGTCTCTTGGTCCATCGAAGACGCCAAGCAAGAAAAGCCTGGCAAAGACATCGTACTATTGAAAATAAATCTGTTTTCAATAGATTGTCTAAAGATACTACACGTGCCATTCGTCAGTGGAGGAACAATTCATTTTCCAATTACCTATTGTCTCTTGGCTCCACTAAAGAAGCCAACTACTCATTATGGACTGCCGCTAGGCGAATTCGCCGTCCTACTCGGCCTTATTTTCCTTTGAGGAAGGAAGATAACTCATGGGCTCGGAGTGATTCTGAAAAAGCATATGTTTTTGCCAAACATTTTGAGCATGTTTTTGAGGATAATAGCATTCAATCCTCAATAGCTCCTTCCTGTCCTAGTACATCTAATGGCAGAATTAAACCAACTTCTCCCCTCGAAGTAGCCAAGGTTATTGATAGCCTAAAGTCTAACAAATCACCGGGACATGATAGGCTTTCTCCTGTTGTGTTCAAAGAACTGCCAAAGAAGGGGATTGTCTATCTGTCGACGATGATAAATGCTTGTATTCGTCTGCGGTATGTACCTCGCACTTGGAAGATTGCGAAAATGATCATGATTCACAAACTAGGGAAACCAGCCGAGGATCCTGGATCGTACCGGCCCATTTCCCTACTTCCTATCATTGCGAAAATCTTTGAAAACATTATTTCGCAGCGTCTTCGAACAGTTATTGTAAACAAACATTTGATACCAGATGTTCAGTTTGGATTTCGTGAAAAGCACGCAACCGTTGAGCAAATTCACCGTGTTGTACATACTGCAACTCAAGCACTTGAGAACAAAGAATTTGCTACAGCAGTTTTTCTAGATGTTAGTGCAGCTTTTGATAAAGTTTGGCACCTTGGTTTAATTCACAAAATTAAAAGATATTTTTCACCGGGCTTTTGCAGACTACTTATGTCATACTTAACTGATCGACAGTTCTACATACATTTTGGATCAGCGACTACGCACTACATTAGCATTCGCGCTGGTGTTCCACAAGGCTCTGTACTTGGTCCTATACTCTTCCTACTTTATACTATGGATATTCCTCAAACTCCTGAGACAACAACAAGTCTTTTTGCAGACGACACTGCAATAATTTCACATAGTCGCAGTTATGTTACAGCTGCATATATTCTTCAAACAGCTGTAGACAATATTTCAACTTGGGCTCATACCTGGAAAATTAAATTAAATGACAGCAAGTCAGTACGAGTAGACTTTTCTCTCCGACACCATGGTTACATTCCAACTTATTTGGATGGTAAACCGGTTCCAGTATCTAACTCTGCTCGCTATTTAGGTCTGCATCTTGATTGTAAGCTCAATTGGCACGAGCATATTAGAAGAAAACGGAAAATGTTGGACCTTCTGCTCTCCAACTTTCGATGGCTCCTTCAGCCTAATTCTGAGCTTAGTCTCGAAAGCAAGAGGCTCATCTATACGTCAATTTTCCGACCAGCATGGAGCTATGGTGCAGAGATCTGGGGATCTGCAGCCAAATCTAATCTCGAAATTCTCGAAAAATTTCAAAACAAATTCATGCGTATGATTTCAAGAGCACCTTGGTTTGTCTCGAACGCCCAACTTCGTATCGATCTCAAAATCGATCCAGTTCCTGTTATTATCCACCAGAAGTCAAACAGCTACATTAATCGTCTTCACCTTCATCCGAACGTTGAAGCAATCTTACTATTAGATGATTCTAATGATACCCGACGGCTGAAAAGAAAACATCAGCTGGATCTTATTAATATTTAATTTTATTATTTTATAAAATAATTTAACTACATGTGAAATTCTCCTATAATTAGTTATGGTAAATGTAATTAGTTTTACAGTTCCAATAAAATCTTTATATAAAAAAAAAAAAAAAAAAAAAAAAAAAAAAAAAAATTTTGGGATACATTTTGAATGAAAATGGAATATTTTCTGATTCGGGGAAAATTAAAGTAATAGTTGAAAGTAAAACACCTAATAGTGTAAAAGAAGTGCAGATGTTTCTTGGTCTTATTACTCATGTGATGAAATTTATTACAGATGCATCAACATTATTAAAACCCTTATATTAATTATTGAAAAAAGGAAATGATTTTAAATGGAGTAAAGAGTGTCAACAGGCATGGATTAAAGTAAAACAAATATTGAAAGAATCAAAATTTTTAGTACATTTTAACAATAAATATCCGATAAAATTAAAATGTAACGCTAGTCCAGTAGGAATAGGTGGAGTATTAATTTATGAAATTGATGGAAAACCAGTTGCTTATAGATCGCGTACACTGACTTTATTTTAGAAACAGATCATAGACCTTTAACATTTATATTTTAGGTGAATATGGACAAAATACATTTTTAGTCATCAGAGATCAGTATTCAAAATGAATTGAAATATATTGGGTAACATCAACAACATCAAAAAAGTTAGTAGAAGTTTTTAGAGATTATTTTTCACGATGGGGCATTGCAGAAGTATTGGAAACGGATAATGGTCCACAGTTTATCTCAAACGAATTTAAATCATTTTTATCAAATAATGGAGTCAAGCATCTCGCAGAAGCACCATATCACGCACCGAGTAATGGTGCAGCCGAAAATACTGTTGGAAATTCTAAAAATAAATTGAAGAAAATGTTAGCATCCGGAGCAACTTTGGAAGAAACAACATCAAGATATTTATTAACAGATCACATAACAACAAAGAAACCGCCAACAATATTACACTTGAATAGACAATTAAGAACAAGATTTACAGCATTAATACAACAAAAAGAAGAAATAGAAAAGAAATATTTTACTGGGAAACGAGAGATTTAAGAAGTAACGGTTAACATTCAGAAAGAAAATGGAGAGATAGTAAGAAGACATGAAGATCAAATTATTAAATTAGAAGAGACAGAAGGGAAGAGCCCGAGAACTGTAACAAAGGAGAAAAATGAGGAAGAGAGTAAAGAAAAAGAAGAGGAAAAAGTTGGACGGTTGAACAATGATAATCAGGTGAATAATCAGGAGGAGAGACCGAGCATACCAAGAAGTTCACGGAGAAAATGCAGACCTCCAGATCGATTAAAGTTATAAACAAAAATAAAAATTAAGGATTGTATTAATTAATCTTTAAATTTCTTTTAATTTAAGCATTTTGTTCAAGTGTATATATATAAGAAAAAACAATATTTTTGTTGAAAGTGTTGTAGTGTATTGGGCAACACTGTAAAATGTTCTACGTTGTACAAAATGTATGTTCATATTTTTTTAATAAAGTTATAATTGGTTTCTTTCTTATTCTTCATTTCGTTATTATAAAGCGTAAGTCTTCCTAGGGATACGACAGTAGATAAGCGGTTCAAAACATTTAATAATTTCGCAATATCGGAAATATCACATCGCAAAATACATCTATATTTATTGTAAACAAATTAACTGTATAAGATTTCTTTAGTGTAAAGTGCGTTGATCAGAGCACCGTAAACTGAATTGGATGGGCTCTTTTCAGTTCGCTTAAATTACATGTATCGCAGTTATAAATAAATTTACCCCCATCGTATTTTACGAACTGGGAACAAAAAAAATAAAAATAAAACATTTCTAAAATGAAAACAGCTAATCGAATCAAAGTAATTAAGTCAATTTATCGCGTAAATTTATAAAAATGTGTAAACGAATCGAACGAAAATTAAATTTTAAAATTAAAATTAAAAATTTTATTACCGGGGGCACCGAGTGGTAAATTTTCAGCGATATAATCGCGAACTGCGAAAATATCGTTTTCCGATGTCATGTCTAATTTGACGATATGTACACGACCAGAACATTCGTCTTTTAACTTTTTTCCATCTTCCTTGCGAGAAAATCCAGCGTACACCGTAAAGCCCTGAAATAACGAGCACAGTCTAATTTGATAAAATCCAGTTTAAGCGTAAAACGTAACAGTTGTGAAATTAAAAGGTTAATCATTTATTAGTAAGGAAAATTAGCTAACTAAACAAAAGAAAATGAATTATTATTTTCAGCAATGAAGGAAAATGGAATTTGTTAAATTTGATTCTTCTAACTGTTAACAAGTTCTGCCTGTATGCGTGAATTTTCTTATTTCATAAATTCCCGTTCAGCGGTTTATATTAGTCTGTTCATCCCATCCTTAGCCTACCGAGCCTGCGCTTCTTTTGTCGATTATTTATTTAAATTAATGCGCCATATACGGCCACTAATGGCTAGAGACACGTAGGTAAATAATCATTAAATTAGACGATATAGCCCAGTATGCTGCAGGAACAGGATGAGTTTGCACAGCGTATTGTCATCATCAACGAGTGTAGCTGCGAGGAAAATGAAAGACCGTAGTATTCTGTAGGATGTATTGAGGACACTCTGTCAGTATGCGTTGGACAGACAGCACAACATTGCAGGCCGTATACAACAGAGCTTCTGATCTATTAAGAAAACAAACATGTGTTAGTATGGGCCGATCGGAGTCTGCTGATAACTACATCATCTCTCCGATGTTGTATGCGTCTTCTCCAAGTTGTTATTTTTTGGTTTGATAGATACTAGTTTGTTTGATGTTGGTGCGAAGTACTATTTTTCTTGTCATAACTGAAAAATAATGACGATCTCATGTACCTCTCGAGATCTACGAATGGAACTAGTAAATTAGGCACGGGTAATACAGTTGCTACTTCTTTTGCTGCCCTATCTGCTAGTTAATTTCCAGTAATTCCATTAAGTGCTCGGTTTCAGAAGAATGTAATGGATCGTTCAGTATTTTTCATAATTAATTCTACAATTGTTTCCGCTATAGGATGTCCATTGTTGTTAGATACATTATAAATAGCGTTCAAAGCGCTTCCTTCGTTTCTTGTATGAAATGTAGTATTTCTTATTTACCGTCTCTCTCTCTAATAATACGTGCCGAGTACTTTAATTATTTCAAATAATCGTTACTAATTCAAGTTACTCTCGTAAACGTTGCAAGATTATTACTTATGTTAACTGTGTCGCTTATAAAATCGAAAGGAGGAAGCAGTTCAAAACCGAAGAGCGTCCGATGCAATACGGGGCGAAGTTGAAATTTTTGTAATCGGATTAAAATAAAATCGACGATCATTTATATGAATAAACGAAATTTTCGTAAAAGATTTAATTACATTATGAAGTTTGAAGTAAATTTTCAAATTTAAAGAAAATTCTGTACGAAAATGCCAAAAGTAAGGTAATTCCAAAGTACGAGATGAAGTTTACTTCGAATTATTAATGAATTAATTATAATAATAATAAGCTATATATATATATATAAAATAATAATAATAATTTACGATACTAGCGTGTTTTATTTCCATCATACCCAATCGTCTAACTGACTCGCTAGCGAATAACCGATAATGTTGTCGCAGCTAGTTATTAGTACAGCCTTCCCGGCAGCGGATACCTAAAAATAAAAATCAAGTACGATTTTGCTCCTCGAATTACTTCATAGATGATGACGATGATAAAAAAATACATCTTAACTATTTAATAATTCGAGCGTGCTAATTTATTTCGTAAATAAATTCTGGAAACGTTACTATAATTATTCGTACGTTAGCTACGTTTTATATAATAAAGTTCTATATATATAAATTTATATAGGTATTAAAAAACAATATTTCCCGATGTCAAATTACTTATTTTAATATCAATGTTCACAAAATTAACGTTATATTCCCTTTCAAAGAAATTTCAGTTCTTCGCTTAATATATCAAAATTTAATTTTTTTTTTTTTTTTTGTTCACTAATCTACATTATCAGTAAACGGATACAATTGGATAACGTTGCAATGATAATCAAATCGGAATTATTCGGATTGATTAACATCTACGTGTAATTAAATCGAAATAATTTCGAACAATGCACTATAACTTAACCGAAAATTGAACAAAACGTAACGATGTACAGCCCGGATATAACTTGTAATATAGCGTCTATCTGTACTATTATTATTATTATTATTTAAATTAATGCGCCATGTTGGACAGACAGTGCAATGTTGCAGGCCGTACACGATGAAGCTTCCGATCTATCAAGAAGATAAGCATGTGTTAGATTAATAATATAAGGTACGCAGATGACACGGTAATATTAGCAGAAAATGCGGAAGATTTGGGAATATTGTTGAAATTATTAGAAAGAACCGGTGATAAATATGGTATTACAATTAATACTAAGAAAACTAAAGTAATGGTGACAGTAGATCAAAGTAAACTAAAGATAATACTAAGTAATGTGGAATTAAAAGTAGTGAACAAGTACAGATACCTCAATGCATGGCTAAACAAAGCCGGGGATTCGAAGTTAAATGCAGGATAAGGCAAGAGTAGCATTTATAAAAATGAAAAAAACATTAACTTCGCATGGAATATCTCTTGAAGTAAGACTCAAGAGTTTTAAAATGCTACGTATGGTCAGTGTTGCTGTATGGTTGCGAAACATGGACGCTGAAGGCTAAAATAATCAAAACTATAGAAGCCTTCGAAATGTGGCGTTATCGCCGTATCATGTCGTGGACAGCAAATAAGAAGAATAACCAAGTATTGGACATATTGAAAAAAGATAAAGAATTGTTGAATCAAACGAAGGAAAACAGCGTAGACACATATTAAGAGGTCCGAAATATGTACTGCCGCAGACCATAATCATGGGAAAAGTAGCAGGAAAAAGAAAAGTAGGCAGAAGAACGATTGCTTGACTGGATAATATCCGAAAATGGTCGTCGATGGAGGTATATTGTTTCACAAGGCCAGAGACCGAAAATTATATCAAGAAATTGTCGTCATAGTTTCTACCAACGACTGAGAACAATTGGACAAAAGAAGAAGTTTAGTGTGGCCCAATCGGAGTCTGCTGATAACTACACTGTCTCTCCGATGTTTAAGTGTATCTTTCAAGATGTTATTTTTGATTTGATAGATCGTAGTTTGTTTGATGTCAATACGGATTGTCATTCTTCTCTAGCCATAACTGAAATAATTATGATTTCATGAACCTCTTGGTAAATTAGATTATCTTTATATTTAATTTCTAATAATACAACGAACATTAATCATTTCCATACAGATTCGGTTATATGATTTGTTTCGTCTTCATTCCGATATTAAGTTTCTACTTTTGAGTCGCTTATTTTATTTATACGAATTGTCCGTAGTACATCGAAATAAAATTACGAACGCGAGCTAATAAATAATTACGATATTAAAAATAAGTAAAATTAAGAGGGGAAATAGTCTAACTTATCTACGTTAAATAAGAAAGAAAAACCAATTTAACAAAAATGTAATTATATTAATTTTGCGTACAAGAGTATACGTAATTAATACGGAAACATATACCGGACGGTAGATAATCTAAATTTATTATCGGGATAAATCACCGGACTTAATCCAATTAAATTAATTATTAAATATTTATTAATACCGGTACTTATTTAATTTAATAATTAAAACGGTATCTTTAAAAAAAAAATACAATATATGTATTATATGGTAAGAGGCGAATTCAATCGTTCACTTTTGTATTTCTTTTTAATTATCCTATCTCGTTCGTAATAGGAATGTCAGGATAATTTAAACGACTCCTAACAATATTCTGAACTTTCCAAAACCTGTTCTTGCACATTCTCCATACCGGATCTATTAATTGTTTGACAAATAGGTTTAATTTCCGCAATAAAAAAAAAAAAGAAAAAAAACAGAAATCGTATTAATGATTGTTGCTTAACTATTAACATATTAGAAACAGCTGTAAAGAGTAAATGTAGAAGATAACGATTAAAGAAGTGGTATAAAAAATTAAATAATAATTTTTAAATACATATTTATAAACAAAAATTTTAAACGGTATCTTTGACGATGTGTATATTATACATATTCTTTATTTACGATCACATATAAAAATATTCATTACTTTATATAATAATCATCTGGATGAGTATAAATCATCTAATCTCATAATACGCGATACAGAAATAGGAGTACAGGCAGTTGTTCTTAATCGACTTTTTGACTCCGATATTTACGATACATACCGCGTCGTTCTTGAATGTTTAAAATCAGGTTTTGGTTTTTACATCCTCGTTTATACACACGTAGGTATATATACAGGAAACGCAACACGCACACTCACACTGACGATTAGAAATAGAATACTTCTCGAAACGTTATGTACAAAATCTGACGGGATTTGTTCAAATAGTTTCATACGGCGTATCGTATCATTATGTAATTTTGACGAATTAATTTTTTCAAATATAGTTCTCCCAGTAATATAGGGTTCTACCTGATCAGTACGATGTTTTAAATCGATACGGAACTTATATTAAACTCGAAAAATATAAATATTCACTGGTATATTTTTTAAAATATTCGAAAAAAAAAAATTATACTCACGAACAAGTTATGATAGAAAATGGTAAAACCGACGCTGATTAAAAGGAACGAAACGAACAAAGCAAAACAGGATACTTGAGATAATCGTAAAGTATTTAAAATCGTCGATACGATAACGGCCGAAGCGTGAGAAAATACGATCGGTAGCAGACATCTATCCAACAAATCCCACTGAATTTCATCTGGTTGTGGTTGTTGCTGTTTCTTCGACATGCTTTTCGACAGTAAACTATTTAATAAATTATTATATATAATTCGATATTATCTAATTAAATTCATTAATTAGTCGTATATAAATAGCTAAATAATTTAATATAGTAAACGCGGTATTAAACCGGACGAAATCGTCGTAATATTTAGAGGTGGTTTTCGAGAAAAAAAAAAAAAAATTGGCGTTTTGCCAAATTGCGTTAGTAAGAAGTTTTTATTTTTCCTTGTTTTAATAAATTTTCAAAGAGATACAAATAACAATCTCGATCATATAATGGGAGAAGGTGTGTGCTTGAGCAGTATATTTTTAAATTCTCCTAATATATAACGAGCCCGACTTCGTTATGTTTAAATATGGGACAACGACGATGACAATTTTTTTGCTATTCAACTATTTTCGTTATAATACGCGTAGACGGTGCATATGAACAACCCAGTGGAGAGGAGGCTAATAAGCGTTCTATCGATTAAAAAGGTTTTTTTTTTTAATTTAAATTTTCAATTTTTTTAATTTTAAAATTCGATTCGACGTATACTTTTAGTTAATAATAGAAAGTAAGATAGAAATGAATCAACCGGTATGAAAAAATAAACAACAAAAAACACGTTAAAATTTTTCTTTACGAAAAATCACAAAAAAGTTTTTCGGCTGTCAGACCATTATCGAGTGAATATTTTAAAAACATAAAAAATATAAAATGAAAAAAAAAATAATTTAACATTACAGTTCATAAAAACTGAGCAAAATGAAGAACAGTAAAAATTAAACGATCCGACAGCGAGTTAATTAATACTGTTCTTTATTTTGCTTAGTTTTTGTGAATTGTAATCTTAAAGTAATATTTTTTCATTTTATATTTGTTATCTTTTTAAATATTCACTCGATAATGGCTTAAAAATCGAATTTTGCGATTTTTCATAGAGAAAAATTTTATTCCACATTCTTTAAACCTGTATATGTATATATATATATATATATATATATATATATATATATATATATATATATATCTCGCCTTTATCGATGTAGAAAAATACTTTAAACACATGCAATTGGAATATACTAAAAAATATACCCGAAAAAAAAAAAAAATTAATCGAAGACATATCAGATTTATAGACGCGTTATAATAAAGACCAAAAATAAGGAAAATAAAGATAAAAGATACGGAAAATTAAGTGAAAATAAAAAAGATAGTAAGACGTCTGTCACCTGTCTTATTTAATGTGTGAATTAGCGATAAAATGATCGGAAAGTAAAATGCAATACGGTAATTACAATAGGCCGAAGTTAAATATGTTCGTGTTTGTAGACGATATTGTTCCATGCTAGCAGAAAACGAACGAGACCTAAATCGAACGAATCACATTTTTAAAAACACGAGAATAATACATAGGTTACGAGATAAAAAAGAAATAAGAAACTAAAACAAAAAGACGTACGGAGCGTTTTACTTTATCGCTCGTAGGTTTGGACGATAGATAAAAAGACGCAAAATCAGTTGGAAAAAACCTTCAGTGTCCGACTAGAATGGAAAGAATAGCCTGGACAGAGAAAATTAGTAACAAAGAAGTATTTAAGGAAAATTAAAAGAAAGAATATGGATAGGTCATATTTTCAGACACACGATGAACATTTAACACAAATAATTGAACGCACACTATAGTAGGGAAAACATCAAAAGACAGGCTAAGAATGAAATATATCAAATACAGTACGATGGACCAAGCAACAGGATATAGTAACGTGAAAAAAATGACGTTATCCGCAGAATTCTGACATTTCGAATTAGCTCTGTCCACTAATCCTAACAAAATCGAGGAATTACGTAATTTCGTCATTATCGTCGAAATATTCTTTCATCCGAAACACAACTAATATTTTAATCGATATAAACTTCAAAATTAACAGATTATTTTAATTTATACGAAATTCAAATAAAAAATGCACATTACTAATCAAATTAAATATAATTCACCAATCAAATTATGCTAATATACAGTTCATCATGTTACAAAAATAACCTGCAATGGAAAAGAAAAATTATATAAAGTTATTATTATTAGGAAGTGAAATAAAATGAATTTATACCGACAGAAAAACTTTTAATACACATTCTGATGTTTTTATCATAATCTAGGATATATATATATATATATATATATATATATATATATATATATATATATATATAAAATACCGTTTATTTTGAGTAACTAGCCCATTCGTTTACAAAGTTATAATAAATCTCTTCAAAACTACCACTACCAGAGGCTTTGAATACTATGCATATATTAGAATGTATCTTCATTTACCAGTGAATCAAACCACCTACAAATCATAAACTACACTATCAAACCAACACGTTATAATCGTAAGCAAACAAGAAAGCATATAAAGTAGACAAATACAATCGTAGATGTTAGATGCTATATGTTTTAACGCGTCATTTTTTGTTTAGTTTACAATTTCGTAAATTACTGGGAATATTTCAAATAATTGCGATTGAAAATTGTTTACGTTTTGTGTTTTATCTACATCATTTGTTCTATCTAATTTATACACGAAAACAAAGATGTATATGAGCTTTCGGCGTATTCATGGAGAATTTGCCTTTATAATAGATAACAGATTTCCATTCAATTATTGTAGTCTGCCGAGTTATTGTAAAATGTACGTAACTAATTTAATTTTAATTTAATTCGTAATATATTTTTATAAATCAGTTAATTTATTATTTAATAACCGTCGTGTTTTTGCCAATTTACTGAGAGTTTATTTATAATTGATTTAGATTTATTATATACCCTACAGACGCCGTCTACTTAACTAAATACATTTTTATAGGATTTAGAATTTATAAATTATATATATATATATATATATATATATATGTTATTATTCCGTTGTGGATTGACAATTTATTAAGAATTTATTAACCAGATCTCCATCGTATGGAACTATTAAGTTTTATTTCGTTGGTCGTAAATTTATTAAGAATTTATACGAGAAAGACGTAGTCAATTTATTAAGAATTTATTATAATCGGATTAAGAATTAATTTATTTATCCTGATCGTCAATCTAATATAATATCAAATATATTCCAAGTAGTTTATACAGAGATAATTATAATTTATAGGGAAACTTACTTAGTGATCCGGTTAAAATTTATAATACGGATTATTAGTTTTTCCGAGTCCAGTTATTGCTTCGATAGACTTATAAACGAACATTAAATATTTTAACATTTCGATACTTTTAAAAACTATCGTAGACTATTCGAACTTATTTAATTGTCAATTAAAAATTATTAAACACTATTTTAAATCAAATGCGTATAAGCAATTTAGAAACCGAAATATATAAAAGACATTCGCGAAAAAATATAAAATATAAATAATAATTAATAATGTAAAATAAAAACCTGTCGCTGCATCGATCCGGCAACTAATGGCGATGACTGAAAGATATTGACGTCTCTTAAGACTGTTCGCCCAGGACGGTAATTTTGTTATAATGAATTCCGTTAAGATGTTACAGCATTAAATAGTTATTAAAATTGTTCAATTTTTTTACAGATTCTTTAAAATTTAATATTATTATTATTATTCGGAATTATAGCGCAATGTAAACAGAAAATGACAATTTAATGTAAAGTATAAATTAATCGAAATCTAATTAAACGACATGTATCGCTTGGCGACTAGTTCCTAAAATTACTAACGTTCAAACACCTGAAATAAAGGCGTAATAAAATGAATAAATATAAACAAAAATAATTAAATTCAAAACAATGATTTATTTACTTTTTCATTCATTTATATATATATATATATATAATATCATCATCATCACCATTAAGTGCCATCTCCGTACGGTGTTAGGCGACTACTTATACATCCTTTGTTATACAGTATAAGTAGAATACAATGCAAATTATAATATGGCGCTGGCGTAGATAGACACACACACCCGGGAGAACTGATTGTAATCGCTTTGTTGTCACGATACAATGCAGTACCACCTGTTATTGTAGTGTTCTATATATATTGTTTACCAGCGCGCATATGGTGTTGTGCGTGGTGGTTTACCATTGCCTTCCACGCCATAATCAAATCAAATCAAATATATTTAATCCGTTACAGTTTTACAAATGAAGTATGTTTAAATCTAACTGCCTATGCGCAAACATTGCGCGAATGGCAGAGTACAATTGATATATTATATCGGTGTTATTCATGCTCAACTAGGTCGCGTTCCCACACGCGCACATGCTATAAAGAGAGAAACCGCATCGCGAGTTTATTACAACCGTATACAGAATAAATATATCTCGTGTAAAAAATAAAAATAAAATAATCGACTTGATACATAAGAAACAACACGTTAATCTAACTAACTCACACATACACACACACCTAAAACATTCATATACGTATACACACATAACTTTAGAAACGTAAAATATTGTTTGCTTCTTACATTTGTTGAAACGTATAAATTATGATACTCGTATAGACACGCATACCATATATACACACACATATAAATGTAGCAATTTAGAAATATATTAATTGATACATGATATGCAAGTATAAACACACTATAAATTACACACATGCCTGAGGATGTTGATGTGTAAATATACGTAAAAATAAATCCGAAACCAGCTTTACCACATTAAGAAATACTCTAAATAAAACGCAACTTCCTATTTTAAAACTAGACGAGTCTGTCTTCTCTGAACGTTGTATGCAAGACATTGCTGTTGTATTCTACTAAAGCAGTATACTACTTGTTTGCTTGTTTCTATTTTTTATGTATCGTGTCAAGGGCTTACGACGCTTTTTATAATTCTTTAGGCTATTTTTTACTACTAACGGTAATGTGTTATAAATTTTAACACCTTTGTAGATAGCTTGTGTTCTAGAATATTTATTTAATTTTGGCTCTTGCAACAAACCTTGTCCCTCTGATCTGGTAAAATGGCCACTGGGGTTTAGTTCAGCATATGGTTTGTTCTTAAATATGTATTCCAGTAGCTGCAGCTGATGCAGTTCTTGAACATACAAAGGGTGTTCATGCGATACTGCTGTTTTTACCCGAAGGGCAAATTTAAACAATAAATTTTGCAGTACTTGAAGTGGTCTAATATGTTGCTTAGCTGCCCCCCCATGCATAATTACATAACTAAGAGTAGGCTGATACAAAGCGAAATATAAGCGTTCAAGGTGTTCAGCAGAGAAGTATTGTTTTAAGTAGAAAAAAAGATAATTCAATTTTCTTAATTTTTTAGCCAGGCACAATGTATGTTTAATCCAAGTCAGCTTGCAGTCAAACTGTATGCCTAAATATTTTACCTCATAAGCTCTTTTTAGCTCGGTTTCATTATTGAGTGTAAGTTTTGTGTCACCCAACAATTTAGGAGACTGATGACCATATACTAGATATTTAGTTTTCTTTTCAATCAGTGGATTTTGTCTCAACCATTCTGCAACTATATTAATATCAGTTTGTGCCATATTCTGCAATATATTCGAGTAGCGAGAAGTAACGGTGTCGTCAGCATAGCTAAATATTTTCCCTGTAACATTGACGTCACACAAGTTATTTATATATATTAAAAATAGATAGGGACCTAATACGCTTCCCTGCGGTACCCCGAAAGTTTGGGTTACACTTTCACTCTGAATATGCTTCACTTTTGTGACGTAACGCCTATTTACTAAATAAGTTTTAAACCAGTTGTACATATTCCCTTTATTCCACAAGCATACAGTTTTCTCAACAAAATATCATGATCTAAGGTGTCGAAAGCTTTACATAAGTCAAAATATACAGCAATAGCAGAGTGCCCGTAACATTTTCAGTGATATACTTTACATGTTGAAAAATTGCATTATCAGTTCCCTTGTTAGGCAAGAATCCATATTGATTTAGACTAAAGTATTTTAGTTTTTGCAGATAGTTTAAAATAATCTTCTTTACACATTTCTCAAATATTTTGGAAATTGTAGAAAGTATACAAATGGGTCTATAATTTGCAACGTTACGTTTATCACCATTTATATATATATATATATATAAAATATTAGCATTATTAATTTTCTAATGATAATTTTTGTGTGGTTGATCGTATTTAAACTCGGTACCTTTTACGATTGTCGTTCGTAAATATTTGAAAAATTCCCGTATTTTTAACGGTTTTAATGTAAATAAATTAAATACGACGCTTTTAAATAAAATATATAATAACGGTTATATTTTACGCGATAAATATAAAAACAGAATCGTGAAAATTACGTCAGAAAACCGATAATATTAATAAATATAAAATATTCCTAATAGTGAAAACAAAGTAATGACGTTTTTCTTTCAACGGAAATATCTATATATGTATCCAAACTCGCAATGCACACACACACATATATGTAAATATATATATATACACCTACATATATTTATTAACATATGCAAACATATTTTTGTACGTTATATATTTACGTTTAATATTTCTATAATGTATATTAAATAAAACGCTGATACGAATAATAATAATAATTATTATTATTATAGTAGCAAAAGAGCAAAATAATTGAAAAAAGAAAGAAAATTAGGGCTATAAGAAGTACGTTCCATATAATGAGCGAGATGGTAACTCTTATTACAACTAAAGATTCGCAAGTTGACCTGTTAAAAATCGGATATTATTAAATCTAGTCCCTTATTACGATGATAATTTTAATAAGAAATTATCGTAAATGATACATATCGATTACATTTTTAAGAACACGCGAAAATTAACATTATAACACTTCGACGAATATCGATAGGGGTGGATGAGAAGTCACAAGTCGTTCCAATAAAACATTGTAATATCAGATTAGATAATACACGAAAAAAAAGTGTTGTTCTTCTCAAATGACATTATATATATATATTAATATTCTGGATATATAATATATATGTTCGTTACTTTTAAATATTGACGCCGTTTTTTTAACATTTTCTGCACTAATAACAAATTGAAACTTGCATACACTCTCTTATATATATATATATATATATATATATATATATATATATAAATAAGAGAGTATTGAACGTATCGTAAACTGAATCACGATACGCTTGTCAATATTTATTTTACAACGAAATTTCGAGAAACGAGTAATTTAATATTTTTACAGGCAACATCAAAATAATGCTAATTGAAATAAAATCAAAAATGACATGTGTTTATATATATATATATATATATAAAACACATTGAAGGATCGCTATACATGGTTGTTGGACAGTTGATCCGCTCTTCCACATAATAATTGACAATATCGAAAAGGCAAGAGAATTATATTCAAATGAATCGTATAAAAATAAAAGATAATAAGGATAAAATAAAAATTTAAAACAAAATATAACAAGCAAAAATATTCAAAATAAAGCCCAAAAGTGTAAATTAATTTATATGAATATAATACAATTTTCGTTTAGGTCATAAAAATATTATATTTTGATTGCAATTTAATTATAATAATCATAATCTTAATAACAACAATAATAATAACAACAACAATAATAATAGTAATAAGCATTTCTTAATGGAAACTAATGTCTCTTTTTATACGACTCGTCTTAATTCGCTAGAACGGGCGCACACACACACACACACACACATATATATATATTTAATACACTAGTGCACGCGTGTAAACGTAATATTTTTGATATTGTTAAGATATTAAATAATAATGATAAAATAGGGAACAAATGATAATTCGATTAGTTGACGTTGCTTGCAAGAGGAAACATCGTATTATTACATTTCCGTCGACGACTTCGGTCTCGATTTGTGACGACGTTGAGCTAACTGACTCATTACGACTGGACCTAAATTCGGTATAGGAGGCGATTGACTCATTGCTCTGTAAGTGGCCGCCATCGCACCCTATAATATCATTTTATTTTAAAAAAATCTACCAAAACAATACGTCTACTAATAAAAACAAACGTTTTTTTCTTTCATGAATTCTTTATTATTCTAATTCATGTTTTGCAGCTTGTTTCATTTACACAGGTGCAATACACTGCATCACCAGTTCAATCTTAATCAGTATACTACAGTATCCTCAATACTTTAAATAATATATAATAAGAGAACAACCGCTTATACACTCGTATCTGTGTTACAGTTTAACTCCCAATAATCGAATGTATACAATATAAATGCACATATAACTCTTATACTAGGTAACATTTATACTATAATTTAGGCGTACTAGATTCATAAATGTGAGAATTATCTATATACGATACATATATATATATACACATATACACACATATATACGATATGTACACACATATACACGATATGTACACACATATACACTAGTTGGACAATTAAACACACTTAAGCATTATTGTAGGGAAAGTACACACAAACAAACACTCGTAATATTCAATGCTTACTGCTAAGTGAAATTATAAAAACAGTCGTTACACGTGATGATAAAGATTGACTGATATATGAAAGAACTAATTTAAATCATTTTTGTAATCGCAAAAAAAAAAATATTAAAAGCTGATCGGTACGAACCGAGAAATCACAGAATGGAATGACATTCAAAGTTACAGACGTCAAAACTCAAAGAGCGTAATTTAGTCATAAAAACTAATCAATTATAACACCCACACACACATACACACATATATATAAAACATGTGTATGGATGAAAGAGAATTATTGACCTCCCTATATATTTTTTATCTTTAGAAGGGGGATTACGAGCTAGAAATTAATTATCCCTAAAATGAAGACAATTAAATCGATCGTAAAAAGAAATTATTGTAAAATTAAATTATACAGTTTGTATAAGTGAGACCATCGGCGCATAACACACGTAAACACAAAAACATAAGCTATAATATGAATTTCTTTTTATAATTTCAAACTTATTACCCCCATCCTCTACTATTATTAACCTTTTCAGTCATACATTATTAATTTTTGTTTACATAAAACTGTACATTTTGGTATATATATATAATAACTGGAGAGGATGAAAATATAAAGTAATACTTTTTATAAAAAAATTTTGAAACTTTCCGAATGTTAAGGTCGTTGTCAAGTAAACATAAAAAAGAAAAATATACGCAATTTATAAACATATAAAATGTAACAAATATTATCACATCATTTTGTAAAAATTGTTTTTTCACTTTGATAATTTTTGTAAGGTGTGTATCTAAATTAATATTTTTATAAATCGTATATACCTATATATTTTTGTGTTTGACTTTTTATATTCACTCGATAACGGCTTATCAGCCGAAAATCTTTTTGATCTTTTCATTAAAAAAATTTCCTGATTTCAATTCTTTTTTCGTCCTTTATTTTTGAAAAGTTACTACATTACGCACTTTTCAAATTAATAACTTTTAACGTGTTATATAAATATTTTTAGAATTCAAACATTTTTATGTGAACTAAATGTTCGTTTTTATGAAAAAATAAAAAAATAAACTCAAAATTCTAAAATCAAACAAACCGCATACGTCAAGTACATCTAATTAAAGTGAATTTCTTAAACGATTTAGGCATGTTATTTATTAGATGACGGACATGTATCTAGAATTTCGTTACAGAATAAAGTTATAAATCTACGCAATGATCGAATTCATCGTTCGATACAAGTTGATTTGTTCCGAAAACAGATAAAAAAAAAAGTTATAAACCTTACGATGGGAACCAATTCTATGTAGAACTTTAACGGTTTTTACTACGGACCTCTTAACAAATATATGTCTTCAACTTGATGAAAATGAACTTCAAATAACAAATTGGAATAATTGAAAATAATCATCCTCAAGTTAAACCGAGAAAACTTATTACACGAATTAGGCAATCGCTTTAATATTTTTATTCGACATTAACAAACTATTTAAGGTAATGGCTAAAACTTACTTTAATAACGTTCAATTCCGGCAGATGTATCTTGCTAGTTGGAAGGTGATCTTTATGCGTTATCCAAGGGTGCTGTAATATTTGGGTAGCTGTAGGACGTCTATGGGGTTCAACGTGTAACATACTCGCTACTAAATCCTAAACAAAATATAATTATTATAAATTATTCAAATCGTTATTTATAATTTTTTACCGATTACGCACTGAAAAGGTGAGTTGCGATTATAACCATCTGCGTAAAAATTATCGATCGGATCGCTATTGCAGTGCAAGACAGGAAAACCCGAAAAATGCTAACATATCCTCACGGAAGAGCTGAAGAAGCTTGATATCTATTGTTCTAAATGGAAATGAGTTTCTAATCTGACGAAATCGTAGGCTTCAATTTTTAATCTAAACAATCAGCTTTCACACATAGAAATCAGTATCGATTTCTGCGGTAAACGTTTACAACTCGAGGCCAAATACCTCGGAGTTATCCCCGCAATATATTAATTGTTTTAGATCAATGGTAAACGTAGATTCAGATATATCTATATTAAGAGACTACGATAGTAAATAAATAAATAAATAAATAAAAAAAAAGTAGAAACGATATTGACGTAAATTAAAATTTCGGATAAAAAAAAGGCGATCAGCTCACTACCGAGATAAGCGAAGATAGGGGTTTCATTACGAACCTTAGCTTCGGTCGATACATTCAACCACGTACCGCTCCTGAAATCTAATTTACTTTCCGCTATTCTTTGCAGGATTTCACTTGGGGTATCATTCGGACCGTTCGCAAACGGTGTCTGTCTGAAAAAAAAAAAGATATCAAAAAAACAATAACGATAGTACTTGAAAATACACGACTGCGCGAAAAATGAATGATATCAGAAAGCGAGTACAATCGGTCATCTCCATTTCTGCTACGTAACAGCTTATGGAAAATTATTAATATATTACATTTCATTGTATACTTAGAGAAGAGGGGTAGATACGCCAGGAATTTAAATAAATTAAATATAACGTAAAATTAATAAAAAATATAGAAATATATATATATATAATATATATATATATATATATATATATATATATAAACATTATTGTGCGTTAGTGTAATTCGTCGTTGTCTTTCAACAACGGATAATCGACAAAAACCGACATAGAACTAAGATTCTGGAATATACACATATAGGCTAAATGAAGCGCTCATAAAGTAACACGCTATTCCAGTTGCGGATATCAAGATGCCACTACTCGTGAGATCGCAAACACTTAACCAAACTAAAAGAATCAAATACGCAATAATTTTGAATGTTTGACAATGTAAAAAATCATTTTATTATAATATATGAAACTGTTCGTTTCCTTTCCGTGTCCGGAAAAATTACGCATCGGCCTAGTATGTAGCCGCGTAAATGGCTTTCTCATTTGCAGACCATAAATCGCCTATATCACAATGTTTGTCCATTAGTGGACAGCACAGCATTGAATATCGCGGCAATCACATTTATCATCTTCAATAATACCCGATTTTTTAAAATTAACTTTACATCGTGCAATCCCGGTTCTCAATCGGTTAACAGACCGCGAAATCTTCTACGGTAAATCATTACCTGGGCCCGGGTTCTCTCGAAGACTCCGCAGTTTAGTTGCAACTACGGTCTTTCATAATCGCTCTCTCATAGATCTCGGTCGTTCCATCGGTACAGAGGTTGTATTCAGGAAACTCTCCCTGGATTTTAATCGGCTTCTTGGAACAGTGTGACCATAAAGCGGGTCGTCTAGCATTTGCAAGGCTCGTTCCTAATTTGCTGCTACTTCTCTTCTTATTTCAGTAGGTGCTATTCCCAGAGTGGGTATATCTTTTCTAACGTATCAAACTAATTAAATTAAATATATAGGTGACCCAGAGAACACGGACGGTTTTGTTGTTCTCAAAAACTACTCGACCAAAATTTTTGAACGGAATTTTATTTAAAAATAGGAAAACGAGAGATTAACTTACAATCATTTGTGGAACACAATATCGGTCAGACGACCGTCATTTGCAACAATACATTCATTTGGTATTTACAAAATTTTCGAAGAGGTTGCCGAATTTGGGAATCTACCGTAATTAAAATTACGGTGCATTATAATTTTCATTGGGAAGGGGCTACCCTTATATTCGCACCTGCGCTACTCCATAGAAAATATCAATAATAATGACAAGTAAATCATAATACATAAATTGTAACGAAATGATCGTGTTTTATAAAAGATCAAGTTGTAAACGATGAATATAGAACGATTTTTACGTTAAAACTGTTTACAAATTGAAAAGTTAACAAAATAATTAAATATTATTATATAGAGAGTGTAATGTTTGACATCGTTAAGTATTTTACGTTAAGAATGAAATAAGTTTCTGACACCGAATTCCGCGCATGTTGCATTTATGGTTCGAATAGTTTAAAGTAATTTGGAAAGTGAAAGTTGATATTGTAAATTTACTATAAGAAATGTGTAGATCGACAAAGAATAATATATTTAAAAAGTAGATTGTTTCACAAATTAATAAAACAAACACATTTAATAATCCGAATATATTTTTTAGATTTATACACGACACGCTCAACAATATTGTAAAAAAATTTAGTTATCTAAAATATACGAATAAAACCAAGTAAAACATGTAAATTATGTATTTTGTTACATTGAGTAGAGAAATAATTGTAAATACCCCTGATAAATGTACTTAAGGTTTAACTTAGTGGGATAATTATTAGCAAAACTCTAGTTCTTATTATACAATACACGCACAGACAATTTTATATATACATATTATATATATATATATATATATATATATATATATATATAAATGTTAGCAGCTTACAGTTTATTAAATATTATTAATTTACGGTATATTATTTTTGAGATGACTGTGTATTTTTTAAATGTTTAAACACCACGAATATTTATAAATCGCACGCAAGTACACCTTTATTTATTACTTTCTATTTATTTATTTACAATATTATAAATAAAAATTCCTACTTTGAATTTTATAATTCCGATGATTAAACTATTTATCGAAACTACTACCGAATATTCCAAATTTACGACGCGACGAAATTTTAATTACGAGTAATTATGAACGATTGAGATATCGTGAAAACTCCCTGTTAGGAATACATCGTTTTTAATCATTACATTAAGGACACTCTGTTCTCTACGATGATCTGAGAAACTAATTATTCTGAAATGGTTTGTCACTCTCCATACCTTCGTCGTACCAGTTCATAAACTCTACGCACACATACACGTCCACACATTCATACGCACATACAGCGGCGTTGACACCACTTCCAATCACGTACATACATACATTCACAAATACACACACACGTATATATATATACATACGTATAAATTAAATCCATCAAACAAATTCGTTAAAAAATTCTTTTCTTACCCCGATATTAGAGTATATAATAGAACTCCTAAAGACCAAATATCACAAGCCGCGTCGTATCCTTGCCTTTTTAACACTTCGGGAGCAACAAAGTTAGCCGTATAGCACGGTGTCATTAACAAACCATTTTCGGCTCGCAATTGTTTCGCAAAACCGAAATCACAAATTCGCAAAGCTTCCGGCGAGGTAGTTTCAGTCGAATATAATATATTGGAAGGTTTTAAATCTCTGTGCACTACCTACACACAGAGATGCACAAATTTAAATACAAATTATACACATATATAGAACATTGTATTTCTTAATATAATATAAAATTATTACCATAAAGGAATATTACCCTAAAAACACTAACTCATATAATACTTATATAGAAGTACATTGTAAGAAAACGCACGTACTCCGTTCTGATGAAGATAATTGACTGTTGATACGACAGTGTGCATTATAGAGCTGGCTTCTCTTTCGGAAAAACATTTTATATAACGCAACCGGTCTAGTAACTCTCCGCCTTTCATCAATTCCATAACTAGATAAACATATCTGTCATCTTCGTAAACCTAAAATAAAGTTATACCCAATTTACGATGATACATTATTTTTACGAGTAAAGGTCATTATTGAAATATTATACAGGATATTGAATAAGAAAAAAAACCAACAAATTTCACTATTTCTAATACACATTACATTTTTTGAGGCCTCCATTATTTTATTTATGTGACGGTAAAAATTTTACATAATTATTTCTATTTATTTTTTCTTTTTATAGAACATTAACTTAATGTTATTCAAATAGTTTTGTTTCAATATTACACATTCATTAAAATTTATAATTATGAAAACATTTGTAATGTAGTGAGTACAATTACAAATGTGATCGAAAGTTGATAGGTAATGTCGTCAAACTATCCCTTTCAACTAGAAGATTGATAAACAAACCGGTCTAACCACCAATATTAGCACAATATGAGGTGGTTTTCGACTCAATTTTTGCGTTCATTACTTACTCGTCTTTAGAAAATGTTGAAATTAATTTTCAAACAGCAGTTAATAAACTTTCAATATGGTTCAAGCGGTAGCGTATAGAAATCAATGAGAAAAAATCAACCCGTGTAATATTTACAAATCAAAAAATTTCCAATATCAAAAATATTAATATCAACAATGTGATAATTCCAGTTAAAAAATCAATAAAATATCTAGGAGTCCATTTGGATAGACAACTATCCTGGAAAAGCCACATAATAGCAAAACGTAATGAATTAAATATAAAGTTTGGGAACATGTTTTGGCTTATCGGAAGAAAATCCGAATTATCACTGGTGAACAAGATATTATTGTACAATAAAATTCTAAAACCTATATTGGCTTATGGAAGTCAACTTTGGGGCTGTGCTAAGCAGAGTAATATAGCGATAATACAGCGCTTCCAAAATAAAGCATTAGAACTATCACAAATACACCGTGGTATGTAAGCAATCTTACATTGCACACGGACGTAGGTGTTACACCCGTGAAAGATAAAATACAAGAAACAGGTAGTGAATATGGCGATAAACTGTATTATCACACAAATACTTTAGCCGTTGCTCTGCTGGATAACTCGACAGAAATCAGACGATTAAAACGAACAAAACCTACGGACCTATTATGCATAATCAGCAATAAACACAGAAAGTATTTATCGCTGGATAAGGAATTTCACAAGTCAATCGTTGTTTTTTCAAAAGTTTGCTAGATAGCCTAGAGCTAGTGGCGTAATTGCAGAAATAAAAAAAAAAAATTACTTTGTTAGAAAGCTGGTACTGATTTGTCGTTCAATGGACAACCGACTTAAATAAAGGCCTTTTCTTCGTAAGAAATTTTTATATTCAAACTCAGATCCAGCAGGTAGAACCCAAAAATACTACCAGTTACATTGCGGAGACATTATATATATATATATATATATATATATATATATATATATATATATATATATATATATATATATATATATATATATACTTGTACATACACATTTTAAATAAAGTATTAGAAACATATACTAAATAATAAACGGTTAAATAATTCACATTTTAGTACATTTATTACGTCAATTCAACCAATATAAACTATTTAATTTAAGTATATTACGGAACGAATTGAATTGGCATATTTAATGATGGGGTTGCGAGTGAAAAAGCATAACATATAAAAGATTGCAATAAATTGATGCAAATTTAAATAATATATAAATTTAAAAAGTACATATCTAAATATTGCGTTTCGGCCAATATTATTACCCTATATCAAAGTCAGCGAACAACTAACGATAGAAAGATGTTTATATTGCGTGTTAAATAAATCGTAAATTTAAGATATTTATAGTTTTCGAATCATCTACCTTCAGCTATAAATTAAAATAACTCATTGTGAACTAACAATGGTGGAATGTTAAATAGAGTCTTAATTCTAGTTATTAATAAGAAGGTCCAATTTTTCTTTAAAATATAAAACAGTTTACATAACGTATATAAATAGTATTTACAATATGTGTATATTACGATAAATCGTTTTCAGTTACAAGAAAATAAAATATTTACTTACATCTCTTAAAGTAACTATATTAGGATGATGACCGTATCTTAATAAAATTTCAACCTCTTCTTGACAGTCCCTCTTCGCTTTATCAATAATCTAAATAACGAAAATGCATTTTATAATAAACATCATAAAAACAATCTATACTAATAATTAACATTACGGTTGAATTAATAGCATACCTCTAATATGAAACAAGATTAATCGATCGAATAATCTTTCTAGAAATATAGTAAGATTGCCAGAGCTACACTTTTCTGCTCAGCGTATATTCTTAATAAAATGGTGTTTATTTAATTAGCATTTTAATTATTTATGTAAAATTATCAATTTAAAGTAATTGAAACAGATTTATTATTGTAATTTATTCATACAAATAATAAATCAGTATCTATTTGGAATAGTTTTTGTCTCTATTGTATAGGTTTAAAATTTGATAAATCATAAATTAAATAATAGTAACAAAATTTATAAATTTTAGATTTTTTCGATTTTAAATTAGCACCATCTCCTCCGCGAATAAAGTTATGTTGTATATATTTTTATTAATTACATCGCATAACCGTAATTATATTCAGGAAAAAGTTTAAGTCCTGCATGAAGTGGATTATATCACAAACGAGAATCATGAGAAACGAGAAAATTTGAAAGATTGTATAAATTTGGATTTCTTCGCACTCGGTTTAATTTTTCGTATTGTTACATAGTGAACTGATCTTGTTTCGGAGGTGGAATGTAGAGACCGAAATATTGAAAAAGGGGTTCTGCCGAAATACGTAAATAAAATTATTCTTATTTTTTAAATATTCCAAGTTAATATTAATAATAATAATAATAATTTATTTGTTATACCTTCACAGCGTATTCAGTACGTGTAGCCCGGTGTACACATAGCCTGCACACGGCGTAACTTCCTCTTCCTATTTCTCTTTGTAGTTCATATTCATCAGCCGCATTACGTTTCATATTATATCCTAACTGCAAATAACAACATGAAAAATACGTTCGTAATACAAATAATATAATAATAATAATAATAAATATTAATAATGATTAAAAATTATATAACAATTAAATATTTACGCGCGATAAAATAATTCATTTATTTCAATACATCATGTATGCTTACCTTATTAATAGGTTCGTTCGAGTGAGTAGGTTGCTTACAGTCTGACATGTTAATTTCGTCTTCATCTAACAGACAAGGAGCTACGAAACTAAATCCTCGAAATAATTCGTGAGCGTTGGCACTGGGGGGAATTCCAGGTGAATCTGCATATTTAATATTATTAAAAGATTCACACACGAACGAAATAAACGATTCGTATCTTTTAATTAAAAATAAAGATACTAAGAAAAACAACAAAATGCAAAGCAATATCTCATCACTTATATCATCGACATCGCGCAAAAAGACACACAGGCATTAGTTAAACCGTGTTTTGAATATAAAGATAATATTGCAGGACAACCAAATTTTTTATATTTAGAATTTATTTATTCCGGACGAAACGAAATATTCACTTGAAAAAACATCCGAAAATTTAAAAATAACATTAAACCAACATAAAGGCAGACGAACAAGTAATAAATATTATTACAGTGATGAAAGTAAATTTACTTTATTCTAACGTCAATTTATGTGAACGCAATTAAGCGTTTATCACAATAAAAGGTTATAACAATGAGCAATTTTAACAATATTTTAGAAAGTATTTGCTATATGAACGCTCGCATGCGTACGCAATAAATGTAATAATGTATAAACAATTATAAAGTTTATATATATATATATATATGTATGTGTGTGTGTAGTGCTTGCGTATATTAAAAAGTTAATATAACTATAACATATTTTTAAAAAATTATTCATTGTAACGACCTTTTATTATAATAAACATATAATTCTGAGTCGTTGATGTTAATTAAACACAATTTCTTATTATAATTAAAAATTATTGCAATGAATTATTTTTGAAATATTTTATAGTTATATTCAGTATTTTTTTATACGTGCGCTCGACTCACACACATAGATACATATATATGAGAAAACTTTAGTTATTTATTACATTATTACATTTATTATCAGTAAAAACTACACGTCATCTCGTTCGATTATGTTTAACATTTTAAAAAATATACGCCATTCGTCATCAGAACTATATGCGTGTACACATATACATTTATAATTCGCAAATAATGCAAGTGCAACTAGTAGACGAAACGAGCAAAATAACATTAAATAGAAGCGTTAGACAACAATATTTCTCGAGTTGTTCATGGTACTCTTTGAAAGTATGTTCAAAAACATGGTTTTGGGAACTGGTACCAATGTTGATGGAAAGAAAATCAATCACCTGAGATTTGTCGACGACATTGTATTAATTAGCAATAACAACGTTGATACGTTGCATGATATAAAAACTGACCTTCACAACTGTTTCAAACAAGCCGGAGTAATGATGAAGATCAAGCAAGCCAAGGTCATAACAAATACGTCTTTGAGATTACAATAAAAATAGATGGGCAAACAATGAAACAGGTCTGTGAATATATATATACGAATGAAAGCAGCGTTTTATTTAACAAAAGAAATATATAATAAGAAACTTTTATCAAGAAATGTTAAACTGCGACATTACACAACGGTGATCAGACCAGAGGCATTATATGCAGCGGAGAGCCTAAAAATGAACCAAAAAAGATTAAATGAACAGCTTGAAATCGCAGAAAGAAAAATCGTAAGAAGAATAATAGGACCAGTGAAACAAGGTGAAAAATATATAAAATGAAGTAATCAAGAAATATATCAACATGTGGAAAAAATTACTACAGCGATCCGGAAAAGAAGAATACGATTTTATGGACATATGCAACGGATGGAGGACAGTAGGCTCACCGGAAGATTATTTAAGTACATGCGAAAACTAAAAATGAACGATACATGGTATAAAGAGATTAAAAATGACACGGCGGAACTGAATATTATGCCTGAAGATGTAGAACAGCGAGTTATATTAAAGAAGAAACTATTTAATTGTAAAGAATTCGCGGAAAAGCAAGGAAGAAGAACTGGCACTTTGTGGACCGAAGAACGAAAAAAAAGACACAGTGAAAGGATGAAAGCAGTATGGAAAAAAAGGAAGAAAAATGGCAGGGTCAGTTGATAACGTAGTCCATTAGTGGCTCATTCGAAATAATAATAATTATATATATATATATATATATATATATATATATATATATATATATATATATATATATACGTCAAGTAATTAATGAAGCGAGTTAAGAAATCGAGCGACAATAAAAATTTTATAGAATGGAATGTGAAATAATGAACGTTCGCGAAGTAGTTCATATAATGAATACGTACAACGCACATATAATTACGATCATACGCATGTACACAATTCATCCACTCGAAAGCGATAATGCACACATATATGCAAATACACAACACGCGTACTGTCTAATATTTATACACCTAGAGTATATTTATGTGAGGAAGCTAATAATATCGTCATCTTTGTCGTTATAAATTTTAAAACTAGACAAAGACCGAGACAATCAGAGACGTCGTTCGTGCTAAGCGATGTGAAGATTGGAGGAAAACGGATCGATAATCTCAGATATGCTAGTGATACTATTTTAATTGCTGCGTAAATAAGATGTTGAAATTTCTCGAAGAAATTAAAAATCAATCAATAAATAAATTGGACTAGGAATAACTGAAAAACTAAATTGACGATTACCGATAGACAAAATAAGGACGACCGCGTACAAAATGTGGACGTCGTAGATAAATATATATACATCGGAACACTTATTACCAATACGTTATAGAAACGATGGGCTGGAAAAATTTATTATACAAGGAGAAATGTAGAAAGTATTAGGAAAAGCAAAAGAGGTCCCTTGAGATATGTTGACCAAGTAAAAGAACTGATCCGTACACTGATAAACCAGTAGATAAGATTGACTAGTGATAGATGTAAAACTTGTCCTACAGATCGGAAATTAAATTCGCGATGATCAAATCGAGCGATTGGGGAAAAATGATAATTCAAATTTATTTAATTAACATAATTAAAATATAAAAGTTAGAAAAGTGTACGAATTTGCGTAATTTTTTATATTCCGATTGTTTTATCCAAAAACGACTACGTTGTTTATTTAGGCTTCATTCACACTATAGATACGGTCACACTCCGGTAAAATATTCTAAAACGAGAAACAACGTAAGCATTCACATTAAACGCTCAAGTTTCGCTCCCGTCACGATCAATCTAAAAGAAATTTTGGCTGATCCAGAACATTTTTCGACGGAAAATATAAACAATTAATTAAATATTTAAATAATTTTAAATACAAATAAAAATATGTTTCATTAAAAGCGGAATACGACCGAATTTGGTTATCGACGGTTCAAGGCTTACTGAGGCCTGAGCGTAAGTATGAACGTCGTGTGAACGTGATCGAACCGAGGTTGCAGCTATCTATAGTGTGAATCGAGCCTAACATTTCTTAATTGAAAGTAGTTGATATGTTCATCATTCGTACGCACGAATAATGTTCCGAAATAATACCGTTGGATTTGTAATAAATAATTATATTCTCGAAATGGTGCGAGGAACAAAGTTTATAATGACAATGTGCATCTATAAAACCGATATCAAGATGAGCATTCGAATCGTACGATAAATATTTATTTTCTATCGAAAAAAAAAGAAAATAAATTAATTTTAAACTACAAATTAATATTTCGTCGTATTTTTTCACAATTATTTGTCGTTTTTTTAAAAAATTTGTGTTTTAATTCATTTTGCTCTTTTTTTTTTTTAGCGGATCGAATTACTTTCGGACTATCAATCGATTGAGTAACTTTTATTTAAAAATTCAATTTTTGATCAATCGCTTAATATCGCCAAAACTCGTGTACATAATAAAACATTTCTTGTTATATAAATAAAAAATAATTAATTAATTAATAAATATATATTTTAAAAATATACCTTTCGGCGTTTTCGAAGTAAATTCGGAGTCGAAATAGTACGCATCGTCGGCTCGACTAACGGCCGGCTTAAACGGAGGTTCGATTTCTTTGCGATATAATTTCACCCAATCGATCGTGGCGAAAAATGAATGCGATTTGATTTCCTTCATACCGTCCGGACCTACGTAAAAGTAGGTTAGTAATTCGATTAAATATGTTCGATTAATCCACCGTTACGAGAAAATGTGACGTAAATGAGATGACAGAAAGCTTGAATCGCGATACCTCGCTAACATTTTCGGTCACTTACGATCAATTGTTGACGTAAAATTATACATTTCGACGTACGAAGTAGATTAAAAAGTTCTAAATAAAACACCGTTAACCCAGTCACGTTAGCTCCGTATTTCAAACGACGAATGCAGATGTCGCGGTTGCATAATTGCTAGAGTGCTCGAGGCTGTTAACTGGACGGTCGAGGGTTCGAAACCAATTCGCGACGTAGAAAGTTTTCCATCATTATGTAATTATCAGTTATCACGTTCCACTCCGTATAACATCATAATATACTTAGTGCCTTGAATGCAAGAGTGCCATTTTGTAGGTAAAAATAAAAACTGACGTTCGGCAACGAACAATTCTATGTAATAAAATGAGTAAATTCTTTCTCTTGAAAATAAGCTTTTAATTTAGAAAATAATGTTAAAGTCTGCGTGGACATACGGCCGGAGGCTGCGCAAAAAAGTCATATAAATAAGATTAACGGTTCCAAAATAAAGTCATTACGCTACTTATTGTTCCTTCTTGGTATGTTTCGAATTATACATTACATCGTAACCTTCTCATTTCTTATATTAAAGACGAAGTCAAACGCGCCGTTGAGTAGTATAAAAGACGCTTGGAGCCTCATACAAAAACACTGTCCATCAATTTATTAGACAACCGTCTTCAGATACGTTTGATTTATCCTAATTTCTACTGACATTTTTTTGGGGAGCACTAGTGTGTGTTAACCCCTCTCACGCTACTTCGCATTTCATAAAAATTGCTAGATGGCCTCTCGGCCAGTTGTAATTGTCATTAAAAAAAAAAAAAAAGTGAAAAATATCTAGTAATATTTCGCACATAATAACGTTTTTTAGACGATTCTGGATAATTTTCAACGTATAATATACATATTTTTAGAATTTATATACTTCGCTGCGTCAATCGAGTATCGTTTTTTCCGCTTTTTGTTACGGAAATAGTCAACTTTTTCAGCGTTAATGTTTTTGTACCGAGTAAAAAAAAAATATTTTCCATTAAGACTAGTAACATCGTTCGATTGAATTAGCTTAATTTTTAATCAAATGATTCAACTTATCCGATTTAGAACCGATTCCGTGAATAAGACGATATACATATAATGACAATCAGACAGTTAGTATTACAACATATTGCGATTTACATCGGAAACGGTGCAATTATAGCGAACGTCCTGCTTTAATTTTAAATAACGGCGTTATCCGTAAAACAGTTTAGGTTCGTCATCCATCCATCCATTCTCTTATTCATCGACTAAGTTTGGCTCTTTTTCGGGTAAATCGTAAGTGAAAAAAATTGTAAAAAATTTTATTAAAATCGAATCATATTTTACGGTACAATTTAGTTAGTTATATTTTCTTTATACCGAAGTCGTAATTATTCGCAAACGGGGTGCTTATTATCGGTGATATTCAGCGAATGCCTAAAATTTATACGTATGCGCTTAAAAAGTTAAAACGCGCTATTTATTAAATTCCGCAATTTTAAAACGCCGCGTAAAAATACATTAAGAAATTTAAATCTGCGGCCACTTTCATTTGGTATACTGTTCTTGATAAGCTATTAGATATATATATATATATTTTTCTCTTTTTATTAAGTAACGGAAACCCGTTATAAAAAAATTCACCTCAAATATGTACATCACACTAGATTAAAGACCGGCTATCTGAATCAATATTTCTTGCAATGTTGTTATAAAGGCTACGGGTATAAGTCTTATAAGTTAAGATTGTTTTATTGCTTTTATTTGAATTTCATATACATAATTAAAGAAGAAATGTGTTCAATGTCATTTGAGTGTTATTATTATTTACTAATTATTTTCTCAAGGATTATTTATCTTTTTTTTTTGTTTTTTAATTTATTCATTTTTTTATTTATAATAATTTTCATTTTATATTTCTTCATTCATCATCGCTTTTTTTTTTTAAATGTACTGGTGTATTATATTGAAATTGAAATAAATGTAAGTGTATCATTATTATTGTTTAAAGAAAAAAAATAAAACGTTTAAACGACTTTCTTACCTGAACCTAAACGATTTGCAGGATTACGTTTAAACAGTACCCTTAATAACGCTTGAGCTTCTGGTGAAAGAAATTGCGGCATTCCTAATTTAGCTCTTAATATTTGCGACATGGTATCTTTACGATTCGCACCTTGGAATGGCAATGATCCGGTCAACATTTCGTACTATTTGAATAAAATATTTTTATGTATATATATATATATATATATATATATATATATATATATATATATATATATATATGAATAATTTACACGATACAGTCCGTTTCGTTTAAATTAAATTATATATATATTATATATATATATATATATATATATATATATATGTGTGTGTGTGTATATATATGAAATACAATAATATAAGTTTAACAGATGTTTCGATAAATATGGAAGAAAACTACTATTTGGCAGCGTTCTATAATAAAACTCTTGACAATAAAAGAAAATTTAAAATTCCACCAGTATATTCATCTTGCACGGCAGAAATGATAGCTATTCAGAAAGCAATATCGTATAAGACCAAATCAAGAAACACAAATATATTGATATTAACAGATTCAAAGTTAGTAATCCAAAAAATGAATAACAGAACAAACAAGCAGGATAACATTTTATGGAATATCGTAAAGATATGCGGTAAACTTGAATAATATAATACTAAAATAGTATTTAAGTAGATTCCGGGACATAGAGGAATAAAACTGCATTGTGTATCAACTTACAAAGAATTTACCAGCAAATCAGCGGCAAATTAATATAAAATATCATTGGACTTAATTAAAAGCGCAAAGTTGATCATAGGTACAGAAATCTTAGTACACATTGTGGAAAATATTATTACAGTATCTAAAAGGAAATACGTAAAGATACCTGGTTTTCAAATAACATGCATAGAGATTACACTAAAACAATGACAAGATTACGGACGGAACATAATTTAACTACCCAAAAACTGAAACAAATTAAAATAATAAATTCAGATTTATGTGAATGCGCAAAAGAGGAAGGATCCATTGAACATATCATTTGGAACTGCAGGATAAGAAATATAGGAAGAGAAGAACTGGAAAAATAAATTGTTCAAACATACAATACATTGTCAGATAATTAGCGAATTGACTACAAGGATGGCTGTTGTATCGATTTATAAAGATTAATAACATTAAGATATAAATTAAAGTTCATCGATTGTTATAAACTTTGTTAGTTAATGAAAATATTTAAGTACAAAGAAAACTGGCTAAATAAGGTAATAGCGGGCCAAAAACAAGTTTATACTTAAAATTCATCGGATAAAAAGTAATTTTATTTTACCATGAGTACACCGAATGACCACCAATCGGCTGCGAAAGAATGGCCTTTTCGATTGACCACTTCCGGCGCCATATACTCGACTGTACCACAAAATGAATACGCTTTTTGATCATCTAACGGTAATTTACTTAATCCGAAATCGGTCAGCGATATGTGGCCATCGGCATCTAGTAATATACTGCGAATGAAAAAGATACGATGAATAATTGTAAATTTATTCATTTATTAACCAAAAAGCCTAATTTTATTCAACGAACGAACATGAACATACACATATATATGTGTGTGTGTGTGTAGATGTGGAGTAATAATTTTTTTATGAAAAATTAAAATAATAAAGTTAACACCAGTAATATTAATAATTAATGACAAAGTTTTCCAGTAGTTACGCAATTTTTCAAATTAAAATAGGAATACATATTAATAAGTAATCATAAATAAATACATAATAATAATAAGAAAAATCATATATGAAAAATATATACTTGACTAATAAAGAACATTTAGCGAGCCAGTACAAGACTGGGACGCTTGTCAACAGCTACTATGACTAAATAATAAAGACTAAGTATTGTATTTCGTTGTATTATATAATACAGAACTAATTTAATAATAACTTTATTTAAAAAAATGATATACATAATACACATTTTTAATATTACAATTTAATGTTAATATATTCATTGGCTTTTTAACTTACGATATGGTATTACACCAACACATAACATTCTCCCCTTGTTTTATTGAATCTAAAATCCCATACCATAAACAGAATAAAACAATTAAGCTAGTTATAAATTAAGCCGATCGAGTGCTTTAACTACACGGACCCTTCTTGTTATCAGATTTGGAACTTTTGATTCCTCTACATTTTCCTGCGATGTTATCATAGGTTCATTTTCTTGCGATTTTATCACAGGATTCTCTTCATTGACTACTTTCTTTATAGCTGATATGCTTCGTCGAACTTGTGTTGTATCATTTTTTAAAAGTACTTCTGTTCCTTCTTTATCAATAACTTCATATGGAGCTGGATTGAATGTTGGTGAAAATTTGTTGATTTGAGTGGCTGGAACCAGCACTTTATCTCCGACATTAAAATCCGTTCTTAACGCATGCAATCGTCTATCCATGTGACCAGCATCTGTCATTATTGATAAATCTGCATTTTCATCAAATACTGTATTAATTTTTGTCATTGAATCTTTAATTTTCTTGAAAGCTACTTCCTGTCGTTTTTCCCACTTAAAAGTAAAATTTTTCTGTATTAATACACGTAGTGGAGCTGTGAGTTGGGAATAATTTGGGATAAACCTTGATACATAATTTGTGAGTCCTAGGAAACTCAGTAACTCATTTTTTGTGTTAGGTGCTCTAAAATTTCGAATTAATTTTTTCTTTTCATCGTGAGGTGTAATGTCTCATAAATTCAATTTATTTCTTTTTAAATACTGATTTTTTATTATTTAATTCTAATCCATTTAGATTTAAACAGTCAAACAACGCTTTTAAATGTTTGTCATGTTCAGCAGTACATTTACTGAATACAATTATATCATCAAAGAATAGAATACTTTAACATTTTGTAAATTCTGTATCAAATTTTGTATTATTCTATGAAACATTTCAGGCGCACACCTTATTCCAAAATATAACCGTTTAAGGCGATAAATATCGTCGGGTGTGGTGAATGTAGTTATTTGTCGTGATTCTGGTTCATTAATTTCATTCGTCTTACAGATTCCTCTATCATTTTATTCTTATTCCGTGTTTTTGTTTTACAACATTTTGAAAAATGATTTAAATGACCACACTTATTACATTTTTTTCCTATTGCACGACAGTTTTTATTACACAAGTGATCATATTTTCCACATCTATAACACGATCTTTTATTACTATTAAACGTATTTGTATTTACCTTAATCCGGTTCCTTATCGCATTAACTCGTTCCCTATTTTCTGATGACGACTGAAACTGTCTTGACTGTAATTTTACAGATTCTAAAATTCGTCCAAATTCAACAACTTTATTTAAATTATTCTCATGACTCTCCAATAATTTTCTGCGAAATTCTGGATTAGACGTTCCTTCCATATAATTTTCTGCGTAATTCTGGATTAGACGTTCTTTCCACTATTTGATCCAGAATAGCTTCCTCTGTACTTGGGAAATCGCATCGTTTTGCTTCATTTCGTCTGATCAATGGAGTCATTATCTTGAACAATTTTTCTGAATAGATGTCGCTGATACACTTTATTAATTCGTGAATCAAAATGTTTATCCAACAATAAAATCGCTTGATCAAAAACGTTACCACTTTCTGCTACTTTTTTGTTCGCTTCAGGAATTGTATCATAAATATCTTGCAAATCTTCTCCTCCTAAATGTAGTAAGATTGCTAATTGTCGTTTCGGATCTGTAATTCCTTTAACTTCTATATAAAGTAGTAATGAACGTTTCCATACAAACCTCGGGTGTATCTACAGATACTATCAATGGCTTAATGGAAACCGTTTTCACGATGCAATGAAAAATTAAATTCAAAATTCTTTAATGAAATTAATCGTATTAAAACAGTCTAATTGTACAACACAATGTTAATTTTTATTCCTCGTCACCGTTATTGTATTTTGTTGTATTATATACTACAGAAGTAATTTAATAATAACTTTATTTAAAAAAATGATATACATAATACATAATAGACATTTTTATTTAATGTTAATGTTAATATATTCATTGGCTTTTTAACTTACGATATAGTATTATACCAATACATAACGCTAAGTATATCCGTAACATGGTCTTTAAAACTCATCGTGGAATATCAATGCATTTAATAAATTGTTTTTATTTTTTAAGTTTATTATTTCTACTTTTTCTGATAATTTTCTTTTTTTTCATTACTTTCTCTTTCTACATGTAAAATATTATTATTTTTTAAAATATTTAAATAACGGAGAGTACACAATATTGTAGTTTAATAATGATGCGGACAAATAGCGCTATTCGTAAAAATTTTAAAATTATTTATAAAAATCTTAACTCGTAAAAGGATAAATGTTCAAAAATATTCAATGGTATGGTAAGTTGTTAAATGGCAAAAGTGAAGCTCGTAAGTTAAATAAAACACAATTTCCTGTCTTTACATAAAACGTATACATACAGTTATATGTGTGTATGTGTGAATGTGTATAATTTGAATGTTTAAGGCCGAACATAAAAAAAAACTTTCATTTTATTACGTTATGTAACATATTCTTTAGCTTAGTAGAAACGTGAGGATGATTAACTTTTGCATTTTACGAGCATATATTTTTATTGGGCAGTCTAATATATTATCATACGACTAAATCTTTTTCGTAACTTTGAGAAAAGTTCATTGTTTTATAGGGGAATTTTGATTGAACTTTGTCGTGCTTGAATTAGTTGTTGAATATATTTATTTTAAAAAGAAAACCAAAAACTTACTTTTCGGGTTTTAAATCTCTATATATTATACCCAAACTGTGAAGGTGATTCAAAGCTAAAGCTAATTCCGCTAAATAAAATTTTACGTCTTCTTCTGTGAACATTACCTAATAAAAAAAATACATGATATATCCTGCATAATTAAAATTATACGATAGTTAAATATTCGTTAATAGTGTTCCTAATATAGATTCAATTTCATTAACAAATATGTTTGAAAACGAAACATAAAATTACGAGTATAAATCATTAATTAATCTACAACGATTTTTTTCAACAGTTACTCCATATTCAAGTTATGAAATAACTTAATTAATAATAATCTTTAAAAAAGAATTGTCTATCATTCGTTTTATTTTTTATTATTAATATTTTATTTTATTAATTTAGGCGCTGCAAAGTAGCAACCACAATAACAAATTATCGTTTATTATTATTAGATTTAAACATGGCGTAACTGTTAAAATAGTAATTTCATTGTTTTTGCAACCATCACAACAACCTTCCAACGTACTACGATGTTGATAATGTTAACATTTCGGACGTGATATCGTACATTTCTTTATGATGAACGGTATGCATCGTATTCGAAATGGGGAAATTTTAATATTATCAACGACACGTTATCACCGAATAAGGCGAAAATTATTTTTTAAGCGTTTGACACCTTCATATTTTCGAGAAACCTTACAAATAAGAATATGTTTTTCTTTTTATTTTTTATTAATACTTTAAATATTAATGTTTTACAGTTTATGTTTATTTCATTTACACAGGTGCAATATACCTGCATCGTCAGTTTAGGCTTAATCAGTCTACTATTCTCTTTTATAATACTTTGTAATATATATTATAATATAACAACCGCTTATACACTCGCCTTTTTACAGACTGTGCGCGCCAGTTCCATTCTTGGTTATAGAATGTATACATCATTGCACTTATAACTCTCATACGAGATAATATTCATATGTGCTATAATTTATAATATTTAGTATAATTTATAATATTTAGTATAATTTATAATATTTAGTATAATTTATAATATTTAGTATAATTTATAATATTTAGTATAATTTATAATATGTACTATAATTTATGTGTACTAGATGCATAAATGTGAGAATTATCTATATATAATACACATATACATGTGCACTTCCTATGTACATATATATATATATATACAATAGTTGCACGTGTAAACAATTAAACACAATTAAGCATTATTGCACAAAAAGTTCGTACAAACACACACACACGCATCAATAATAATAATAAACAAAACTAAATAATAATTTATAACATTATTTAAAAAACTAATTATTCGTTGGGTATCATTAGGAGAAGAACCGTTTTTTGAAGATGTGAATTATAAATGTTAATAACAATGAAAAATAAATTAGATACGACTAGAGTATCGCATTTTGAATAGAACAATTTAAAGGATAAATATATTGCTATAAGTGGATATCTTCTGGTCATACTCGATACGCCGAGATAAATAGGATTCCTATGATCAAGGAGCTCATCGCTAATATTATCGGCCTATGTCGGTCCACTGGTAGACTCTAATTATTTAGACACTGGGCCTTCTTTCCTGCAACTCGTATATATGTCATCATGCATCAAGTTAGCGGTCTACCAATGTTTCCTTTTTTTGGTCAATTGGTCACCATTCCAATATCTGTTCTGTTCATCTATTACCAGTTCTTTTAGTTAAGTATGTAGCCCATCTCTATTTCAATTCAGTCATTCGTTCAACATCACAAATCTCGATGTTTCCTCATATCCACGTATTTCGCTTCTGGCGGTACCGTTCGCTTCATATTCAGTATTAATCTTTCTTCAAAAAAATTCATTCGAAGGTGAAATCGTCTGACGATTAATACATTAAGTTAAAAAAATATATCATTATTTATTTTGTCATTTTCCGATTCGATTTTTTTTTCAATGCGATATATTACGTTTTATATTTCAATTTTATTATGTATTATTAAAACGAATTAAATTTTAACACGTTTTCTCGTAATACGTTTATAATTATCGAGTACTTATTTTTTAAAATCGTCTACATTATACACATGTATACGAATTAAGTTGTCAAATATTCGCATATACACAAAAATACGCACGCGCGCAGATGTATAATTTACCTCTTTAGAAAGTCTTGTAAACAGATCTCCGCCTCTTAAGAAATCCAATATTAAATAAAGTTTTCCTTCCGTTTGGAATGCGTAATGTAGTCTTACTATGAAAGGGTGCCTGACATCGACCAATATATTTCGTTCCATTTTAGTTCGCATTCTGTCTCTTACTGAAATAAAATAAAAATTAATTTTTTAACGAATAATATATATATATATATATATATATATATATATATATATATATATATATATATATATATATCATCGAATTAGAATAGACGACTGATTGAAAATTCTACGATTTGTATGTCAATTGGCAAATTAACTGTTGGGTTTTAGAGATTCTCAAAATTCACAAATATATATATATATATATATATATATATATATATATATATATACACATATATATACACATATACTCAACGATCAATTTCATGGACAGCTAAGTTGACTAGAGGATATTTTACCGTCAAGTGTTAAGATTTGAACTCTTGTCGGTGGTATATATAAATATATACATATAGTAAAACTTCTGTTAACCTTCACTCTAACGGCAGCTACGATAATGACCTTGAGTCGCGTCACCAGAAAGGTTCGTCTGTCGATCTGCGTTAGTCATTCTTACCCGGTCAATCGACTTAACAGATTGGTTAGAGTGTGATAAATAGATTGAAGGTTTTGAAATTTTGACGGATGAAGATATTTATGTAACGTTCAGCAGTCCGATAATGATGAAATTGAGGACAATCATGAAGAATCACAGCCATATTGAAAACAATGTTACTAAAGTTCTTCGATTGGTTTGAAAGATAAGAGGAGGCAAATTTTACACAAATCTTACTTAAAAGAAAAAAGAAATTAGAGAACATGGTCGATCGTAAAAAAGTTCAAGACGCGAAGGAACAGAAGGAAATTGTCGACTTTTCAAAGACGTAAGCAATTATGACGGTAGAGACAATTTTCCTAGGTAATTGTATTAAATTGCATTATATTATACTAAATCTCTAAATAAAAATACAGCACTTTAAATGTTGTCCAATTAAATGTAGATTTTTTAAATTTCTTTCCTAAATGATTTACAATCTAGTATAGTACTATATATGTAATTTGTTTGTAATGGAATCTTTGTTATCCGCCTATTCAGTTATCCCGGTCTCCAGGGTGACTGGTAAAATAAGTTCTACCGTATTTACATATATATTAACGTATTTAATATATAAATATATTCAGAAAAGTTTATACGATTAATTTTATCAATACTTTCAAGGGCGATACAAAAAACTGTGATCAGAAGTTGATCGTAACGAAAATATTAGACCGCAATTAGACTTATGATTTTTTCTTATGGGAATTTAAAAATACCGTTGTTCTGCGTTAAAATAACGGTTATTTTTTTGTAAGACGTTTTGTCGAAAAATAATTCGAAACATGCGCATTTCCATAGCTTACAGCTAGACCAGTTTCATTGCATGACGGTAAGTGCTGGCCGGTAACAAAGCGTGAAGAAAAATCGCTGCATGCTATGGAATGCGCATGTTGAGATGGTCAATGAGTATCCGTTTATTCGATCGAATCAGAAATAAACAAAGTCGCGTCTATCGTAAGTAAACTACGTAAAAGCCCCGGCTAAGGTGGTATGACCACGTAAGCTCAGGACGCTGAAAGTGGCTCACTGATATCGACAGCGCATACGTTTCAAGTTCCTGGTAAAAGGCCAGTAGGAAGACCAAAGCAAAGATGGCACGTTGTTATAACGAAGGATCTCAGAGATGCGGATTATTTCAGCAGAACTAGCAAACAACCCAATTGGATGAGAACGATCTATTTGTAAGGCAGACCCCGCACCAACGGAAAATTGCCGCTGAAGAAGAAGGAGGAGAAAGGTTGTCCGTATATCGTACGTACGATTTAATTAATTACGATCAATTTATACTCGATCCTATTAAAGACGATTATAAAAATTGGAATTGCGTCAACTGGAAAAGCGGTAGTGGACGTCATCACGATTGATAGAAAACTATACAAACGATTTATTCTAGAATACATGAAGTGTTTTGCATTGCCTTGTGCCCGAAATACGACTGCATGAATATACATGTAATTGTAATTGGTTAAAAAGTTAAAAATACTGAAAAAATTATATGAAAAGCGTCCGACTATATAAACAGGTATATACAAATATACACGGGGAATATTTATTTATCTGACGAAAAGACGAATATATACGCACACATACATACACATATGCGTTACAGATGAATGAATTTTCATATACCACGGAATACTATCAATGTAAATCCAGATTAGGAATATATTACGTAATTATTTTTTATTATATATATATATATATATTATTATTTTTTTAAATCTGTTTATCATTAAAATTATTATGAAAAATATCATGTGGAAACTATTAATGTTTAGATTTACCGAGTGTACGGTAAAATTGATTAGTTTTTATCGTACATTCCGATCGAAAATTACTAGAATAGGTTACTAAACCGTTAGTTATGCGATAATTTTTATTTTTAAATTTCCTATTACTTTTTCATCTTTTTCCGAACTAAAATAGAATGTGACTTTTTAACCAGATCTATTTTAAGAGTCACTGTGTTTTATCGACATATGGATATTATTAGTACCGACAAAGAGTTATCAATTATTTTTTCCGTCTAATAACGAAGGTAATTATAAAATTGATTACAACGACGTAACAGTAAATAATAATATAACTAAAAACGTATTTAATACGAATCATTTTATAATGTCAAGCACGATAGTTTGACGACGTGCAGATTACGATGATAATAGTGAAATAAAAAGAAACACTTAAATAATAACAAACACACACACATACATACACATATTGTATATAATATCCAGATATACATATAATTTTGGAAGAGAAAAATTAAGATTTAAGGATGTGTTATCAAACTCTATCGAAAAGAACAGTAGCAATCCGAGGAAAAATAAGAGTTGGAAAAATGAGTGTTGAATAGAACTGAATAGAGAAAATTAACCGATAACACCGCAAGATTAGCAGGTGTTTACACTGTTAGAAATCGCAAAAAAGGAAAGAGACGAACATAGCAGAACAGTACGAATGTGTACATTGCAGCTATGTATATAAAATTATAAAATTGGATTAATATCGCATGTAAGATTCGGACATTGCACTATTTAACAGAAATGGATATCATTAGAAAGGACACTCAAACTCAGAAACGAATGAGTTAGAATAATAGTAATAATAAATAAATAAATGTATATATATATATATACGAAACTGCACAATCTCAATAATTATGTATTCCTACATGCTGAATTACATTAAATTTCATATTTGAAATGTTACGCTAGGTTTTAATTATATTTTTTTCCTCTACAACCTCCTATTACCTTTAAGACTATTAACTAATTTTAAATCGCGTAAAGAGAACGTATCACTGCTTGATATAAGCATTTCCATTTTTCTACATAATAATTTAACTATACTTATTAATTCATTCACTGATCGATTGAGTATGTTTCGTATGTCCTAAAGGTTTCCTCGTTAAATAGACGAAGTATTAAATATAGTGGAATGTGTATATATTAATAGTTATGTTTCTAAGTCGTAATTTTAACTATGAATATCTACCGTCCAAAATTTTCGCGACTCCATTCTTTTCCATACATATATATATATCGCATGTAAAACGTTGATATATATATATATATGATCGATTCTTGTTGGCACGAATAGAAGTATTTGTTTTAGGATTTAGCAGCAGTCCGAGTATTTTATTCGCGCTCTGTAAGCAATTTATATTGATTTTTCTTCAAATTTCGCGTACCCGCTTTCAGTTTCTCTCATTTCTTAACATTCAGTTCGCAGTTCTTTAATATTCAATACAGAAAATCTTTATATGGTTAATGAAGACGGCCAATGTGAACGTTCGCCGTCGATAGGTTGGCCGCAAACAAAGAGTCTGGCATCGTTCCATCTCTCAACGTGCCCAGTCAGCTGTGGTCAATTACTATAGAGCACTGTTTTGGATTTGAATAAATTTTTTAGTCACCCCGCTTCAAAATATTGCTATTAGTCACCCGACGCCGCCAGCGACAATAATGTATATATATATATATATATATATATATATATATATATATATATATATATATATATATATATATATATATGGCGACAATATTTTTTAAATAGATCGTTCCTGACACGTTTTTCACTAAGCCAAATATACACTTGTACTTAAATGGTATAATTTATATCACAAATGTACACATTAACATACGCTTCAATATGTGCAATTAACACAAGTTCTAATGTGTGCAATTAACACTTCTAATGTATACAATTAACACTAGTTTTAATGTATACAATTAACACAAGTTTTAATGTACGCAGTATTTTATTACAAAATACTATCACATTCTTTGTATTTATTGCCTATTAGACGACAACGAAAACGATTACTTCATAATGCTATTAATTTTCAAGAATTAGTACAATATCGATATATACATATATACAAACGTCGTATTAAAAATTACGTAAGTATTTCTTTGCAGGCATATTACATAATACTTACACATCGAAATTGTACGTATATATACATATATATATATATATATATATATATATATATATATATATATATACACATTTTATAGCCATGTTCTATCCTCTCGGTGATGGCGATATATGACGATTGTCATAGCGTGTAATATAAAATTTTTTCTCATTATTTTCAATTATTATTATTGATCTTTTCTTTAATTGATCTCAATGGATTCATTATAATTAAGCAATTGTTCGGTTTTAAACGAGTCGTTTTTCTTTGTATTAATCAGGAAGTAATTCACCATTGCCTTCTTCTGCTTTTATTTATTTGCCAACAATGTAATACTTATACATAGATAAGTGAATTATTCATTATTTAAAAAGCCCCACCTTCCTCGATCTAAGGTTTCTCAACTTAGGACTAATTGTCCCTTTCTGTTTATATCGCGGACCCGATCTTTTCAATAGACAGCTTTCCAGCCAGAACATTTGGTGGCACAATTGAAGAGTTGCGGAGCCATCAACTTTCCAAACTGATAACTTACAATTGTTTCGGGTCTGAAAGCCGGGCTCGTAATTAATGACAATTGCCATTCAGTGAAGCCCTCGCTTGAGGCCACTTCCCTGGACAAGAGCTATAATTTGGATGAATCACCTTGGGTGATGAGTTTGCGGCCCTGTGTTGTAGAGTGCAAACTTTATCTCTACTTCCAAGTGCGATCTTATAAAGGAAGGACAGGATATCTCGGTAAATAGACCAGGTATATTTCTGACGGATGAAAACTGTCTTCACCGGTTGAGTTTTCTTGGCGGCAAGTGTACCTTCGGGCCTACCTGCTCGTTCATTCAACAAACCCCCGTTGCACAAACGAACCGACAAAGTGTTTTTCTAAGAGAGAAATGCTCCTAGTAGCGTGCAAATAGAATGTGATGCGTTCCGAAACATGACAACGCCCTAAACGGCACAAACTATTCGTAATTTACACGATCTAGTACACTAGACAATGGAATTTTGACAGCCTTATTCCATGCAAGACTCTTACTATCTAGCGAAAGCGACGCCATAAACTTTATTACGCAGAGACCTGTTTGTTTTGCGACCCTCTGTAAAGGCGTTTTCTGTAACATACTAATATACCGATCAATTTAATGGATAGTTGAGTTAGTCAAAGAAACAAATTCTTGTTCTACATAGGTACGAAGTTAACTTGCAGAGGAAGCGCGCAAGTTCGGTATCAATTTTCAGGTTGAGAAAAATCAACATATATATATATATATATATATATATATATATATATATATATATATATGTGTGAGTGTTGTGTATAGTCGCCATATTCTACCCTGTTGATGATGGCGATACACAACGGTTGTCATGATATATTAAGGTGACCCAGAGAAGACGGACGGTTTTGTCTTTTTGAATAGCGCAGTTGGTAACACTGCTACAATACAAACCATCGAGAACGCAAAAATTTATCCGGACGTTATTTTAATTTTCCACGGTAATCTGAAACGAAGATACAATAGAGTTTTGTGAAAAGACAGTTAACTCGCGGTTATAATTTCGTCGAGATTGATTTTTTCATATAAACGATACACAGGCGAACGAAACAAATATGGCCGACGAAGAAAATAAAACGGATACAAATACCGAAATCGACGATACGGAAGAACGGGACGACGATACGGAAGAACGGAACGACGAAACGAGCAAATTAGAAGAGGCGTTCGAAAATCCGAAATGCGCGGTAAAAGAAAAAACTCCGATAGAAATGTTTAGCAGACCGAAAAAAATTAAACCACCGTGCGCGGTTAACGTAGCGAAAAAAGAACGTCGAAGGGATAAGAACAGACCGACGATTGAACAACAGCGATTAGGCTGTTATCAAGATAAAATATCGCAACGTGACGATAGGATGCAAAAGTTGAGATTAAGAGCTATACGAAAAAATAACGAACGGGAAAGTTTTAACGAACAAACTGACCAACACGATAACGAAAGCGAATCGGAATAATCTTCTTCCGAATTCTAACGACGATAATAGTAATGACTAATGACAATGCGTAAGATGACCTGAAAGTTATCAATCTGCTTAAATTCCAGATTATTTCCCATTATTATTATTATTACGGAAGACAAATACCAGTGTAGAGTTTCAGCGAAATAGAAAATAATTTTGGGTAAAATATATATTTTATTTCTAAAATAAAACATATTTAGTATATTTGTTTTTTCACATTAGTAGTTAAATCGAAACTATTTTACAATGGATTGAAAAAAAAAGGATTCGACGTATTCTTAAACTCGTTAAAAATGAACCTTAAAGTTACCATTTACGAGCGATGCGCCGATAAAGGTGGTACTCCTGCCCAATTACTTTCACTAAACACATAAATAATATCACAATCAAGACAAACAATGCCTTCTGTTCCTTGTACCCCATTCTTAATCGTAAGTCCTTCCTCAACATTAACAACAAGATAATCCTTTACAAAGCACTAATCCGCCCAATACTTTGTTACGCTTGTCCTCCCTGGAGCTCTATATCAAAAACCTCCTTTAACAAGTTACAAGTCATTGTTCTCAATGCATCTCGTTATGCCAGAATCGACAGTATGCACGAAGCTACTGACCTGCCCTATATTAGAGATTTTGTTCTAAAGCTATCGACTGGCTTTTTTTATTAAATGCTCATACCAAAACAATGTACTCGTCTCCTCGATTGCCAATTACGATTCTAAGCAAATTCGTTTCATGTATTCCAAATATAAACACAGGCGACTTAAACATAACATTATGTAGTAATTAATTTTAATTTTTTAATTATAATTTAACCCCTTTACTTAGTAGCACCTTCGACACCCGTGTCATCCACTTTTTATATGCGCGTATATATATATATATATATATATATATATAGTATATACATAGTATTTATTTAAGAACTTACAACCTAAACATATATTTTTGTAGCTTAGACTTAAGTTTCTTTACTATCATGTATTACTTGTAATTAGAAAACGTGTTTATTTTCTAGCCGCAGGTTTTTATTTGCTTTTTTTCCTGCAATACTAAACGTTTTGTTTTGCTTTATTATTTATATTCTTACTGTGTTATTGTGGTAAGGTGTTCCCGGTACACAATGTTTGTAACCCATGTTATATTTTCTTTTATGTTTATTACTTATGCAAATATACTTTGTTGTTGTTATTGTTGTTGATAAGGCTTTTCACGGATTTTTTTTTTTTGTGTTACATTTCGATTAATCGACTATATAACATAATTAGAGTGAATTCTATATGCCGCGATATTATTGTTATCACTAATAATATCCTTTTCAATCATACATCGTAAAATTTTGACACAAAATAATATATTTTATAAAGGTGTTTATTATTTCTTATGTAAACTGTAGATAACTTTCAATATATTTATATAAATATTTTTAAAATCGAGGCATTTCACATCAATCAGAAAATCTAAGCATTTGACTACGTATGAACACATTCCGGATTTAATAATGTCTGATTTGACATTTACTGATATTGATTTTCTATTGTATACATTACGCGTTAGTTAGAACGCCGTTTTCAATTTTCAACTCCTCTCCATCTAATTCATTTTGCTGAATAACCTCACCTAAGCATCAGTCACTTTTTCGACTTTGTCGTATTTTGTACACGTGTATAGAGACGAGATTCCAACGTTTGTCGTATATTCTGTTTTTTCAAACGAAATTTGTAAACTAGTTTTTTCTGCTAACTTCTTTCAGGAGATTAATATGGTTTATCGCGGATGTTAAGAAAATTACAAAGTCATCCTCCAAAATAGTAATTTTTTCCTTCTTGTATTCAAAGTGTATCTGCTTATTTACATTTTCTAATTATTCCGGTAATTTTTCCCACTCTCTTAATCTTTTCTAAGACACCATTTTTATATTATTATTATTATTATTATTATTATTAGTAGTAGTAGTAGTAATAGTATTAATATTATTATTAGTTACTGTTATTATTAATAATAAATAAATAAAATAAAAATACTCTATATACAGTATTAAATTTAAATTTATAGAGTCGACTAATTCCTTCAGCTATATCATTATCAGGAATAATAATAATTATTACTATTATGACGAGAAATTATTTTTACAGATGGGTCGGTCGATAAAATACGGGAAACTTATACCTCTGCTTTATATTACCCGAAAAAAGGCATATCGAAAGTATACAGATTATCCTTTGCAGGCTCCTCATTTGTTGTAGAATTGTTTGCCATTTACAAAGCCTTGCTCCTAGTCAAAGATATGAGGGAAAAGAATATTCTAATAATATCCGATTCCTCAAGTGTCTTATTACAATTATCTAAGTTCCCAGAACCTAAAATATCAAAGTTAGAATTTGATGTCAGACATCGGGTTATTCAGCTTTACAATCGTGGATCTAGAGTAAAGTTTAAGTGTGTCCCTTCTCATTGTGGTATTATTGGAAATGAGGTGGTCGATGAATTGACACGTTATAATCTATCAAGTGTCCCTTGCGAGAATATTAAATGGAATTGGACTGATATTTTACCAAAGATTAAACAATCTGTACTAATTGATTTCCAACAGTACTACATCGTCGAAAGTCGAAATAAATGGAAAAAATACTTCGCCTTGATGCATACAGTTCCCAGTAAACCATGGTTTCAATTACATAAAAACATTTCGAGGGATTATATATCAACTTTATTTAGATTGCGTAGTGGTCATAATTTCTCCCCCTCACACCTAGCTAAATTGTGCATAATTTCTGATGGTACATGTGATGTGTGCCATGTTGACAATTGTATCGAGCATCAAATTTGGATTTGTCCGAAGTTTCGAAAACATAGAGATGAGATGTTGTTTAGTGTTGTACAAAAATGGCACACATTACCCGTAAGTATTGAATTGATTGTTTCAAACCCACTGTCTTCTGTCTCTGTCAGTTTATATAATTTTATCAAACGTAGTGGCATTGAGATTTAAAATAGATTAACTAGATAAAGGATTAAACTGGCTAAATGGCGCAATCAGGGCCAAAAAAAAAAACAAAAAAAAAAAAACTATTATGACGAAGGACGTTGCGTTATTTATTAACAATATTATTAAAATTGGTAAATATAGCGTGCCGAATTTAAGACGATAAAAAAAAGTTAAAAATTTTTTTAGTAAAAAATAGATATTCTAGATATTGATTTACATAGTTCACCGGCGGAAACTAAATATTTTCTTTTCGGATTTCAGACAACCAATAATAATAATAATAATAATAATAATAATTCTCAAATCAAATATCAAGTATATACTACACATGGAATAAAACAAAAAATCTTACTACGCTTAACTTCCGCTAATGCGTAGAGGTTGCGCGAACAACGGTCTATATTAATCTATATACAAATGATCTTACATGTGCTTACAACAAACTTAAAAGAAATACATTAAAATCTTCCCACCACCAATATTACCTTCTTAATAAATAGTTGCAAATGTAAACTTATAAATAAATAGACATATATATCCAAGAATATGCTTAATTGATTATTGTAAAGCATTTGATAAAGTGCGTTGGAATAAGCTTTTCCCGTTGTTTGAGGAAATAGAATGTCCTCAACGCATACTCAGGCTTATATATAAACTTTATGAACGACAAAAAGCGGTAATTAAAATTAATGATGATTTATCAGACCCATCATATGTAAATAAAGGATTAAGGTAAGGATGTTTGTTGTCACCATATCTTTTCAACGTGTACTTAGAGTTAATAGTTAATGAAGCGTTGCAACACACAAACTATGGAATAAACATAGGTGAAGAAAAATTAAAAACAATAAGATTTGCGGATGACCAGGTGATATTAGCAGGATCTCCTCATATGCTCCAAAAGATGATAAACCGTTTAAATAAAGTCGCAAGGTATTTGGTATGGAAATCGATGTAAATAAAACAAAAATAATGAAGATTGGAAGAAAGCCACAACCATTTTTTATAAAAAATTGATGGAAAAAATATTGAAAAGTACAGAAGTTTAAATATCTCGGCCAGATTATAGCGGAAGATCTGTACTGTGATGATGAAATTAGCCATCGGATTGAAGTAGTGAAATACGTATTTCACGAGAAGCAAGGTATATTAAGACAAAAGTCAATGTCCCTGAATCTTCGAAAACGGATATTGAAGATGTATCTGTGGTCCGTACGTAGCCCTTTACGGTGCTGAAACCTGGGCGTTAAATAAACTTAATATTGAAAAATTACAAGCGTTTGAAATGTGGACTTGGAGGAAAATAGAGCGGATAAGCTGGGTAGAAAAAGTAAAAAATAAACAGGTGCTCCAGCAAATTGAAGAAGGTCCTTAATCAATCGAATAAGGAAAACACGGATAACTTGGATTGGCCATGTACTTAGACATGGCTGCGAGATATATTTGAAGGTAAAATCCAAGGAAAAAGAATCCGTGGAAGACCGAGAAATACGTTTGTAACAACTTTATTAGAAGACACCGGGTTAGAAAATTACACCGAATTAAAAAGAACTGTAGAAAACCGGGAATGTTGGAGAACTATTTGTCATGGCGTTGGACCAGTCTTAGGACTGCACTAAAATGATGATGATGATATCCAAGTATGTATACACATGCCTACTGCTATATTGTACTTAAATACTTATCAATAATAATAATAATAATAATAATATAGCCGCAAAATAGAATAAAATTAAATATGAAAAAAACACAAAAAAAAAACACAAAAAACGGGCGACTATTCTGTATAGCGTCAATTTTGAATTCAATATATTCACAAGATATAAATAAATAAATATTTATTCGAGTTAATTTTTAATTTCATATTAGTTTAAACATCTGAAGAGATTTAACATTGAAAAGTTTTGCATTTAAATAAAAAAGTAACTTAAAACAAAAAACTTTTTAAAAATTACATCAAATTGCTATCTCTTCATTCTCCCCCGTCTCTCTCCTACATTACAAAAAAGGTTTTTTTGATAATTATTTTTTCTATTATATATAGGTACAATTTGAATTAAATAAACAGATAAATTAATAATTTTCATTATTCAAGTATGACCGCAGGGGTGTGGGGATAGCAGGTAGCAAGAGTGTGGTCTCGTAGTGTACATAATGCGCGCGCACCTGCGTTGCATATAATTAATATCTTAAATGTTAGACTTTTTTGTACGTAAAAACAACGTAATACGGGTTAGCTGGGTATTCGGTAACGAATAATACGACGATTATATATATATATATATATATATATATATATATATATATATATATATATATATATATATATATATTACGTGTGTGTAACGATGAAATCTGCGCTACTAATGACAAAGATTTTGAGATCTTTTTTTTTTTTTAATTTAACGCGTTTTTTTCTTAGCTTCAAATCTAGAACTGATATTTATCATTAATTAGATAATGTAAACAAGATGAGAGACCCGAAAATAAGAGATGATCTGTCCATTAGCAGAATTATGAAGTAGCTAATTTAAAAGAATTTATATATAGTTTATGATCCATTTACGTTTGAGTCTTCTGACATTGTCTGCGTTCAGAAGAATCCTAGTTGCTAGCGGATTATCATGATTTTTAAGCTTAGGTAAATGTCTGACTATCGCTCGATGAATTTATTCGTTTATGTATTTAATGTTGAAGTCTCTGTCTAGAATATCGTTGGAGACATACACCCGGGAGCTAAAGCTATCATTCGTAATACTTTTGATATACCTGGATTCTTTTTACGTTGCCGTTCGAAGCTTCATAACTCAATACATAAAGTCATACTGGCTTCAAAATCATCTTATAGAGCTGCAACTTATTTTTTACGTTTAATTTTCATTGAGATCCGAGTAACCGGTCAAGGTTTCTCGTTTTCATATTCAGTTCCATTTTCTCGGCTTTTATATGGTGCAGCCATATTAACGAATGATCAAGATGTACACAAGGTAATTAGCAATCGGAGTTTATTCTATTGCTATCTTATCTACTTTTACTATATATATATTTTTTTTTGCGATCTATTTTGCGGTTGGTGAAAACAACGCGTAAGTAAGCTTTACGCAAATTTTCGTATTAAAATTTACGATAAATGATCTCATATCAATAATGAACTTCAATTGTTAATGTTGAAATAAATTTCATATTATTATATTGTCCCCTCCTCTTCTTGAATAACTGTTGCATTTAAATCGGTACAATATCGTTATTAGTGTCAAAGTGTCATTTCTTACGAAAATGCTAATATCGCGTCCGTCTGTTTCTCTTTGAAGTAATCGACTCGCTCACTTTTTCGTTCAGTTCGCGTTACGGTCGATAGTTCGACACTTTTTTTCGTTTAAATTTTGGTAATTTATCGCAATTCATAAAACATTTACCATTACAAGTAGCAAAGACGAAAAAGTGTAACCACCAATCCATCAAAGTGATATCCTACAACTAGGTCTGTTTAATTGCTATTACGTTCTTATCTGATAGTAACAAAATTCAAAATATATCTCAAATAACTTTTTCTTTTATTTACCCAATTTGGGTACTTTTAAAATCTAATTACGATATCAGACTTGTAGTTAATTTAAATTCCAAACGTGCAGATTAGCCTGAATTTTAAGCAACTAACCGAGAAAGCATGCTGACGTGTGAGAAGGCAAACGTGTATATACAACATACCCTTTCGAATTACGCACGCACATATATATTTTCTCGAAAATATATTTAATCGAATTAACTAAGTTTTAGTTTGACGCGCGTTTTAAATTAAAAACTTTTACTTATAATGCGCATTAATACTATAAGTCTTATAATCAGGACCGCTATAAAGGGCACGGCCAACCGCTATAAAGTGCCACGTCTATAGATGATAAAAAGTTAAAATCTCCTTATCTGTACGTTTTTAGTCAGAAACTCAAATTCCAACACATATTCTTTTTAAATATATACATTAAAGAATCCCGCAAAGATATGCAGCTTATCAGCAGAATTCTAAAAATTAATACACGTCTCTACTCTATAATCCTTAAAAAATGTAAAATAACTATAATTAACACTAAAAATCAGTCACACGCTCCGCAATAATTCAAGAAAGAAACAAAAGAAAGTATTGCAGATAAACTCATATTTAAAGGATAAACGTAACAATAAAAATTAATTTTTTTGTTTTATTTCAAATTTTATTTTTTTCGCTTCCATTTCTGATAACTCGTCGATCACCTTATTACAATCTACATTTTTTTTTTTACAAATTATCGTTTTGTTGATAACATCATACGAGGATTCGAACAGGATTGAAGAATTTTTACGATTTTTACAATTTTTAATTAGCCTGATTCACCCGTAACGATACCCGATAGGTATAACAGTAAGAATATGTAAGCATATTTGGGGGAAAATTAATTGATTTGTTTTTTTTTTTTAGTAAAATAAAATTAAACAATGAACTCATTCAAATCGTATAAAAGTCTCTCAAGGAAATGTATACTCTGAATTTCTGCTCAGGTAGATTTAAACGATCAGATGATGCCTCGTCGTGAAATTACCTTTCTTTTTTCGTCGTACTCCAAATGTTTTTAAACTTTACAAGAATTTAATTTTTTGCTTCATTAAAAATATTATCGCAGTAGTCGAGAATATTTTTTATCTCATTAAATAAATATTTTATTTGGCCGCTGACTTCATGAAAAGTTAGTTTCGGACTTTGAAAAATTCTGTTTGGATCAATATTTTATGGCAAAGTTCAACTAACAAAATAAATTTAAACCATCGAAAATAATCAATCAATCCAGAAACTTCAGCTTGATATTCCTTTCTCAGGTCCGCTATATACTTCATTTTATCAGATTACATTTGTATTTTTAGAAGTACTAGGTTAGTGGATTTTGAAAAAAATGTAATATATATATTTTTTTTCATTTTAATACAGTCCTAAACATTGTTATCCCGAGCGTCCAAAGTTTATGCGGCGGTCCCGAGTATAATCAGTATAATCTTTTGTAATTGATTTCCCTAATCGCTATTTAATTAATAACTAGATATTTTTTAGTTGCTAATGTCGGAAAATTGTTAATTTCAAATGTAATATTTACAACTATTTAAAATACAATAAGTATGATCTAAGTTATTACATGTTGTACAATTTTCAAAGTATCTGTGCTGTGAAAACCATGTAAATTTCACATGAAATTTCTGCGACCGCGTACGCACATTGCAGAAATTAAACGCAGAAAAAAACCACAATTGTTATCTATTATAACTTAGAAACTCGGATGAAAATGTTCTATTCGCTAAAATTGTTGTAATTAAATTTTTTCGTATACAACCATGATTTAATTTGTTAATTACCATTTACGTATATTTTATACCCGTTATTTTAAAACACTTTATTTTGTTTTTTAATATCGAACAAATGAATGGCATTACTCCGGTAATTACACTTTTTTAGTTTATTGTTTTAAAATAGTTGTTTCATTACCAAACAAGTTTAAAAAAGTTACTATTTAAAAAAAAAAATTTAAACATTATATACTCGGTAATAGTTTTAAATAATACTATTTGTTGCGTCGTTATTAATGAACACCTCGACAAACATATTGTTCAACTTCGTAATTTTGTCCTTTATATTACGTATATTATTATAGAATTTTAAATATTTTCATTCGTAAAATTTTTTGTACGTTTACATTCATTTATTGAGATTATTTCCGGATGATCCCTTAAGATTTCTTCCATAACTTGGATATTTCGTAACTCGTTTAATTTTATACTAAATAATCGGGATAAAGAGGATTTTTTTAGAATCAAAACGAACAATTTTTTAAGATGCTCTAAAAAATGTAAAAACTAAAAATAAATAACAAAGAAAATATTTTTACTTATATTTCGTACAAATTGCGCTACACATAGTCGTAGTAAATAATTTTCTTATTGATTCTAAAAAATGTTTTTTTCGGTTTCCCGATTATTTAGTTTAAACATAACTGATGTGGATTACGTTATTTTCTTTACTATTATAATTCCTATATAATCTCTAAAGATCGTTATACTACATCTGGTCTTTTTAGCTTATAACGTTTCTGAGTAAATAATAGCCCACAAATACTAGGCCGATCCCTTGAAGTATTCCAGTGACTAATCCTTTTGTCATAATTATTAATTTCACACCACGTACATATACCGGAAACAGAAAGAAGAGAGATGTGAAAGGTTTAGAATGATGTTTAAAAAATAATTCTAGTAAAAAATGACAAAATTAAAAAAAAGAATATAATACAGAGAACTTAAATGAAAGGCGAGCGATGTTTTTGTTCCATTACGATTGTACATTAGCTCGTTAGTAGATATTCTGTACAACTTCACGTGTGTAACCGCGCCCATATTAATTAATTGTAACCATTCTATAATATGTTTTATATAGCTCATTTATATAATACTCATATCGTCATTTACTTTACCTATTAATTTACGTTTCTTGAAATGCATAGAAATGTAGGTGTATGCGTAAATTACGGCATTTTTAAAGTCTTTGTTGTCATTTTTTAATATATTACAAATATATATATATAGGTTCTAGTCATACATACACAATACAACGATAATGACCATACTTACAATCAACTTAGAAACTGAGTAGATCGTTACGAGCAACAAATATTAATTTTCATCGTTGTTTATCACGATAATATATCATCATAATTATTATAAAGGTACTTCCTATTCGGGAGGTCGCACATCACGAATGCTATATATATATATCTATACAAATTGGCATTTGGCTATTTCAATTAATCGATTGAAATTCGTATAATTGTTATATTTGTGTTAATTCCATTCGTTCTCTTCATATTTTCCCCTCAAATTTTACCCTACACTACTAGATTGAAAGGCCCTGCCGCTCGTATTTTACGACGGATATATTAATTTTTCCTATTCTTCTGATGTTTTCCATTAACTGCAACCTGTTGACTTTGTACCTATGTAATACCTCTAGGTTTATCACTTTATCTGCCCATGAAATTCAAAATACTCGTCTATATTACCATATTTCAGTATACATATATTCGTGATGGTATAGTTGCTAGAGTGCTCAACTGTCAATTCGACAGTCGAGGGTTCGAAATCAACTCGCGACATGAAAGTTTTTTATCATTACGTAATTATTAATTATCACAGAGAAGGCAGTTGCACCCCATTCCATATAACACAGTATGAACAACCACGTACTGACTTACTACGTCATGAGGGCATACAACAATTACCAATGGTTGGGCTGATTCCTGCTGTTCTGTCTTTTACCTAACAATTTAACAACAGTTGATCTCATTTCACACTCAACTAATTAAAAAATTTGTCTTATCCAATCTAAATACGCATGCTTTTATATCTGCTTATTAGATTATTCTGTTTAGGACAACGGTATTTTAATTTAACCTTATTTCAATTAGTATTAATATTTACCTAGAATTTTTTTTTGACGACTATAAGGGAGCGAGATACTTTTGGACAGGAAGAATTGGACCGAAGGAACAGACAGGATATAACAAATTTTGTAAAAAGTATATGATGAACTGAAGGATAATGAGTTTAGGTAAAGTAATATGAAAACGTATTGATGATACAAAAAAAATGTGCCTTATTCTCCAGCGGTTAATTATTGTAAAATCGCGCCGAGACATACTCTAGCGTCACTATCATGTTCGAATTGATCGTTTGAAGGATATTAAAAAGGTTTATTGAGAAACCTAGTGTGACTTATATTCTCTGTTTAAAGTTACACTATATTAGTATCTTTATTAACGGTGGTTAGACAGACACCATGATATGACCGGTAAAATATAAGTATACCACCTTGCAGTTATCGTTCGTGAGATTAATAATGATCTATTGAATCTGACTAACCGATAGACCTTCAGGTTATAACTAGGATATAAAATAAAGAGAAGTAATTAAGTATATAATTACTAAGACCTTCTGCGGGTGGAATTTAGCCAGGTAGATGTATTGTAAGCAATATAATATTACGTTTAGATTTGCGTTGAGTATTGTTCATCAATCGCGCACTTAAAGTGAGTGAACCGAATCAAACACTTTGAAAGAATGCGTTTATGTAGTATCCGCCACTGAACAATGTTTTCTCATGCACTTCCAACAATTTGCTTATTCGAGCAGAGGAGAATGGATATATGTTTATGTTAACTTCTGGATGATTCAATGTATTAAAAGATTAATCGAGTGCGTTATAAGACAATTTATATTGCTACCGTGTAAAAAATCAAAAATTTTTCATAGTGGACTATTTAGGAAATACAAGGTAATAGGATGATTGGGTTAAATGTGAGTCCGGTTGCGTATACAATAGGTGAAATTTTTTAAGCACGAATGATGGTTATTATAAAAGGAAATAGGTGGGACCAGACAAGATACATATGCTAAGATGTGAGCGCCTATAATTGTTCTGAGACATCGTTAACTTGCATACGTGATTCTTACTAAAAGTAAATTTTATAATTAGGGCAGTTTATTTGTCAGATGAATACACCGGGCATCTATAGTTAATTCGGGATAGGATTAAGGCTTTCTATACAGTAAAGAATAATGTTTGTATTTTTTATTAAATACGTCAGTACAGCCACGGAGTTTAAACATCCTGTTTTTAAGTTAGTCACAAGAGAATGCAATAAAAACGTTGATTTAAATAATGATATAGAGGGGTATCCATCGTTATCGGACTAAGATTGCAATTTTAAAAATCATTAAAGAAGACGCTGTATAAATATTACGATCTTAGAAATGATTCTAAATAAGTAATAATTATAATTAACGGTTAGGATTGATATACATTACAAAAAAGTAGCCTACTATAAAAACTATATTTTATGACACTGCAAAGTCACTGAGCCTAAGACGTTTGAAATAAGTCCTGATCAATTGATAATAGTATTGATGCTTCCGGATTCGGTTGGTCACAGAGCCTTTCTTTAATGAGCCAAGCTGACGATGACTTCATTAAGATCTTTAAATCGGTGTGCAGTGTTTCGTTTCGTACAAATCAATTAGCATTCAGACGAAGGAATTTGTTTCGAATTACATGAATAATTTGTATGTTCGACGGTTTGATCCCCAAAAATATTTTTCGAAGTAGGAAAATTGGTTTACGATACAAGTATTAACGACTGAAAACTAGAATAAGACTAAAAACTAACAAATAACGTCAGACGACTGTAAAATTGGTTCATTCAAAATGTAGAAAATCATAAAAGAAGAGATTTTAAATATTTATTAAAACTTTCGTGGTTGTTTTCCATCCGTCTAGAATTATTTTCGGTGAAAACCACGTTCTAATTATTTAAAAAATTTAACGTTTGAATGGACTTTGAGTGGTGTAAGTCCATTCGAAACGTTAAATTTTTTGAATAATTAGGACGTGGTTTTCACCGAAAATAATTCTAGACGGAAGAGATCTTAAACTTATAGAAATTTTTAATATATATATATATATATGCTGTTAATGGATACGAAATAAGAAAATATAAACGAGTATTTCGTCAAATAAAACGAAATGTTGGTTTTTTTGCACGACCTTTACAGGGTATCTTTATAACAGATCAAAAGAGGAAAAGAAAATCACCATAAAATTAAGGATATTTAAAAATACGCTCGATTTTGTTCAGTATCTGCACGTATGAAATTCCGGAATGTTCAGATAAAAAATATTGGACACGATAAAACAACTTCACCAGCGGACAGCAATGGAATCTAGACACGTATGAGTAGCAAGACCAACGAATGAAAGGAAATTTAGCGCGCTGATCGTCTTCTTTTACTTTGTCGATACGTCTAAATTAAAATCGATAAATAAATACAATAATTTAACTAATAATTCGCCTAATACGACAATCTGTAGGATAAACGTATAGCGCTTATAGACTTACTAAGTAAATAGATAATAGAATTATTTAAAAAAAAAAATTAAAAAAAAAAACTTTTCAAATAAAATTAGAGTATATCTGCAAATATCGTTAAAAGTAAAGTAATATGTTGTAAGAATACAAAGAATAATTGATAATTACATAAAAACTAGGTACATGAAAAACTTGAATATGGCAGTAACAGGTATATAATAAGAATATATATTACTGGACGTTGTACTGTACAACCTCCCAGTATGTTTTAGCAAATATAAACACACACACATACATACACACGCACGCATGTACACACACTGTAAAATGTAGGCGGTTTTAAATTAAGATAATTTCTTTATCGTTTTCATTTTTTTGACTGTAAAGGTCTTTCCTTTCTCTTATATTCTTCTGCTTAGGAGATTGCGCATCATAAACTCCTTTCTCTTGCTGCAGTTATAATATCGCACCGACATAGGCTGTAGTGGTATTCCAGTCTCCCCTTCCTTTTGTCGATTTCTTAATTATCTTTCACCGCAACTACCAACATGAATAAATTCTCTTCTCACGATTTGTGTCCGATATATATTTATTTCTCTTTTCGATATCTTTCACAATTGAAAATTCCTTCACATCGCGTCGGTACAAAACTTGGACACTAGTTCGGTCCACGGAAGTTTGAGTAATCTTCCGTACGTCAGCATTTCAAATGCACCTACCTTTCTTTTTACATTCGACAGTTAATATCCACGATTCCGATTCATACTTTAATACCGAACAAACGAAATAATTCGATTCCTTAATTCTAAAGACATTTTATGTTTCTTCAACACATTATCCAAACTATTAAAAGAACGCTTCGCCACGGCTATTTTCGAGTTTTCATTTCGGGAGGGATTTAGATTTGGTAAGGTTATACATAATAATAATAATAATAATAATAATAATAATAATAATAATAATAATAACACGATAAAAATTACTAGGAGTAAAAAATGTTTTTTGCGGAAAGCAATATTTTTCAAGAAAATCAAAATTTTGAAATACTAGATCTTGCTGTAAATTTCGTGGTATCAGTTTATCGGGGTAAATTGTGCCATTCTTGTTATTTCCTTTAATTCTACTTCTAACATTTAAATAACCGAAACATGGAAATATCGAACACGTATAGGCCAGTGCTGCCTGGTAATCCACGTAGAAGACAAAAAAGAACATGGACGCGAGATATTCTTGAACCTACACAAGTGATCCTAATGGTCTAAATGAATACTCTGTTTTGATTTACTCTCCCCTAGCCTGTATACACGATGCGGAGTGGGTACCAATGATGCTTGCATTGTTATCGGAAGCAAAAAATAAACATGAAGTATTCAATATTATCAATACTTGTGCTCTCCAAACCTGACTCGTGTATGTGGGCTAGGGAGGTGATATCAACTGTGCATACATAGTTGTTTAAAGTAATAGGGATAATATATACATAAGGGTTGACTCTTTTCCATTGGGAAATGAGTTAATAAAAATATGGTTATCAATGTCAATTGTGGTCAAAAGACCGGTGACACAAAAAAAAAAAAAAAAAAAACCCTAGCTGAAACAAACATCCGATTCAGCCGAATTTAACCTAACCTACCTTTTCAAAAGGGTGTAATTAATTTTAAAATCGGTTATTAAGGGAAGTGAAAATGATGAGTAAATCTTAAATAATTCTGTAAAAATAATATACAATTTTTTCTCGCATAGACTAGCATTCTTCAATTACTGTTATATTGCGTCCATTACTAGTAATCGCTGTTGGTAAATACTTAAAATTTTTGTACGTATTCCATTTGTTCATTACCATTACTGTGAGTTAATTTTTGCTTTACTTAATTTCATCGTTTTAGTTTTATCTGTGCTTTTATCCTCACATTCCATATTTGTTTCCTTCATTATTTACGACGTTCAACATTTCCATTAAAAATTAAACACGCAGCCGTATAAATTACGCAATTTTTGACCTATTGTTATTCTCGTCGTATTGATATTTATAAAAAGAAAATCCCAGTTATAATAATAATAAGAAAAATAATATCGATAAAAATAACAAAGCGTTTATTTATTCGTTCTTGGTACAGTAGAGTTATTGCGTTAGTATTTTCTTTCGACACATTTTTACGTAATCGTACTTGTAAAGTTACAAAATAATACGCTGTCGTTTCGTAATAAAATTATAATTTTCATCATTTACGAATCGTGTTTACACAATTAAAAAAATCTAGTTGTCCATCATGAATTTATTCCGTAAATAATGTAAAATTTTATACGTCCTAATAGAAGTAATCGTTAATTGATTGTTAACTATTACACAACATTAACCGAGAGAGAGAGGTCGACACAATTTTAAAACATTTTACGACAAAAGAAAAATTTTAAGCGTCATATTATGAATAAAAGAGCGTAATTATGAAAACAAAGATGAAACAAATTTAATCGTCTAATAGATTTCCTTAATCAAATTTACATTTACATATACACATACTTACATAGTTATTGTCATTATTACTTAAAATTTATATCTTTCCGGACCGTATTTTCGAACACATATTTAGCGCAAAATGTTCTATAAAGGTGGAAGGAGCTAGAGTATTTATACAAGATAACCTATATAAATGTGGGATGTTAATATGAAATCATGGGCCCGATAGTCGCCTGTAGTGAGTAATTATTAATGGCAGGCAACGGGATGTAAACATAGTTCCGTTCCACACCAATTTAGACTTATATAAAGTAATTATAATGCGCATATCGTGGTGAGAAAAATAATATATGTATAATATATATGCAAAAATAAAATGCGATTTTAGTATATATGAGTGATTTAGAACAAAAAGTCAAATACTAACAAATGGGTAGTTCGTGATTTATGATTTAGGGTAATATTAATTTAGAATTAATGGTAATCGTAATTTTAAAGTTAAAATATAAACTTAGTAGAGTGTTAAATAAACAGTCCCTTGTTTCAATCTAACGCTTAAGTTAAATTAATGGCGTGCATTTCTGTTTCGGAGTATTCTAGAAAGATTAGGAGATTTTTTAAAATTTAAATTAAGAGGAGAACTGAATTCACGTAATATACCAGAAAGGGGCGGGACAATCGGAAATGAAATGCTTCCGGTCACCTGTAGAATCTGAGTAGATTACAGGCCATTAGTAAGCTTAAACCTACATAAGTAGGACTAAAACCTGAATCGTAAAAATTTATTTTCATATTTTTAATTGTTAGTTTTTCAGAACAAAAAATCGTAGGTTTTCCTGCCATCGTGTTTCACCGCCTCGACCACTCGACCACAACTACTTGATTTATGTATTTTTTTTTTAAGCGGATTCGGGGAGGATTATTCGCAATAAGATAATTCTCTTTAAGGATAGCTAATCTCACCTGACAGTCTACGCCCGCTGACAAATAATCCACTGGCAGATCACTCAGACTAACGAGGTTAGAGAAGTTTTATAAAACGAAGCAACTTTTAACTTCTCCGCTGTTTATTGACTTGAGACGGAATTCTCTCGTTGACATACGTCGAGTCTCTTCCTCCAAATTGGTGCAATATCTGTATTAGATCTTTGTACAGTATGGGTCGCGGCTTATATTGCAAACACCGAAATAAGATTCTTATCTATACCTACAGATACTTTAAAGTAGGAGTGTGCTCAACATACTGAGCGGAAATTAGAGGGAAGCAGGCAACCCGTCTAAAACTCCGCCAATCCCCAAACAAAACAAAACAAAATTACGCATGAAAACAGAAGACGACAGATCAAAGTCACCGATAAATTCCTCTAAAATGTTCGGAAGTTTTAGCATTCGATAGCCTGACAAATATTAAGACGCTATTTAACTATCATTTCCTTAATTTGTCAATTTAATTTTAAAAATGTTGTTCTTTTTGGACATTTTCAGAAGCCTACTTATACTTAAAAATTTATTTTACACTTATTCTCACGAAATTACTACTTTCCATTCGTTTACTCAACAATGAAAATAAAAAATAAAGTTAATTTATTAGATAAATTCGTCTAAATTCGTTACAGCGATTACCGATCATTAAAGTTAGTACAACATCCCGTTATGTCAAAATTATAATTTCGACAATGTTTTTCATCGGTAAAGCACATTAACGATATACACAAACACGCGATGAATTTACATATTTGCGCAATAAACTGAATCGATTTTTATATTCACACATAGCGTATGTGATAAAGTTTAAATGTACAACTGTGCCAATATGTTGGAGCTTTTAAAACCTTTTCCGAGCTTCATACGACGATAATCCTGAAATTTAATATATTTTAAGCTGACAGCGATAAAATTTACGAATAATACACACACCGATTGTTGAGACAAATGTATTTCTGAAAAAAAAAAAATGAAAACCAGAAAATAGGTTGTTAATCGGTACCGAGGTCAATTGTGCAGGTGTCGCCTTTTAAAAGTTGCTTCTCCCTTTTACACAATGTTTACATAACGTCTTTTACATTAATTTTCATTAGAAATCGAAGGACTTTATTGAGGTCACGTTCAACTATAATCGAGGTGCCGTTGCGAAATTTAACGATGTTGTTTTTTTATCAACATCACTGATCGGAATATACTATTTTGAAAAATTTAATAGGCTATAATAATAATAATAATAACTGAATTAAATTTATTTTATATAAATATAAAGCTTGTAATCATTTGTGGAACACAAAGCGTTCAGATAGCCGACATTTGCAACAATACACACATTCAGTCTTTCTAAAAAATTTTCGAACACTTTTTCCAGCGTAGATCACTGAATTTTTCAAATTTTTTCAGAACTCCGAGTTTTCAGGTTTCCAGATCTCGTGGACGGATGGCGACGATGAAGTGAGAGAAGTAAAAACGAGTTTATCATCTATATATAACGCGTTTCATTGACAGTACCAGTGAAAAAATAAGACCTCTCCATTTCGCCACTCCAGTCCAGACTGTTACTCGCTGACTGTATGACGGCTTCTGTTTGATTGAATTTTGATTAGATTCAGACAAGTAGCGGCAGTTCTGTTTGTTTACGAATCCGGATAACTGAAAATGAGCTTCATCGCTCATCAAAAGATTGTTTAAATCGATCTCTTCGTCTTCGATTTTTTTCAGCATCGTTTTAGCAAAAAGTTTATGTTATGCATGGTCGTTAATTCCCGATTTATCATCAGTTTATAAGAATAAAATTTCAAGTCTTTGGGTAATATATGGCGTACAGATTCAGTCGACAGGTTTAAAGGAGCAACATGACGATGAGCAGCGTTCAGGACTCTGAATGATCGCTGGCTGAACTCGATCGATATTTGTGGGAGTACGACCCATTTTTTTTTTGTCCAGGACGATTTTTATTTATTGCATAAGCTGCCGTTTAAAAGTTTTCAACCATTGAATTGCGAAAATGGTACAGGTTTACACGTGTAAACTCCTTTGCACTGTTGTGACCGATTCACACCGAAAATAACGTTCCACGTAAAACGCGCGGTCTGATCGTTATAGGATGCCATGATAACTGAAACCGGACAAAAACGAATCTCTCGTGTACAATAAACGTGGAGCACGTGGTTTGCGTTATAGCAGTTTTTTTTTTTTTTTTTTGTTTACCTAACCCAGCGTTTTCATGGAAAATTTATTAACGCGTATTTTTTATTTATTCATTTGTGCTCAAACATTACCAAAAAAATTTATTTTATTTGTTATTATCATCCTCACAAATATTATATACTACTATTATTATTATTATTAGGTATTATAAAAGTAAAGAAACATAAATGTGAAGTGTATAACGAAAGATAAATTTACGATTGTAGGGGGGAATGACATTAAGGAAATATAAGAAGAAAACATTTAAATATGCCCAAAATTTTTCGAGAAAATTATTCATTACGGAAAATGAGACGAAACCCCGTACGACCGGAATAGTCTAAAAAATGTCTCGAATGACAAAGACGCTTCGAATAAGAAACTAATAACAATAACTACAAGTAAAAATTTTGCTGGAAATACGAAATGGAGTTTATGGAAAAAATAAGTAAAAAGAGCAGAAGAAAGGGACTAAAAGCTTTATTTCGTATGAATAATGTGATGGGAAACAGAGATGTTGAATGACTTAGACAATTTTGTAGAAAATTTAACTAGGCCAACGTTTAAATTAATGACCGAACATAAAAAGAAGTTGAAAACGTAAAGCCTATAAACACTAATGTTATAGTTCGTTAAAAGCGTACACAAGGAACATTATCTGAAAATTTCATATGTGTAGATCTTTCACAATAGTTTATCTATGTTAGTAAGCTCAATATCGCGGCGTCTGGGAAAAGTTGGGAGAGGCCTTCGTCCAGCGGTGGACTGATAATGGCAAATGAAGAAGAAGAGAAGAAGAAGAAGTTAGTTTTATATATAAATATAAACGCACACACACACACACATATATATATATATAAATAAAAGTATACGTTCATTTCAGCGAATAAAACAAAAAAGAAAATAGTTATATCCAAGAAGTACTAAAACAGACACGTAAGAATTGCGTCAATAGTTTTGACAGCATTCGCAAAAAAAAATTTGTAGACAAATGTTAAAATTAATTAAAATGCATCTTAAACCTACACAATAATACTATTTAAGTCGTTAATTATTAAAATAGAAATCTCATTCGTTATAAAGTAACGGTAAATAGAGTAGGCATCGACGCGAAAAACAAAAGAAAATATAAAGAATCTTTTCAGAAATAATGGATCTCACATCTCATTTTCAATTATAAACACACACACACATACGCATATATATATATAATAAATGTTTTCCTGGCATGTTAAATAAATGTTTACATGTTTACATACCTTTTAATGTAGCCTTCTTAAGTACTTTCATCGCATACAACGTTCCACTATCTAATCCAACAATTTTTCTTACTAGAAATACCTGCAATAATAAATATTATTACATTCTAGTCCTATGTAATTGGGCGAAAAATTTGCAATCTTAAATAAATTGGTTTCAAATAATTTTGTCTTATTTCCCGAAGGATAGATTATTCGCGAAAATTTGGTAAAGTAAACATATTTTAAACTAAAAGTTTAATTTAACAAGTACACCAACGTAGCTCGCATATAATTTTACATCCTTTTTAAAAAATATTAAATAAAATTTTCATATAGATTTATATAGCGTAAATTCGAAATACACATTAAAGTTACACACACACATATATATATATATAAAGTATTCTTTTTATTTTTACATCACAATCGAATTTATTTTACAATTTTGAATGACCGTCGTATAAATATAATACCAAATATTGCCTTTTTGCCCATGTTTTTTGAAACTTCGGCACCATTCCTGATGATAATTGCATCTCTAACAAAGAAATCCGATAGGGAATAGAATCATCATAGACAATGCTCATGAAAATGAAGACCGCCATAGGTGAAAAGTTTCGAATTATGCATCAGGCATATAAAATACTACGTCTTCTTTGTCTCACTTCACGACAGCGAAAGCTGAACGTTAGATATTGTTCGAGAAAAAAGTTTACAGACATTCAAGCTACATGCGTACAGGTATATTTCGAAAATTCTGTGGATTATAAAAATTACTAATAAAGAAGTATTAAATCAAAACAAGAAAGCGTTCGGAATAATTGAATTGGATATCGACAAAAAAAATTTCGAAAATTTCGGGGTCTAGGTCATATCAAATATCCGCCCTCAGAACTCGCGGATGAAGGATTTTTATCGATAGTTATGCTACACGCTAATGGAAATATTCGGGTCTATCATGTCAAAAAACATTCTTATATTGATCGTCAACCTTCGTGACGGAGACCACCAATGAAGAAACTCGTTTGTTCATATTGTGTCCGGGCCACTTCGCGTTATTACTATATTTTCTCAGACCAATATTCTGCAAGTTGGAGAGCATGTTGATCCACGTGTGTATATAATTCGCCATACTGCACATGCATTATAATAAATGGCTTATAGATCGGTTCTCTTCACAATCACAGGTTACATCCTTTGCCAATGACCACTTCGTCTCGTGTTAAGTGTCCTCCATATTACCAGTTTTGGTTAAAATCTAATGGAGGGATTTCTATTGTATCTTCCCTCTACCTAATTACAGGTTATATGGGTTTGGACACTTCTTTGGTTAAAAAGCTATTTCTTGAATTTAGATGCGCTTTCGCTGCAGCTTGTCAATACATTGCATGCTCGAATACCCCATAGTTATTTAGTTTATTCCACATCAGCAGCTGGAGTTGCTCCGCATAAAGAATATAAGATATTAATTTTGGTCGGTCTAAGACATTCAGTAATTATACGTATTATATCCTTTATTGCTACATCAACTTTCTTTTTTGTATCCAAATCGAGCAAGTATTTCGCCGTCGAAATGTATAATGCCATTGCTGATGTTCGTACTACTTCCGATTTTTGCTCCCACGATGTTCCAATTAGCTTTCTGATATATATATATACTCTATATATGCATATATAAAAAATGTATCACAATGACTTACTTTGTTAAAGGTACAGATATTTGTTATATTAAATCACAAATTTTAATTTCTTCACCTCATAATTATAGGAAAGAGACATAATTGCAGACGCGTACGCAAACTTTTTCGTTGAATAATTAATTTTTCATTAATATCCAGAGCGTTTTAACATAGTATATTAATTTTATTTATCATCGACTAGGGAACAAAATAATATCGCCGACATTTAATCGATATTACGGTCATTACCCGTGAAAGGAAACGTCAAATTAGCCGGTATTGGCTTGTCAGAGAGTGTCGTTTGACCGGCACTCTAACAATCATCCGGGTTCGATAAGAATTCTTTAGGCGACGTCACTTGTAAACTTTCGAAGTTTAGAGGACTTAACTTTTATCGTCATTATTATTGGACTACTTACGTGCACACAAATACAAATAGGTATAGATATTATTATCTTTTCTTATTCATTCCGCGTCTATCGAAATATCATGTATATTCCTAGTTTTAAGCGAACGATATTCAATAGGGACGTTGTAACGTTTTAATTTTAAACAATCTTGTCGGGTGAGTGAAATTTACACATCATTCACCTTTCTTGTCTTTTACTTAACCCTCTAACGTGGAGTCCAGTGTCGACCGAAATTAGAGTCAACGTCAAGTCATCGACAAGCGCAGGACATAGACCATTCTTTTTCGAGTTCTGCATTATTATTAATAGATAAAATTTCAATTGATTTTTATCTAAATGTAAATTTGTCCATAGTACACGCTAAAGTTAATTTCTGGAGGCTATCAATTATAATACGTTCATTTATGGGCATTTCTCATTATTCGATGTATTACGTTACTCTGTTCTTCATTAATCGTTTAAAACTTTCTCACATATTATTTTAATTTTAACGTCATCATCCACGAACAAGTAGAAATATATAACTCGACTATGAAGAAGCATATATAATATAAATATACAACAGGGATCGATATCACACACACACGTACATATATATATAGAGCCAAAATCATATACGCACATTTATACGTATATTTGTAATTGAGTTACGTATCTTAATTCGACGGGTGTTCGTATGTTGTGCGTTCGTGTCTTATCTGGATATCGATATCGTTCGTTATTTCGGCTTTTTCGTCATATTTATCTACACATTCATTCTGGCTTTTCGTACTATTTATTTATACATTCATTTACACCTGGATTGCTGTCGGTGAAATAATACCAGTTTATTATATTATTATACTACATTATTATTATAACACGATATAAAGTTTTACGCACTCACTCGTAATTATTATACGAGCACGTATGTTACCATTTATGCAGTCGGCTAACTACGTCGCATTACACCAAACACACGCACTATCTCATCCGCAATCGTCGTTATCGTCGCCATTATATACTAACGTTACTAATTTCGCCGCACCAATACTATCGCAAAACCATGTTGTACTTTCCGAAATTAACAACAAGGCAACAACATTATCCACACCTATTGTCTCATATCCGCATCAAAACGTTGTCTATCAGGTACCTACACAAACGTATTATACTTTAACTCCGAACACGCATTTCGTTCCCTTATCTAACCGACTTCCCATATCATTAACGATAACATAAGTTAAAATGTAGACATAACTGATGATAGCAATTAAATAATATCAAATTACTCCGAAGACGCATTATCGACATCGTCGCAAAAACTCATAGAGAACGACTGGCTGATTCCTAAAAAGAAGGCACGAAAAAGCCTATTGAATGAACAACAAAATTTAAATAACTACCGTACGAAACAAAACAGGTTCCAATGTTTACAGATCGAAGACGAAGCTTTACATAATGAGAATCCAATTAAACACTCGGCTCACAATGCAACAACAGAACCTTCATCGCCGCCTATATTTGTGTACGATGTAATTAACTATTCGAGAATGTTAAAAAAAATTACGGACGCACTAGGAAAACATGACTTCAGAGCGAAATCCTTGAAAGGTAACGCTGTTAAAGTCAACGTGCAAACCTCTGACGATTATAGAAGACTAATCGCAACGTTTAAAAAAGAAGACATAAATTATCACACCTACCAACTAAAACACGAAAGTGCGTATAAAGTTGTAATTCGCGGTTTACACCCCTCTTTCACAATCAGCGATATTAAACAGGCACTAGAAGAACAAAGTTTTCAAGTGAGGTCCGTGTTCAATGTTAAAAATAGAAATAAAGAACCTCTCTTCTTGCATTTTGTTGATTTGGAGCCGGCTGACAACATTAAACGTATATATGATCTCGTCTTATTATTACATTCGAAAATTAGAGTAGAAGCCCCACACGTAAAAAGGGACATACCCCAAGTGCACTAGATGTCAAAGGTATGAGCACACAAGATCGTTTTGTAATCGTCCTTATAAGTGTGTTAAATGTGCCGGTAGTTATAATTCAGCCGATTGCAAAAAAGAAAAAAAAACGTACCGCCAAATGTGCATTATGCGCGCAGCAACATCCCTCTAATTACAAGGGATGTGAGGTATATCGCAAAAATTATACAATGCGAAATATAATGCAGAACAGACGCTTCCTGACAAAGTGAATCTTCCCGCAAGCCGCAGTAATGTTGTACGTGATATTATCCCACAAAATGAGCATGAACGTCTGTTATTGTACGCAAAAGTTACGTCACAGACGAATGGCGCCAATGCAGTATTTAATCCGGGCAATAATGTCTATAATGATGTTGGTCCCTCAAATGGTGGTGGTAATATAATGAATAACCGATTCGCAACTAACTCGCCTACTAGTATAAATACATTATTAAGTGCATTTTTGAGTGAATTTAAAACCATGTTTCAACAGTTAATGAACCAGAACGCCATGATATTAAATTTATTCTCCTCAGTCCTGAATAAAACTAGTAAATAATGACTACTTCATTAAGAATTGCACTTTGGAACGCTAATGGCGCGTTACAACATAAGTTAGAAATAGAGCTCTTTCTGAAATCTCACTACATTGATATACTTCTAATCTCGGAAACGCATTTTACGAATAAAACAGTTTTTAATGTTCCCAACTACGATGTGTACACTTGTTTTCGGCCAGATAATAAAGCTCGCGGCGGTAGTGCAATTATTATTAAAAAAACAATCAAGCATTACGAAGAGAAAAACTATTCGGGAAAACAGGCTTGTACGGTAAAATTATGTTCATTTATTGGAACTGTCGCCATCTCCGCCGTATACTGCTCTCCAAATGAGCGATTGGATGAAAACCTGCTTGTCAAGTATTTCAAATCATTGGGAACGAAATTCATATCTGGCGGAGGCTGGAACTCCAAAAGTCGCAAATGAGGCTCTCGTTTAGATAATCCCGGGGGAAAATTCTGGAAAAAGTAATTTCCAGCCAAAATCTAGATTACTTCTCGGCAGAGGAACCTACTTACTGGCCTCAAGATCGTAAAAGGAAACCCGATCTGTTTGACTTTTTTGTAACAAAAGGAATATCATCATTACATATGAGAGCAGACTCGTGTTTCGACCTACAGTCAGATCACTCGGCAGTTATATTAACGGTAAGCATTTCTCCAATAACAAAAACACCTGAACCATGCCTTATTAATAAAAGAACTAATTGACCATAAACAATATCTAGATTCTAAAATAAAGTTAAATATGTCGCTGAAAACTAATTTCGATATTGATAAAGCGGTACAAAACCTAACAGAAACTATACAAAATGCTGCGTGGCTAGCTACTCCCACTGTAAAGCCACCAAAGGGCTTTAATAATGTTCCAAAACATATACCGACACTAATACGCGAAAAGAGAAAATTACGAAACGCTTGGAACACAACGAGAAATCCGGCTATTAAAACGCAACTGAATAGAAAAATAAAGCAACTGCGTAAAGTATTACGTGAAAATAAAAATGCAATGCTTACAACATTTCTATCGAAATTATCGTCGACCAAACAAGTTGATCACTCACTATGGAGAGCGACCAAACGTTTTCAACGGCCGATTGTGCATATTCCTGCGATAGAAAAACTAGACGGTAGTTCTTCGATAAAGCAGCGCTCTTTGCAAATAATTTCTGCGATGTATTCACACCGAATGCCCAAGTTAGTGACTCCACAGATATCCTTGAATACTTAGAAAAACCACTGCAAATGAATCCACCTATAACACCGGTTACCCCAAATGAGATTCAGCAACTTATTAAAAATATGAAACGGAAAAAGTGTCCCGGATTTGACTTAATCACAACAGAGCTTTTAAATGAGTTTCCACGTAAAACAAATATATAACGCTGTCCTACGTAACCAATATTTTCCTTTCAGTTGAAAGTTTTCTCAAATAATTGTGGTACCAAAGCCTGGTAAATCGTCTGAACTGGTTTTGTCATACAGGCCTATTTTGCTGCTTCCTATTCTTTCAAAGCTTCTAGAAAAACTAATTTTAAAACGATTATTCCCAATATTATCTATGAATTCGATAATTCCGAATTTTCAATTTGGTTTTCGTGAGCATCACAACACTGTAGAACAGGTTCACCGATTAACAAAGATTATTGAAAATAGCTTGGAAAACAAGAACATCTGTACAGCTGCATTTCTGGATGTTAAGCAAGCTTTTGATCGGGTGTGGCACCAGGAACTGTTGTACAAGCTTAAACTCATGCTTCCTCACCCTTTCTATCTACTACTTAAATCGTACATGCAAGAGAGATACTTTCGAGTGAAAATAGCTGATGAATACTCAGATATTTTTAGGGAAGCGTGCTCGGTCCAATATTATACTTAATTTACACGTCCGACTTCCCGAAGCCTAGTAATGCAGAAGTAGCATTGTACGCCGATGACGCAGCAATCCTATCTGTGGATAAAAGTGAAAACACAGCCACAAAAAATTGCAGTAGTCACTCGGGCATGTAAAGACTTGGCTAAAACGATGGCGCGTTGTAGTCAATGAAACTAAATTAGCGCATATTTCTTTCACAAATCGAAGGGTTGAACGCCTGCCAATCAAAATAAACAGCGTTGTCATTCCGAGTACCAATAGTGTAAAATATTTGGGCGTGCATTTGGACACACCCACATTCAGAAGAAAATCGAGCATTTGAGGCTTAAAACCAGATCTATGTCATGGATGCTAACTAGTAAATCATAGTTATCGTTGGAAAATAAAACTCTGCTATATAAAATTGCCCTAATACCGATTTGGGTATATGTTACACAACTGTGGGGCTGCACCAAAACATCTAACTTACAGAAAATACAACGATATCAAAATAGGGTATTAAGAACTATTACTGCAGCTCCCTGGTACGTCTCAAATCTTACCATCCATAACGACTTAAACGTTATGTTTGTGGAGGATGAAATAAAAAGACAAGCAAACAAACATGTTGCACGAATTAGCGTTCACACGAATCCACTTGCTACTGATTTGCTGAATGATTCCGGTGAAATACGCAGGCTGTGGCGAAGTAAGCCTCTGGACTTTGTCCAACCAGCACAGGTTTAGAGGGAGTACTGCTGAGTACTGCCCTTCCAAAAAATATTACTCATCACATTAAGTCAGTCACTGAATGTCGTCTAAGATTGGTCAGTTGCGATGGGGAGGGATATTTGTAATTATTACATTTTTCATATATATATATTTATTTTAATACATATAATTAATTCGAGCAACATTTCTGTCGAAGTTAGCCTTGTAACTTAATTTCATTATATAAAATGCATTTTTTACAATGATACATTCTTACCTATGCTACCACACAAACACACACGAACACGACTATACACGTTTACTAATCGATATACATTCATCACTTCGAAATCTATATATCCGGTTTTCTCAAATTATCTATCTCTCCTGGCAAATAATAAATACGGAGAAAAGTCGTTTACACATTTATGCGGCCTTCTTATACTTTTTTATTATTTTTAAAATTGCTTATAATTGATTTGCCATTATTATATAAGGAAGACAGTTCAGATTGTTTTCTCACATAAACTTAATCCTAAATATGTGTAAGTATAAAAAATTGAATAACACTTACGCTTTTGTATGTCACTAATTCATTTATGTGTATATTTTTGCTTACTTTATTTTGCGCGTAAACTACGACTTTTGAAAACATAAATGACTACGTTTTGAACGATGTACTACTCTTTCTTGTTAATACAGAAATAAATCTTAATAAGCCAACAAAAATAAAGATGAAATTAAAATGAAGACAATGAATTTCGCGTATAGCTCCTATACAGGAAGCAAATTTTAAATTTGCTCAAACGTCCACTAACTCCTGTTAAAATACTTCAGGAGCTAAACAAGCTTGAAGCTGAATTTTCAAGGACCCACTTAAAATGAGGATAAAAAAAAAATACAAAACAGAAAATAAGTAGAAGAACACGATAAGCATAATATAAGCGTGTAAAAAGTGACGGAAAATATTTTTGGACGTCACTAAACTTAGTCAAGTACGTATTGTTTATCATACACGTTCATTACACACACATACACATATACACATATATAAATCGTAAATTATTTTCACCCACAAAAACAGCTTACCTTTCCAAACGAGCCTTGTCCCAGTACTTTCAGCAATTCAAATTGAGATGGATGCGCTCTTTCGTGACCTTCTTTGATAACGTCGCAAACTTCAATTTCACGAGTGCCATTCCCGTTATTATTATCATCATTATCACCTACATCGTCTTGTTCAGTTTTACCGGTGATGGTAACGCATTCAACCGTTTTCTTGTCTTCTTCTTTAACTTCGACATGCATCTTTTCATTTTGACTCTATAAACGAGAAACAGAACAGAAAAATACTCAAAATAAATTAAAAACGTAATTCACAAACGAACGTAATTACAAACCGCTATAGTAGGTATTAAATAACTTTAGAAAAATTGTATTCTGGACCAGATACGCTTTCCAATTTAAACGAGTAAAGAATTTTTCAATATGTATGTTCCAGTTATTGATAACTTAATATGTTTTAAATTGGAATAGGTCTATCATTCCTCACGAAAGTAATATTTCCTACGCATACTTAAACCAAGGACTTGCGAGATACTAATTCGCGTACTGGTTAAAGAATATATATTTTTTTTTAATTAAAAAAATTCCATTATTTATATATATATATATATATATATATATATATATATATATATATATATATATATATGTACTTACGAATTCAGATGGCACACAGTGCAATGGCAAAAGTAACCGGAATATAGAAAGATTCCATTCTTTCGAAAAGGAAAAAAAAATGATATGGTTAAACTCTGGACTTCGCAGAATGGTTGACAATTATAAAGTTTCAACAAAGTCGTATAGTTTCGACACGTGAGCGCTAGACACGGCTCACTAAACATGTATTTAAAAAAAAAAATTTATAATCCGTAGATTATTTATCAACACAGGTCTTTTTCTGTCTATTTGCAACCGTTGTAAGACAGGGTTGGACGGGCTACTACAGTTTTTTAATACCATATTATTAAATTAATTTATCTTCATATCGACCTATATATCTGCTTCGCACCATGTCTAAGCTGTTTGAAAAACTTGCAATAAACCAGCACAGCATAACTGATCAGGTGCATCGCGTCTCAAATGTGATATTTCGCGGGGAGGAGAAATATTATTGCGGAATATTTCTCGACGTTTGTAAAAAGCTTATCTAAAGTATGGCGTTGTATGGATCGGAGAGATGGACGGTTTTAAAAAGAAAAAAACGATAAGCTCGGAACGTTGGAAATGTGGTGCTGGCGTCGAATGTTAAAAATATCATTGGCGAGTAAAATAACTAACAACGAAGTTTTACAACTAATAAATGAACAAAGCGAAATAGAAAATCTGATAAAAAAATGAAGAAATGAATGGTTGGACATTTCATTAGACATTCGGAATGGATGACAAAATTAATTGAAGGAATGATGAACGGAAGACGAAGTAAAGACAGGCTACGAACTGGATATATGGACAAAAAAAAAAATGGTGAAAGCACGAGCATGCTCCTGTAGATGGATGTAATGTGTTGCTATACTCACCCACCAACTGCAAGGTTGAAGAGAGAGAGAGAAAAATATATATATACTTTTTCAACAGATTTAATTTTGATACGCATCTAGTACACTAAGGAGAGTTGTATTTCCAAAAAATTGGCTATATATATACTTATAAACACACATGTACAAAAAATAAATCCTACATTTGAAACGTGTTTCGTTATTTATTCATTTTTGATTCATAAGTGTTCCGTTTTCTAATTAGTCACGATATTCAACATTTACGCAATATCCACAGGATAATTTCTAAACTCCTCTACATCACGTCGTCGGTATGAATTGCAAATTATTCCGTTTCGAAAGAAATAATATAATGCAAAGAGCAATAAAATGAAGAAATGACGAATTAGTATCCAACGACGCATATAGCATCATCTTCATTATCGAAATTCTAAGTTATTACGTAATAACAGGACGTTTTCGTCATAAAGTAACGACAGGTTATCGTGATTAGGACGATAATTATTATTCGTAGTAAAAGAATAACGAATGTTATCGAATGCGTTTCTTTCATTTTTTTTTTTTCACTATTTACGGTCGATAAACATATTTACACGGTAGAAGCTCCTTTTATGTGAGTACACGTCACTAACTATATAACAGCGTGTCCCTCGAACGTTATCGGCAGGCGCATACAATCATAATAATAATAATAACAATTGTTTATAACCTTAGTCTATTTCATTACGAAATTAGACGCTGCTGTTACCAGTATACTAATGTACATTATTCAACTTTATTATCATAGTTGTAAAATACATGTATACATACATATATATATTTATTAGATGTAACGTTTGTACATTGTTTGTAACACCTCTCACCCTGTACAAAAATCCTTCAGAATTTAAAGGTCCTCCAGCCAACTCATCCATTCGTTTCTGCACGATGTTATACTCAAACAAAACTTATTTCAATAAAGCTCGAACAATCCTGAAGAATAAAAGATAGTTAATAATATTAATTTATTTCATTATCATCATGCTTGTAATAATTCTACAATATATATATATATATATATATATATATATATATATATATAAGTGTAGAATTATCGGTTATGGGTGACCATCCAGCGACTCCTCAACCATATAATGATAATGTGTTGTATCACATGCGGAGTGTAACAAATGTTCTGTGTTTTGCCATGTCCATGTTTTAATATCACAAAACCAGATACGTTTCCTCTTACTTATATTCTTTCCATTAGAATAGTTTGTAACAAGGAATATTTTGTCCCACGAGTCATGTGTCAAAAATATTTTAGTTTTAGAATTTTTATCAACTTAATCAATTCATGATCTTTCTTTATAATAGTGAATATCTCTTTGTTGGTCTTCTTAGCAGTCCGAGTATTTTCAAAATTCGTCCGTAACACCAAATTCAAAACCTTGCAATCGACTCATCGTGGTTTTCTTCAAAGTCCACGTCTCCAGCCGTACAAAAAAATTGACCAGATCTAACACTTCAGGATTCGAACCCTTAATTTCAAATTAAGATTGTGTCCTGTTAGGATTTCCTTCATCTTGTTGAATGCATTCCTCGCCTGTTCAATTCGACTTCTGATTTCAGTTTCAGATCCGCCCATAATATCCAACGTCGCACTTAAGTATTTAAACGATTAAACTTTCTCCAAGCATATCTCATTAATATATATTCTAGGGCTGGTATTATTTTCAATGACAATTATCTTTGTTTTCTTTGCATTTAATGATATTCCATATTTTTGACTAATCTTATCTACCTGTTCTATCATCAGTTTTAAGTATTTAGCACTACTAGCTATTAAAAATGCATCGTCCGCGTAAGAAATATTATTGATGTATTTTCCAACTATTCTGATGCCTATTGTGCTGTCTTCCGGAGCTTCCTTAAAGATTTGTTCTGCATAAACATAGAACAACATTGGCGATAGGACACAACCTTGTCTTACACCGCAGTTTATGTTTGCTGAGTTTGAAGTGGTATTTTGATTCAAAGAAACAATAGCTTTCTTGTTAAGATAAAAGGTTTTAATTATTCTACGGCCTGCTGGATCTAGACCAATGTCTTCCAATATCTCGAACAGCTTTTGATGCAATATATATACACACTAGAAGTACCCACGGCTTCACCTGTGTAATTATTTTTTTAATACAATATCGCTGTTTCTTTCTTTTAATACACGAATGCAACTGTTCATCTGTTCGTTATTTCGTCGACGTCCCTAACGCAACAAAATGTGTTTTGAATGATGTGTGTTGATAGTGGAGGTACATTCGAACGCCTGTTAAATTTTAAACGATTTGTCAAAGATATCTCTGTCTTCTACTTTTTAAAACATTAAATTATTGTAATTTCTGTCCTATTTGTTGTGATATCAATGTGAAACAAAACTTGGAACGATTCCGATAATATAGGCTACAAGCTGTGCGAATTTCATCATTACTGCTTCAATAGTTTTTGAGTTAAATCGGAACAGACAGACAATAATTAAAAAAAAAAATAGATTTTCTGTTTATGTGTAATAAAAATAGCTCAATGCAGTGATTATAACGAAAATATTTGCAAATAACAGGCAGACACTACATTTTTTATATATAATAGAAATTTCCAAAATTATCAATAATTTGAACAATAATAAGGCTCCGGGTGAAGATGCAATAGTTGCTGAAATATGGAAAATACAGGCTTAGAAACGGTTAAAAAACTACATTCCGTCATGAAAAAAATTTGGGATAAACAACAGGTGCCTGAAAGTTGAAAAATAGCATTAATTCACCCCTTACATAAAAAAGGTACGAAAGAAGATGTTAACAACTATAGGGGAATCTCATTATTTCCAGTAACCTATAAAATTCTTTCTAAAGCTCTTGAAAATCGCCTAGAGGAACAAGTGGGTGAACAAATCGATGAATATCAAGCAGGATTCAGAAAAGGGAGATCATGTTTAGAACAAATCCTGAACGTAAAATCAGTTATAAGGTATAGAAGATTAAGACGCATTGATACTTGTATAATATTTGTGGACTTTCAAAAAGCGTATGACTCCGTGGATAGAAAAACGTTATTCATATGCTTTTTAAATTTGGAGTTGATAATAAATTCCGTTCTCTCATCGGGCAAACTCTAACAAACACATGGTCCAAGGTCAAGTTTCATGGAGAAATTTCAAAACCATTTAAAATCAAAAAGGGAGTCAGACAAGGAGATGATCTATCATCCTTATTATTCAATAGTATTTTAGAAAAAGTGATACGCGAATGGAAAAAACTTATTGTTAAAGCGGCGTGAAGCTCATCAAATTAGGACATAATGGTCCGAAAATAATATGCTTAACATTTGCAGATGACCTCGCGATACTAGCTAATATCTTAGAAGATGGGCGGAAACAAATAAGTCTATTGAAGGAGGTATCTGAAAAAACGGGTTTACAGATTTCCTTTGAAAAGACTGAATACTTAACAAATGTGAAGGATGCACCTACATTTATCAATACAAGGTTTGGTAAAATTAAAAAGGCTGTCAATTTCAAATACTTGGAGGAAGTAATCCAAGCAAATGATTTAGACAAGGAAGCAATCGCAGCAAGAGCAAGGAAAATGAAACTAGCATTTAACTTAACAAGAAATATCTATAATAAAAGAACGCTCTCTATGAATACAAAATTACTTCATTATAACACCGTCATCAGACCAGAGTGCTTATATGCATCAGAATGCCTTATACTCAAGGTGGGAAAAGAATTAAAAACGATTGAGAAAAAATAGAGAAAAATTATAAGAAAAATACTTAGCCCTAACATTGTAAACGGAAAGATATTTCTTAAATGTAACAAGGAGATATATGAAAAAGTAGAGAAGATTACAAAATCCATGAAAAAGAGGAGAATGATGTTTTATGGACACGTTAAGAGAATTGAGGCAAATAGGCTGACTAAACAGATATTTAACTTTTTTGACAGAAACTGTAAAACAAGACTTGGATGGTTTCAAGAAACTAAGAAAGATATGAAACAAATGAAGATTTCGGATAAAGATATTCAAGATAGAAACCAACTGCCGAGAAAAATTAAGGAATTTCATAACTTTCTGGAAACCAACAGAACTAACACGGGAAAAAAATGGTGTGAAAAACGGAAAGAAGATCATAGCTTAAAAATGAAACAGTTCTGGAAGAAAAAGAAGGCGAAAAAAACAACAGTTTGAAGGAACGAAGTCAAGAAGAATGGCAGCCGAAAATCAAAAAAAAAAACTGGTGCCAAATGGAGTGAACAAAGAAAGCAGTTGCACAGTGGGAAAATCCATTTCAAACGCGTTTAATCTTTTTACACTTTCTGCGTTTAGTGTCCATGTTTCAGCAGCGTATTTCAGGACGGACGTGACATAACATCGGCTGACTTTCATCTTTATATTCATTTTTAGTTTCCTGCCTTTCAGCGTGGTTTCTAAATATCTGAACGCTGGTTTGCTATTCCAACACGGTTTCTAATTTCTTTTATATCTCGGCCATAACTTGTTAGTAATACGTCTAAATAACGAAATTCTTGCACAGTTTCCACCATTTATTTTATGATTTTTAACTTGAGATGTATGTTGTCAATCGTCTTCGTGAATTTTATGGCCTTTGTTTTCCTTACGTTTATTTTCATGCCATATTTCTCTCCTGCTTTGTTTAGCCAATTTAGCATTATATTAATTTGTTTAGTTGATCCTGCCAGTAATACTCGATCATCTACAGTAACATATAGTGCCTGGGTGACCGAGCTTTACTCGATATTGATTGTTGTTGTTGTAAAATCCTGTTTTTTTATAGCAAATGTATTTAGGTACGACTCACATATTGTTAAAAAACATAACTATAACTATTTTCAACGTGAATCCCGTTTCATAAAGTCCCGGAGTGTCATTTTTGACAAATAACAGAAGGGTGCATCTTTCTTGGTTATTTTGTACGGAAATGAATTTTTCAATTTTGAATTTATTTACTTTGCCTTTTGTTAATGGTTGCTTTTGGATATTTATCAGATGCGAGTATCATAGTATCGTCTGCAAACGTAGGTATTTTAACTTTACCGTTTTTGTGCATGTCTGCGATATATATAATGTACAGTATTGGATCCAGTACACTACCCTGCGGTACTACTGCTAGTATCTTGTGGATATCTGACTCATCACCATTATGCATTACGTAATAGTGTCTATTATTTAGGTATGACGTGAGCAAGGGAAGATATTCTGGCATGGTCATTCTTAATTTGTACAATAATGCCTTGTTTTAATCCATAATTACAGCTTCATTGTAATATCTGTTTTCTACACATTTTTCTATTAAGTTAACAAATCGGTATATTTGTTGTTCGGTAGAATGACCCTTAGCCGAATCCAAACTGATGATAAGGTATTATTCCTTTTCGATAAGTAATTTTGCTGATTCTGTGGTGAATTATCTTTTCTAATCATTTAGCAGTTGTAGGCAATAATGATATGGGTCTATAGGATGTAATATTTGTTCCATCTTTACCAGGTTTCTGATCCGTCAAGATTTTCGCTAATTTATAAGCATGTGTCGCTATAGCGATATATATATCGTCTATTTGCGAAGAGGTTCAGTCACATGCTGATAAAAATGGAACACATTTCCTTTTCAAGAAAATACGTTTAATAGCAAGAGAATTCAAAATGAGGAAACAAACAATTAGTGATGAAAACCATATAATTCGCACTGATTCCGAAGAAATAGCTGAAACATGGAGAAAGTATTGCGTTAAACTATACACGGCAGAAGATACCAATGAAATCGTTAACACAGCACTTAATAACTCTGTTTAGAAATTTTATCGAACCAGAACCAGAAATTTTACCGGATGAGGTTGCAAATGCTATTGAATATCTGAAGATAAATAAAGCTCCCGGCCCAGACGGCATCCCCGCTGAAATTTTTAAAGCTGCAGGTAAACAAATTATACAAGCAATTTACCATATCTGTAATGCGATTTGGTTCACAGGAGAATGGCCTGAAGAGTAGTGTCAGGCAACTTATATTACTATACATAAGAAGGGATCACCTGAGTATTGTGAAAATTATCGGACTATCTCACTATTACCTCACATAAGCGAAGTAATGATCAAAATTATATATGACCGCATGTACTCTTTAATGCACACTCAACTCCGTCAGAGCAGGCCGGTTTTACAAAAGGTAGGGGAACAAGAGAACAGATTCTCAATCTTAGACTACTCATTGAGAAAGCACGTGAATACAATGTCCCGGCTATATTATGTTTCATTGATTTCAAGAAAGCATTTGACTGCGTACACTGGCCAAAAATGTGGTAGATTTTATTAGACATGGGTGCACCATTACATCTTGTACAGCTGATCAGGCGGTTATATGAAAAAAACACCGCAAAAGTTCACATCAATAAAGGTACTTACTCGGAGAAGTTTCATCCTGAGCGAGGTGTTCGCCAGGGTTGTATCCTTTCACCGCTATTGTTTAACCTCTACAGTGAATGTTTAATGCGCAGAACTCTCCAAATCGACACATCAAATGGAGCATTAAATTGGGATGGAGGCATTTCAATTGGAGGCGTGTACATTAATAATCTCCGGTATGCCGATGACATAACGTTAGTGGCAAAAAACGTGGATGAAATGTCATATATTTTAAACCGGTTAATAAAAATTAGTGCGGAGCATGGCTTACTCGTCAATAAGGCCAAAACTAAAATTATGATCATTAATCGTCCAAAGAATAACTGCAACGCGATACGAGAAATTGATGGAATTGAAGTGGTAAACCGGTTTACATATCTAGGATCTATAGTAGAAAATAGCGGCGGCTGCAGAAACGAGATACGCCATAGACCCCAACTAACCCGAAGCGCAATGAGCCGTTTAAATAGAATCTGAACCGACTCCTCAGTTAGCAAATCGGTTTGAATTAAAATAGTAAACTCACTTGTTTACTCAGTGTTCCTTTATGGCTCGGAAACTTGGTCAGTAAGCAGTGCCGACAGAAAACATATAGATGCACCGGAAATGTGGTGTTGGACGTGTCTCATGGACAGCTAGGAGAACAATGCTTCGATTTTGGACGATGTTGGTAATCCGAAAAGATTAAAGTCGATCGTTCTCAACAGAATACTACGATTTTTTGGTCACGTAGTTAGAGCAGAAAATATGAAGGCGCTTTTCGTTCAAGGTGTAGTGGCTGGTAAAAGAGAGCGCGGTCGCGTACCTCTTCGATGGTCGGACGCGATTTGTAAGACAACTGGCTGTACTTTTCACGATTGTGTAAATATCGCACGCGACCGTATTTGCTGGCGTAGCCTAGTCTGTCGTGTGACATATCATGGTCACGATACCCCTGCACGGGGTGACACGACTCACTAATGATGATGATTATATATATATCAAGAGCAAAATTCTTTTCCTTGGTAGGTCCTTTAGCATTTTTGGAGTTATCATGTCAAATGCTGGGCCTTTTTTAAGATTCGATGGTTTCATTTGCTTTGTTATTTCACCAGTTGAGAAAATTTTTCTTTTTAAATCATTATTGATTGAAATGTTTCCGGTAGAGGTAAGATATAGTGTGTTGTTAATAATGTGGAGATTAGATGTAAATTAAAACCTAAATATGGTAAAAGCGTTTTCGTCAGTAACAAAGATTATGAGTAATTCATAGTACTAAATCTATCACGAAAAAAAGGATGAGTAAGTTATCTTTTGAAAATGTTTAAGATATTATTCGGCTTAACGTAGTTATACGGCACACAGCGTGTAATGTAAATAAAAAGTAAACGTCAAAGTCAATTAATACGGGATTTAAGTTTTTGATTTTGATTCTATAAAACCGTAATATATTCGTTAGTTTTAATTACTATTTTTTGAATACCGCGTGATTAATTTGCCGAAGTTAAGCAACGGTACTTGGATGGGTGACCGCCGGCTCAGTGTGTTGTGTTTTGTTGGTATCTCCCCATTTGCCTGGCCCGCACGGGAGATTAGGCTATTTTCTCCGCAATTTATTGATTGGGGAGACCTACGTTCAACAGTGGACCGATATAGGTAAAAAAAAAAAAATATAAATAAATTGCGCGAGACTAATTCAGAAATTCGAAAATCTCCCTTCTAACGATGGCGTAATACGAAAATTACTCAGAAAAATAGAAATAATTTCACCCGATTACCATAGAAACGTTTTTCGCGTTAATAACATCTTAAAATCGATCGAATTCTATTAAAACGGATTTTATTATGAAAAAAAATAAATCTATACGCAATTCTAAGAACGCGGTGGAAATCGGCGTACTAACTCACGAGTCGAGGAACCGAACATCAGAAAAAAACGAGAATAGAGACGGAGATGAAAATTTCGCCGGAACAAATGACGATGACGACGACGTTTGTCTAAATGCTTACGTTAGCCAGAAGGTCAAGCCTTACTACGGTGATTTGTCCGAAAATATGATATGTTGCGATCCGTGCGCTCGCGAACTATTGAATAAATGTCAGGAATGTTACGCGCAATACGAGCCGTATTCGATTTGTTGCGATCCGTGCTGCGTATGTTGTTGCGAATGCGATAAAACAGAAAAGGATCACGACGTCGGTCCAGAGTCGGAAAAATCGCCGTCAAGTAAAAATGGATACGACGAAAGTGAAAAAGAAGATGAGGAATCCAACGAACAGACGTTGTTAACGGCCGAAGAAGAATATAACAAAACCGACGAATGCGAAGGTAATTACAGACACGTGGAAATGAATAAAAAAGTGGAAAAAAGAATCGGCGGTAAAGATAAGAGTTACGTTTTAAACGAAACCGTTTATTATCACAAATCCGAGAGAGGTCACGACGCGGACGATAAAAATTTGTCCGATATAAAAGATCCTCCCGGATGGAAGGAGATAAAAGCGCATGCGAAACAAGCGCCGTCCGCGACTACAAAAGTCGACAGGAAAAAACCTAAAGTAATCACTTGTCAAGATTTATGCGATTGGGTGCGAAAACAAGGTTGCGAATGCGATCAGCCGGATAAACGTTCATTACGTAAAGTACGTCAATCTAAGACGAAAGACCGGACGACGATACGTTCTGCCGATGTAAAGGAAACTTCGAAATTAGAACGAGCTGATTCGAAGACGGAATCCAAAGTAATAAAGTGTCGAGATTTATGCGATTGGACGCGGAAACAAGGTTGCGAATGCGACGAGCGAAGTAAGCCTTCTTCTTCGTTACGGAACAGACGTCAATTTAAGACGGCAAACCGACTGACGACGTTACGACCTGCTACTGTAGTAGAACACGAAGCTCCGGAACCGGAATTAGGCGATTCGAAACCGATAATTAGAAAAGCGAGTTTAACTTGCGCCGATATATGCGATAGACGTAACAAGCCGACCGAACGAGAATCTCCTATCCGACAACGACCGATGAAACCGACTGAAATAAAAAAAACGACCGATTTTATCCGGCCGAAAAGTTCCGTCTGCGGTGCTCGTTTTGATAGTCGTAAGCGTCGCGATACGAATAGACGGCCAATCAACGTCGATTGTAACAACAACGTCCTATACGAAGTGACGAAATTAAATAGCGACAAATACGAAAACGACAATTTAAATTTACCGAACGAACCGCCGCTGGAAGAAAAACCGAAATCCTCCGCATCGTCTAAAAAGCGTGATCGTGCTAATCATCGCTATCATCATCTTTTACACGGGCATAAAAATCATCAACACTATCATCGTAATTTACATTACAACGATAGACGAATCGACGATGAAGATAATCCTCGAAAGCGGATTGACGGTCCTAATAACCGTATTAACGATAATAATAATCGTAAAACGAAAATATACCCCGAAAGAAAATTGAGAAAATTAACGGGAAAACATCCAGTCCATTACCGAAAGCCCGACGATAGTCGAAAAGGGCGCGATTACAATTATCGACACGAACGAATTTTAGACGATTACGTAGACTATCTGAACGGATTAAAAAATCACCGGAAATATTTCATTAATTGGCGTAAACGACCGTTGATAGAAGTGAAATTTAATCGTACGTGTCAACTGAAAGACGAAATGAATCGTAAAACGCGCAAATAGATACTACCCGTCTTTAGGAGTTTTCTATTGATTTCGAACATGCCTCGTAGCAGTTTTAACGCGTCTAATAAAATAAACAGCCAAACGAACAAATATGGAACCGATTTTCGATCGTTTAAAAGCTCTTCGACTTTTTTTTTCTCAATATTATATAGGAATATTAAATAAACGAGATCGATGATTTTCTCAGAGAATGCTATAGAACACTTATACAGCGAGTATTGTCGCTACTATATAGATGTTATCTTTTTAATTAGAAATAACCTAAATATATTAATTAATACGCGCAGTCTTTTTATCATATCCGTACTATTTGCACGAAGTAATCACTCAGTGGCGTAGCCAGCGGTGGGTTTGGGAGTCTGAACCCCCTTTGGAATCAATCTCATAATAAGAAAATATATACCCGTTGTTAAATGCAGTTTTGCATTTGTTAAACCTATTTTTTTTCATTTATTTTATTTAAATTTCGTTGTTTTTGAAGTAAATAAATAGTTTTGTAATATAGGAAGTACTAGAAGAATTTTGTAGAAAAATGCGAAGAATAGATTTTAAATATTAAATTTAGTTAAGTTATTATTACTTCAAAAAATATAAAAATCATTATTTATCGTTTATTTTTTCGCTGAATTTATTGTACTTTGTAATTATCTCTCTCTGTCCTCAATACTATTAGTGTGTTCCAGTGACGTTAAATATTTCTGCCGTCTATTGCTTCTAATAGAATTACATATTCGACGTCTAATAAGCGTAAAAATAACTCTGGTAAGCTGGATTGCTTTGGGGTTTAACCTACTTGAGTTTTGGTTATTTACTTGAAGTTCAAACTTGGATTTACATAATTTAGATTTTTTGACCCCTTCAACATAGTCTGGCTACGCCACTGTAATCACTACTGTGGTAACGGTGGACCTAATATATGGCGCACGGCATTCTTAACCCTTTCGGTTATAGTGTTCTCAAATGGGACATGTTACTTTAAACCGTTCAGCCCTGATGTCCACTATATGGTACATGAAATTTTAATTCGAATTGGTTTTATTTTCCGGTTGACGTGAAATGTCCCAATTTTAATAATACTTATATAAATACGTCGAAAATTATCTACAGCTCACCTAAAAAAAAGGGAGTATTGTATAATAAACAACTGTTTAAAATTTATAGTTACGCGTCAACATTTTATAATGTACGACTGAAAGAGTTAAATTAAGCGAAGGTAACACCAGCATCACTTTCGTCTGGATTCAGAGTCATCGAAGGATAATAGGCCAGGATGAGCCTACCCAAATTTCCTTACCGATAACGCTGGGAGAAGACAATGCTAAATATTATTGCCAGAAAATCCTGGATTCAGAGTCATCGAAGGATAATAGGCCAGGATGAGCCTACCCAAATTTCCTTACCGATAACGCTGGGAGAAGACAATGCTAAATATTATTGCCAGAAAATCCTGGATTCGTGGAACCGATACTTCCATATACGGCCGAGAATATACGTGGTAATATAAAGAAGGATTTAAGTAAAATCTGTTCATCGAAGCTGGAAACAGCTGTCAATAGAATATATATTGGTGACACGCTGAGTAAGCTGAGTACGCACTCGTTATCTGCTACTGAGTATCCACCACCGTCTATATATGTGAAATATGCGGTACACCACTAACGGCCTATCATATCGTTGTAATAATATACTCAACATCCTTGCAATCAGTTGAAAACAAGTATCCCGGATGTAAACAGTCTCTAGATTCTCACCAAAAATTTTATAATCATCTTTAAGTAGTTGATAAAGCGAGTAATATAGCTAAAAGCACGTTAAAATAATTTCAAATAACGTTAGACGATTGCTAATAAAGAATTCGGTAAATTGAAACATTTTTACAGTATCCGAAATAATACACTGCAAGATGCACCTTTTCACACAAGATTTCTACACTGTAAAATTGTCTGATCAGGTGTTTATTCAATGTGTTCTGATTATAAATTCTTTATATGACAGTTATAAATGAAGTTAGATTACGAAGTGAAACACATTAATAGATCCACACACACACACACAATATATACAGAACTGTACAGAGAAAAATAAAATCTATATATGTAAACGCACACAACATACGCACATTTATTTTGTATAGTCATACATTTTCAATGTATCACACACAACCATAAAAATAAAGTCATATTAGAGACAAAAAATAGAGCGAGAAAGAAATATACGTGTACTTCGTAACAATAACGAGTGCGTAAATCATTTATTTAATATGTGTGTAGTATAATAATGTATCGCTTATGTGCAGATAGGACTTATTTAAGATTTTCGTTTGCATAACACTAGTGTACGATTATAATAAAGTAGTTTAATCGAGATGAAAATGAGATTATTTAAAAAAAAAAACAGCGAACAGAAATCAAATTAAAGCCGGCTTAGCGTCAATGTGTGATCTAGATGCAAAATTAACAAATTTAAAATGCCCACTGCGTAAAATTCGTAAGGATAAACATAAATGCGAACAATTCGCGGTTATGAAATTTAAAAATTTTCTTTACACATAGCCAACAAAAAATTTAACAATGGCTCAAAAATATAAGAACACCGTTCGTGACGTAAACGACACGAAGAGTCTCGAAAGCAATAGTGGACAAAGTGAGGTCTGCCTAAAACAGAAGAATAACGGTATATCGTACAAAAAATAATTTCCGCGGGAAATTTTAAACTATATCGTTCGTCATAGTCAGAAATTCATGTACCGTGTATGACGAAAAGGCTAAACAAAAGTAAAAACAAACATAAACAGGAACACGAGAAACAACAACAACAACAAATAAAAAAATCCCAAGGATAAATGAAAAAAATGACTTCATAAAACCGAATGTAGTTATACGGCAGCCTGTTATGTCTGTGTTACATACATACGCAGCTTCTTACACCTGTGTTGTATATATATATATATATATATATATATATATATATATATATATATATATATATATATATATATATATATATATATATATATATATATATATATATATATATATATATATATATATATATATGTGTGTGTGTGTGTGTATAAACAGGTGACAGAAATGCAAAAATTTGTTAAGGAAATGAGATGATATACGAAATTGGCATTTCAAAATATTCCAGGAGGATGTTTTTCATCGTTACCATTTTTGCTCACAGAGATAAAATGTATCTTCTCCATCATAGGTTTGTTCCAGTTATCAAGAATTTGACATTCTTATTCACAGATAAAGCGGACGAGTTCTCGATGTAGGAATAACGAGCGTCGTAATAATAAATAATTCTGTTTTACGTATTATAAATTTACATAATATAAACGGGAAAACAAAAAAAAACCAAAAAAAAAACCGATGTCGTATAAATGTCTGATCCTTTTCAGAAAAATTCTATACGACAAGTTATCATGCATGTTTTATAAATTTTTTTTAGGAATGTTTAACTAATAGAATACCGATATACATATACATATACGAATATATAAAACTGTAGTGTCCGTCTGTGATTTGCGAATATTTTCATTTAATCACTGCATTGGACTATTTTTATCACTCATAAACAGAAAATCAATTTTTTAAAATTATTGTTTGTCTGTTCCGATTTAACTCAAAAACTTAAACCAATAATGATGAAATTCGCAATTCGCACTGTTTATAGCATATACTATCGGAATCGTTCCAAGCTTTGTTTCACATTGATATCGCAACAAATAGTACATAAATTACAATAATTTAAAGTTTTAAAAAGTACTAAACAGCGATATCTCTGATAAATCGTTTAAAATTTAACACGTTTTCGGGTCGGATGTACCTTCACTATCATCACCCGCAATACAAATTACGTCATGTTGCGTTAGGGGCGTGGCCGAAATAACGGACGGAGATATACAGTGGGTCAAAAAAGTATTTGCACACCACGAAAATAGGCTGCATGGCTACAGGGGAACGACGTAGGACTCAGAAACATTGATTAGACATAAGCAAACAAAAAAGAAAGTAAACGAAAATATACATTTATTTCAAAAGAAATGAATCACAGCCGTGAAAAATTAAAAAAGGAAAAATTAACGTCAAAAAAGTATTTGCACACACGCAAAGGAATGATTCACGCGTGTGAATCAGACGTTGGATAACAGTCTGTATGTCTACATGCAGTAACGAGCGCAGTCTAGTTGTGAATGACGAAAGTTAAGTGTAGTTGTGAATGACGAAAGTTAAGTGTGATGTCGCTGAAATCTTCCGAAATACCGGCACATGTGCGTTCGCGTATTATTACGTTACATGAAACGGGTAAAAGTTATCGACAAATAGTGAAAAAAGTTGCGTTTACATTTTCCGCAGTACGGTATGTTATTAAACGATTTCAAGACTCAAAAACAATTGCAAATGGCGCTCGTAAAGGAAGACTTAAAAAATTGAAATGCAAGATCCGTAATACAAAAAGTGCGGAAAAATGCATTTCTGACCGCTGCAGCACTGGCCGATGATCTCGCTTTGACATCAGGAATAACAGTTCACCCTCAAACTGTTAGAAATTTGCTCCATTCGGCCGGCTTTCATGGCAGATGTCCTCGTAAAAAACCATTCATTTCGGAAACTAATCGTTTGAAACGTTTGCAGTTCGCACAAGCGTACATAACTAAACCTGCAACCTATTGGCAGTCAGTTTTATTTTCCGATGAAAGTAAATACCACTTATTCGGATCGGATGGACGCCGATATGTATGGCAGAAAGCGAACACCGAGCTGCAGACCGAAAATTTACTGACTACCGTCAAATGCGGCGGAGGCAAGGTGCTTGTATGGGGGTGTATGGCGGCTATGGTGTAGGGAATCTGGCGTTTATTGAAGGAAAAATGACAGCCGTTATGTACATCGACATATTGCGCAGTAATTTAAAGAGCAGCGCGCGCAAAGTAGGCTTGGAGGAGTCATTCATTTTTCAACATGACAATGATACCAAGCATACCGCGCTAAAAACTCATGAATGGCTACTATATAATGCACTCCGTCGGCTGTTTACCCCCCACAATCACCGGATCTGAATCCGATCGAAAACTTATGGAGCTGCCTGGAAGTAGAAATACGTAAAAAAAAGGATATCAAACACCGCAGATCTAAAAGCGGCCCTTCAAGCTGCGTGGACAGACATTTGCCCCTGAGTCACGGCAAATTTAGTCGAATCAATGCCACGGCGTCTTCAAGCAGTTATAGATGCAAAAGGAATGCATACGAAATATTAATATGCACGGTTTGTTAAGTGGTAAAGTTTTGTTTTTATTTTTCTTGTTATGTTTCGTATGTGTGCAAATACTTTTTTGACGTTAATTTTTCCTTTTTTAATTTTTCACGGCTGTGATTCATTTCTTTTGAAATAAATGTATATTTTCGTTTACTTTCTTTTTTGTTTACTTATGTCTAATCAATGTTTCTGGGTCATACGTCGTTCCCCTGTAGCCATGCAGCCTATTTTCGTGATGTGCAAATACTTTTTTGACCCACGGTATATGTATATGTACCCATCTATACTATACTAATACATAAAACTATTAAAAGAAAGAGAGAGCGATATTGTACTTAAAAAAATAATTACACAAGCGAAATCGTGGGTAACTTCTAATGTGTATATATAAAATTAAATTAAATAATAGAAAAATATCGTAACTTATTATGTACATTAGATCGTACTCTCTTTTCTATGCACGACTCGATCGAAAAAATTCTATAAATGATACACATTTTGTACATTTTTTTGGCAGGATATTTTGATTTCGTCGATATCTTTATTCGTTTCGACAGTATTAGAGTAGCTTGAGTCCTTTAAATATGTGAAGCACAATTTTAATAAAATTTATTTTACGCGCTACAAATAATTTATATATATATATATATAAACATTAATTAACTTCTAATTAAATGTAGCATTAAAAAAAAAAACATTTATATCTGACAATATTCAATTAATTCTTACGGGGTAATTGGAAACACCGAGCCTAAATTTATAAGCGGTTAATCAAACTTTTAGAAACATTTGAAATGTAGTGCTGGAAAAGAATGAAGAAGATAACAAATGAAAAAAAAGAAATAATATATTTATTAAGAAAACTAAAATGAGACGTAAATGAATACGAGCATAACGAAGATCTAGTACAGATAACTGAAGGATCGATGGATAAGAAAAAACCAGAAGAAAGATCGAGACGGAAATATACGAAACAAATATAAAAAGACGTTAAAGTATTTATTTATTTTTTATAGTGCCGTGTGGGTAATTTCCGAGGCTATTACGACAATGATGACTTAACAGTTAGATGTAGTAAATAAGGTTGGTCAAGAAAAGGAATTGTATAACTGAGGGAGTTGAAGGACTGTCGGTGAGCAAAAACTAGATATGCGGAATGATGAGGAGTAGATAAGGATAGACTTTAGGGCAGTATAGCGGAATATGGCGAATAAGAAAGAAATGTGGGAGTAGGCAAAACATTAAGGAAGAACGAAAGAAATGGTTTTATCTAAGAAATTTTAAGAAGAAAATATAGTTGTTCATCAATTTATTTTAAAAATTCAGTTATTTAGAAAAATTTCAGATTTAAATTTAATTTTAAATTTTCATGGTTAATATTTGCTTGAAAATGAAAACCGTAATTATTTTCGAAAAATTTACATGGTTTAAAAAAAAAAAATGGACAAGATACAATCTCAATTATTTTGTAATTATACATGGTGACGATGATATAGATCGTTTAAAACGTCAATGAACACACACACACTGACATGAACACTCCACGGTGTTACTGTGCTAAACCATAAATTTAGAGATTCATCGGTTTTTGTCTTCTAGTTTCCATTTCTAGCAGACACAGCAGCTAAAGAGGCGGCTTATATGCAGCCTGCTCCTGATCTTCCTATAGATCCAAAAGATATCCGCAGCATAATAAACCAACAACTTCGCGCGAAACGGAATAAAATATGTTGCATAAATTACGATCATTCAAACCTAATACTAATTTATGTCAATCTCCTCCTTAGCTGACACGCCATGAAGAAATAGTCATTCGTCGTATATTACTAGGACATACGACTCTCGCTCATAGTCACTTAATCAGAGGAGAATCACCACCGATTTGTTCCAGCAGCAATGTTAATTTAACATGCCAAAAATATAAGACCGAACGTATCCGATATGGTCTTCCATCAGCATTACAACGATTTTTGCAGCCAAATGCAGCCGGTTCAACAGTACCGTTCCTACGTACAACCGGCTTGTTTCAACAACTATAGCATCCATGTCCGTTCCTCTGGTCTCGTAGCAGTATATGGCATGTAAATGGATCATCGTCATCATCGACCTCCTGCCGCCGCCCGACTGCTCTTTGTACAACTCCATTCTTCAAGCAAGTTCTGTTAATTTTTTTTTTTTAAACAGGAGATAGTATCTTGGGAGACATGGTTTTTCTAACTCCATTGGGATCTTGAATTTTAATTTTGTCCGAAATGGAAATTTTTTCCTACAATGACAAACATTTATGCGACATTTTATTCATATAAAAATTCACCAAAACTAAAAAAAGGAGAAGAGAAAATTTTCGTAAGGGAAAAAACTACCACTGCACGATGCACTATTAGTAATTCTTGTCGAATGAGCGGCGATAGTAGTAAACGAGCAAAGTAAAAACAGTACAGAGTCAATGAGAGAATATCACATTCTAAACAAAAATAAAATAAAGAAGACTAGACAAGTATGTCCTTATTATTGCAAGAATCGCGGTGATTTAATGGATGTTTGACAATTTTTTCAGTTGATGGTGTCAACATGTCGCGATATGCTAGAACAGTAAAATCTGAAACTGTCGATTTATAACTTGGAACGTATTGCCCATTTCACTATTTACCTGAAAAGTCTGTTAATCGTTGTCTCTTATAACCGACATGTTGTATCACTAAAGTGAACGAAAACAACCTTCATTTCATACGGTTTTTTTTTGTTTTACCTATTTGTTTCTTATAAACGGCTGTCTCTTTCATAACCTTTTGTAACGTTATATGACACTTATTTTAAGATTTATCATTTATTCTATATTTAATTACTGTGTAACGTGTCATTCTTTTGTTTTATTTTTATTATTTTACTGTCATTACATTAGAAGTATAAATGTTTCTTTTCTATATTACGCGTCTTTATATTAATTCTGCTGTACGGTTGAGCCCCATCTTGGGCATTACGTAATTATTATTTACAATTTTTGTTTTTATTATTTTCTATAAATTATGTTGAAACAGTTGTTTTTGTTGTCGTCTTTCTTACCCGGCGGCGTCCCTTAATATTTACATAGTTCTTAATCATACTTTTTTACATTTTTATATACGTTTATATCATACATATATATGTATATAAATATATAGGTATGTCAGGGGCGGATTTTAGGGTTGTTACATGCTTGTGCAAACCGATTATTCCTAGAGGACGTAAAACAATATATCAGCGGACTATCATTGGATCCGAAACAGCTGCTGACAACATATGAAAAATTATTTTCTACGGATTCATTCGCCGAAGACACAATAGCTGCAGGTGAGAAGTTATTGGAAGTAATAGCTGAGGCCGGTCGAATCCAACAACCTTTAGTCTGAATCACAATGCGGATTCAGAACGAGCAGATCAACGATCGACCAATTGATTTTTCTCAAAACATAATTTATTCATAAAAACCATCTACTGGCAGTATTTTTCGACATATCTAAAGCTTTCGATAACACTTGGAAAGAAAAAAATTTAAAAACCCTTCATTGCTGGGGAGTCCGCGGGCATCTAGCATACTTCATCAGAAACTACCTTTCAAACCGAAAATTCCACATTCGACTAGGATCATTCAAATCAACAACCCAAGATCTACAGAATGGTATCCCTCAGGGCTCCATATTGAGTCCTACCCTCTTTAACATAGCCATAGATGACATTTCAGAACAAATCTGCCCACCTGTACAATGCTCTTTATTTGCAGATGATCTAGCTATCTTCATTTCTTGCTCGGATGTAGCCCTTGGAACTTCAATACTGCAGGATACAATCGACAGACTACAAATTTGGTCAATCCGAAATTGCTTCACCTTCTCCAACACAAAAACTACTGCTATACATTTCTGCAGACTTCGTTGTTGTAGCCATAAAAATTCAGTTAAAATAAACAACATGCCCGTCCCAACATCAGATACTGTGAAATATTTAGGAATAATTTTGGACCAGAAACTTACGTGGAAACCATACATCAGCCAACTGAAAATAGAATGTACAAAAAAACTAAATCTAATCCGTAAACTAGCTAACACATCATACGGCTCAGACCGTTCCTCTTTATTGACAATCTATCAAACATTTATTAAATCAAAGCTCGACTACGGCGCCGTAATTTACTCGTCAGCAAATCAAAACATTATCAAATCACTCAATACGATACATCATACTGCCATAAGACTCGCTATTGGAGCTTTTCCCACTTCTCCATCCATTAGCATTCTTTGTGAAGCTGGTATTCCTCCCTTCACTATTGACAGAAGTCGGAGTATTATAAATATGTGGATTCGACTCAAATCGTCGTCGAATCTTCCTTCATTAAACGCGCTTCAACCATAGCAAGTTACTACAATGTTGGACCTGATGCAACTCACTTTACCATCAACATACCAATTAACTATAGCAACAACACCTCCATGGGTGAACCTGCATCTCAATATAGACCTTCAGCTGCAGCAATTTTCAAAAAAAGAAACACATATCAACAAGATCCTTTCTGCATATAAACATATGATCAGAAAATACGACAGTTATAAAATATTCTTTACTGATGGTTCCAAAACACCTCAAGGAACAGGTTGTGGAATAGCAACCGATAAAGAAATCATTCTGCGTCACTCCCTTCCAAATCTATTTACTATTCTTTCAGCATAACTGTTTGCTATAAAACTCGCTATAGAATATGCAATAAACTCTAATCCGCAGTCCTCTCTCCTCATTTGCACAGACTCATTAACCGCACTTACTTCTCTCCAAAAATATAACTGTCCTCATCAAAATCCAACAGCCAAAGAAATTATTTGCGCTCATTGTAATATAAATGATCGTGTTTCTTTCGCGTGGATTCCATCACATGTTGGAATCCAGGGCAATACGTTCGCGGACATTGCAGCAAAAGAAGGCTCGCTGTTTTTTCCGATACCAAACATCAAAATACCACCAAGGGATCTTCAAACGCATGTAATGAAGAAGTTACTACAGATATGGCAACAACAGTGGACCAGTACACCAAATACGAATAAACTAAGCCAAATTCGAGATACCATCGAACCATGGTACACATCATTATCGACCAACAGAAGAAATGAAATCGTTATCACAAGACTCCGCCTAGGCCACTCCAAACTCACACATAGCCACCTCCTATCAAATCAACCTGTCCCACTCTGTTCCAATTGCAATTCTCATGTTACAATCCAAGTTAGCTGTCCAATTTATAATTACCACCGAACACAAATTCTTCAATCGTCCAGCCTCTCTGAAATCCTATCTGATCATCATATTAAAGTTGAACGTCTTCTTCATTTTCTCAAAATTATCAACTTATTTCAATATATTTAACTCCTATATTCCCATGCCTCTGGCCTAGGCGGCAGTACACGGCATGAGACAACAAAGAAGAAGAAGAATATTTAAATAAAGAAAATGATTATTTTTCGAAGTAAATTATATGTTTTCATTATGGTTACTTCTTTGTAATAAAAAACAAATTAACCCATTTTCATTATCATTATTCTTCGATATTATAAAAATATAATCTACATATTTCATCCATAATCATATCTTACTTTTAAATGCATTACTATTTTTTATTTCATTTCCTAATTTATTCATATATCGATGGTTTGCGGACTGTCAATTAGATGTATATATATATATATATATATATATATATATATATATATATATATATATAATATACTGGAAATTTATTTATATATAAAAATCACTGCCTTTGAAATGTGATGCTACAGAAGGATACACCGAATATCGTGTTAAGAAAAAATAACGAATTTAGAAGTACTAAACAAATGTAAATTACAATCCTGTTAAATATAATTGAATAATCAAAAAATAAGTACTTTGGTCATAAACTCCGAGAGGAGGATATGCTTGCGATATAAGGGAAAATTTGTGGAAAAATACCACGAGAAATGAGACACATGGAATAACCGGAAGAAAATCACTTGCGGAAATGATAAAAGAAGCTAGACATTTGTAGAAAGCCGAGGTGTCGATCCAACTTCCTGAATAGGTGATGAGAAATGATGATGAAGATATTTGTTTATTTGTCTAATAATAACAATGTAGACATTTGGATATAATAAACTAAGCCATATTCTTTTTATAAATTAAACGCAAATATTCGTTTATAACGAATACCAACATAATTAGGATGGAACCTTGAAAAGGTGTTCATTTAGTTATTATTCCTACGTATCGCGAAAGGTTAATCGTTCGCGGTTTTATAACCCCCCGAAATAAGCCGCATCTATCGCAAATATATTCCATGTTTTTCGTGTAAAACCGCAAATCTTCGCTCGCAGTATCTTCCTAGGTCGAACAAGTAAATTACCGATATCGGTTAGGACGATAATTTTCGTTTTGTTACTTTAGGCAATAAAATGGAAAAAATAATATATCAAGGTAATGTTGGAAATTATTTGATTATCTCTGTCATTATTCGTTGAGATTTCTATAAACATGTACATAAGGTCGATTAACAACAACTCTTACCCGATTATTTAAATAAGATGGCTTCATTTGTAGACAATTTAAAACGAACGCTAGAGAATCGATTTTTTTAAATAGAAAATTCGGACAATATATTTTTTTTATTCAAATAAACGTTGCAATCTTAAACTAATATTTAAATAATCTATATATATGACTAATTAGTAATTAAACATGTATAGAGAATTATTTATAAAGATAAGTATTGTTTACAATAACTAAATCGTTCGACTTTAATCGCTTCTAACATCTGCTTCAAATTCAGATCTACATGCAGATACCCGTCTCTCTGATATCAATCTGCATTGGTAATTGCACAAATAACATTATTTTGACTACGTTAAATAACCATTTAATGGGCAGGCTTTACGGATCCCTAAAGCTATAGGTCCAAATGGTTTGATGATCAACAGGTCGAGTAATCGTTTGGCCTTAAGCTTGATTGTAACCGACCTCGTAACTCGTAAATAAACTGTCAACGTAAGCATTGGTAAACCGAACAATGAACAATGGACTTATTTTTTTATTAAAGTTAAAGAAAAATAAATAAAGGCTGTGATGGTGTATACGTATGCTGCGGTAGAGAAAAAGAATCCGCTATAAAAATAATAGGAGACTTATACATTCGTTACTCGAGTATCATGTATATATACATACATTACGTATATTGTGCGTTATATAAAAATATAAATACGCATATTACATTTATATCTGCACATATATATAAATACCGATATATAAATATAAATACGTATATATATATATACGCGTATTATACTGATATGTATACATATATGTACACCTATAATATATGCATTCGATGTTAATATTAATTCTTTTCACTGTGGGAAAAAAGACAGTTTAAAAGACCAGATAAGGCACGTTTGGAATTTGATGAATTATATTATTTATCCGGCGGCTGGCGCTTGGTTACATCGACGTCGGAACCAAGTTATTTACTGTAGAGATCGAGTTGTGAATTTCTTCCTAATAGCTACCACATTTGACAGACTTTAAATTCAATTTGTTCTGCTTTTTGCCTCAATGTTAAATGATGCAGTACAATAACTTAGCTGAATTTTTCTGTGGGATTTGCTCATTAAGGCAGCTGTTGGTTAATTTTTAATATTAACCCATCTTCGCACTCTATCGAATGCTTGTACAACATCTAAAAACACTGCTGGGCAGTATTTCTTTTCTTCAAACGCTCTGCTGACTATCAACGTAGCTTTATGCACTTGGTCAACAGTTGAATATTGAGCCCATTAGTCGAACTGGTGGTCTGGGAAAACTGTAAAATTCATATTATAATTCTAAATATGACTGATAAAGTAAGTTCTCGTCCAGAATCTAAACTATTAATATTTCAAATAATAATAATTAAAACTAGGTTAGTAATTTTTTTTCTGGACTTAGTATTCGTCAATTAATAGTTACTTTCAAATCAATCGATCCTTTTATTTATTTTGTTTAGAAGGTCAATTATATCAGAAGTTGTATCCTTTGGCGGTTGACTTTCCTCAGGGGCTTGTTTTCTATTTATGTTTTATTAGCAGTAACTGGCTTGACAACTTTAAAGTATTCGTTCTACTGCTGCAGTTTCCTGCTGAACTCGTTCTACTACTGTCAATTTAGGTTTCTGTACAGCAGTTGATTTACTTTTATAAATAGGACATCCTTCCCAATTACAAGATGTTCCTTCACAGTTTACACATCTAGTTTAGATTTCGGGGTTTTGCAATCTTCAGCACTACGATTTTTACAGCATTTGATACATTTAGCTTGCCTTACAGAGTGTGTTATTGCGTGTAGCTGCTGGTCATTTTTACACTAAGGAATTTCATTCTTCATTCCCGATGGTTCTATTTTCACTTTAGAATTGATATTTGTTAATTCGTATATTTCTTTGTTAGTGCTTTTGAGCCCTAAGTCTACAATGAAACAGTAGCGGTGGCACCCTTATTAGTGCCATGTCTTTATTTTACATTTTTCATTTTAATTATAACATTACTAACATTAATTGCTTTATTTCCTTGCATGACTAACTCTGTCTTAATATCATCAACATTGGTTAAGGAATGTAGTTCTCTGATTACTAATCTATAGGGTTTAATCCTTTTGCACTGATATGTATGATAACCCGTTCCTTGTAAAGCATGAGTTGGCTGTTTAACTATCGTTTGCAATACATGTATTAGTGTACGATACATAATTTCATCTGGTGTTTATTTTAACATCACTGTTAGATAATGTTTGATAAAAAATTTTTTTATTTTTCGCATTTCACCGTCTCTAATTTTAATAGAGGTATTAAAATTTTTAACCCCACTTACGAATATTGTCGGATTTTTTTTATTCTGACTTTGTATTAGTAAAAGAGTAATAAAAAAAAAAACAATAAAATGTTTTACTACTTTCATTATGATTACTCACTACTACTACTGCCATCACCATTAGTACTAATAATAATAATAATAATAATATTATTATTAATAATAATAATAATAATATAAAATATAATATTTCGAAATACGCGTAGGCGATATTCGATAGTCGTAAAGATTTCCATCATCAGACAACAAGGTCGGAAAGGAATTAACTTAAAAAAAAATCGAACTCATCCAAACCAACAGCGACTTTTCAATGCTCGATCGTAAATAATATTTTTGGATAATTTTTCTCTAAATAAATAAATAAATAAACGGTTTTTAATAAAAACAGTCAGTGAATCAAAATTACAGGTTAAAAATGTAAGCGTACAGCAAAGGAAAAGATTAAGAAAGGTATACGTTTGGAGCGCATTCCTGCATGGCTCAGAAACTTGGAATGTTCGAATTATAGTGTTATAGAAAAAGGGAAAAAATTAAATGGACGGACAGAGTAAAAAATACGCGAGTACTGCAAAACATCGATGAAAAAAAGACGCTTAATGAGCATCGTGGTTGATGTAGATAGCACATATATTAGAAACAACGGATATCTGACAACAATAACAGAAGAACCAATAAATGGCAAGGTGACAAGAAGAAAACCACGGTGAAAATTCATCACCTAGGTAATAGAGGATACAAGTGTCAGACGAATCAAGTATTGAAAGAGAAGACACGACGATGCAGAGGCGTTAAGATGTTCTGATTCATCATCAATAATAAGATTTGAGGAACACACAAGAATATGCGTATACTCATTGAGCAATAACCACGTGGTAATCGAGAATCTGTTCGCGCCATTTGGACCACCACCTCCAATTATAAGTACACGTTGCGGCGGGTAGTAAATCTAAATAAAGAAATCTGGAAAGTTTACAAGTTAGAATACGCTAGATCTTAGTAGAACTACTCAATAATAATAATGAAATGATTCAACGATTTGAACATACAAGGAAAAAGATAACGACAAGACACAGTAATAAGCGGAGTAAATGAATGTGAGATTAAATTTTCATCGTCCATGAAGAGGACTCGTTAAAATGGGAAATATTTTTTTTCCGTACAAATGATACATAATAGTAATAACGAAAATAACAGCGTAGTCAGTATTAAATGAATGAATGAATGAATGAATAATAAATGTATTTAAATTGTTTACAAAGCGACAGTAGATACACATATATTAAAATGCGCGAGCAGTGATACACTCTCACTACGCGACTTAGATTTCGTAAACGAGATTTAAAGTTAGCCTAGAACTATTTACGATTGTACAGGGGAGGAATACAATAAGAACCCTGCGTAACAAACGAGAGGTTATGTTAAATATGAATAATAATTTATCGCGTTAAATGGAATATATGTATACAACACAAACATATACATACACATATAGAACGAAGGGAGCGAAGAAACGTAATAAGCTAATAAGTATGGTCATAACTATAAAAGTTACAAGTGTGTAGCTGTGTCGTACTTATATGAATAATGTAAATATGGCAAGCCTTATAAATAGTAATAACCACCTTCGATTAGTGTTAAGTAATTTAAAGTATTATGCGATTACAAAAATTTTATTTGGAAGTGTAAGGCGTGAGAAGCAAATGTTTAATTCTTTTGTTTGTATCTTTTGTATCGTAATTAAAGGGTGTGGTAAGTGTAGTTACCAATTTGTTGTATAAGTGAATATTGACTTGTGGGGCGCTTACGATAAAATTTAGCAGCTTTACTTGTTAAGAAGTTGAGATATGTACGAGCGATTCAGTGCGGAGTGCATGTGAGAAATTGTTGTACGAACAGGAGTATTAATTTATTCTGAGGACTTTGTAGTTTATCGATCGTAGAGTTGTTTATACTGCACCAGATAGGGCAATGATTGGTAAAGTGGTAGCTGTGTATATCAATAATTTGTTTTGCATATTTAATTTTAATCGCTTGTTGCATATTGGGAATAACTGATGTAAACGAGCACGTATCAATACCCCGTTTGATGTGATTACTGAATGTTATCCGTCTGTCTAGGGCGAGACCAATACACAGCAGATTTATACTCTTAATTCAGTGTTGTCTATTGTAATATAATGCGTCTGGAAAGTAACAGAGCTTCGTATTTTTGCGCGTTAATTTTAATTTTCCATTTTGCATAGTATTTGTATATTTTATTTTATTTTTTTATTTAAAAATAGTCTATATTTATTAAAAATTACAGAAATATATGTTATGGAAACTTTACGATGGTCTAATTAAGTTTCCATTTACAATAATAATAATAATTTTCTAAAAAATTAAGATGATATACATAACATTGAAACATGATCTTATTAATATGCCAAGTTATATTGCTTTCTATTTCTTATTTCTTCAATAGCTAAATTATTAAAATCATTATATTTATTATTTACTGATTCTATCGTGTTACAATCTAAAGCTATTTGTTTGAAATTACAACATTACAGGATATGGTAAACCTTATCCTCGAAGCTACACGCTCTACAATTTTCAGTTTCCGCTATTACGAAACGTTTTAAATATTTTTATATTTTATTGTAACTATTTACGAGTCTATTCTTAATGGTATCAACTCTATACGATGTGTCATCGGCATAAATGGTATTTTGTAATCGTGGTATATCATTAATGTATAGAATATAGTGAAGTTTCTCTTTTTAATTCTATTGTGATTTCCATTTTTCAAAAAGATAATTAAATAGCGCGAAAATATTCATTTAAAAATAAACGAATAAATAAAAATAAATACAAAAACAAAAAACTAACCTGTTGCTGTTTATCTCGTTTCCATAAGGACGATACGTCGTACGAAACGGTTTTTAACATTCTGTGCATAAAATCGAACGGAATCGAAATCGGTAAACAAAAGGCAAACATAATTGCTTAGTCGCTCGTCTGGCCGTCTTCTTTTATTTTATATATATATATATGTATATAATGGCAAGAACTAATAATAATAATAATAATAATAATAATAATAATAATAATAATAGTAATCTGCGTTATCTTCCGGATAATCAGAATATTTTTCAAGGGTAAAATCGATTTATATCGCAGGAAAGTAATCGTCGACGATATGCTACCCGATTATAACGATACTGCAACCAATGAGAACGGTTTACAAAATTTGGAAAATATTGTTTATCGGTTGCGCGACTTATAATTGCAAGTCTCGTCTCCACGAACAGAATTCCGGATACGAAATATAAATCAATCGTACGACATCAATAACTGCGATAAAGAGACACGATCACTGTAATAATATTCGACTAATCTCGCGCGATGATTTAGACGAACTTAATTTCACCGTCGTCCGAAGAAAATGTCGAAAATTACTTGTTCATTCGGACAAATGAATTTAATTTTAATTTAAGTTTACGTTTTTCCGCGTTTCCAGACGTAACGTCAGATCGACTGGTCAATATAATATGTTCCTTTTAATATCGATTTATTTATTTACCGTATTCTTACGGAATTTTCGGAGTAATTTCCATAGACACGGACACCTACTAAAGGATATCTAACTTAATTCATTTGAAACGATATGAATAAAAATATTATCGCCCGATGCAACTATATGTATCACAACAAACGTATGTATATTTCGTTATATAGGGCGACCCAGAGAAGACGGACGGTTTTGTTGTGTTTTTAATAACTCAAAAAACTACTCGACCAAAATTTTTGAATGAAATTTTATTTAAACATAGGAAAACGAGAGATTAGTTAACAATCATTTGTTAAACACAATATCGTTCAGATGACCGCCATCTGCAACAATACATTCATTCGGTCTTTTTATAAAATTTTACTTTTTCGAGCATAGGTCGCTGATTTTTTGAATTTCTTCAGAAATACGAATTTTCATGTTTTCCAAATCTCGTGGACGTGTTTCGTAAACGCGGTTCTATTAGCCTCTCATTAAATATTTTTTTCAGAACTCTCTTTACACTGTCGCGATCGATTTACGTCCAAAATAACATCTCATACAAAACACGCGCTCCTCTCACTATAGAATGCCGTGATAACTAAATCTCTCGCGTGTATTTTAAACGCCAGAGCACGCGGTTTGCTTTGTGACAGTCTTACCAACTACGTTATTCAAAAAACAAAACTGGTCGTCTTCTCTGAGTCACTCTATATAAGATTTTTTATGAACAATTTTAATACGCTACTTTTTAGTTTTTAATTTCATGATACTATGTTTTACTTATATATATATATATATATATATAATATATTCGTATGCATACCAACATATATTATTTCGTTTTTTAATAATATCGAATAAACTATCACCTTTATATTGTATATAAAATGTTTCAAAAATGTATTCGCGCGTGTGCGTGGAAATATTAGCTTATAGCTGTTACATGTATAATTTGATCGAAAGTGTTTACACTTATTTTTTAAATTGTAATTTTACAGTTAACAGTAGTCTATATCTGATTAATGGAAAGACATTCGAAAAATCCAATTACCGTAATAACGGGGTACGCATTAATCAGATCTTTACTAGACAAATAATAATCATCTAGGAAGTATCTCACTAAATATTGCGTAATAATAAATAATTTTAAAATAATAATAACAAGATCAAATCGAATGAATAAGCTAACAAAAATCGTTAAAATAGAAAATATATAATTAATTCGATAAACAACAATAAAATAATAAAAATAATGTTAATAATAATAATAATAATAATAATAATATAAAAGCAGCAACGGTAATAATACGACTAGGTTAAATATCATCTGAACAAGATAAATGTGCCGTATAATCGGAAAAAAACTAGTAGCACGCAATTATTGATGAACGGCTGACTAGACAGAATTTCGACGAAAGTAAAAAAGTAAACGAAATGAAAATTGCAACTAGGTAAATTAAAATGAAACAACTAAAACTTCGATTTCAATAAAACCTTTTTTTTCGACGATGAAAAATCGATAAATAATTTCGCAGCGGGAAATTTATTAACCGTCGCACGCGCGTAAATCCGTTCGCCAAATACGAATACGTGTAACGTTTTTATAATTTCGCATTATCTAAAGCGTAGTGTCACGATCAAGCCCTTCACAAAGGTCAGGGGGGCATGGGAAGCTGAAATAAATTGCCTTGGGGCCCGGATGAAAATGAACCCTAAAAAGTTCAAACCTAACTAATACGTTTTTAGTCAGAAATCTAAATGTAAATACATTGTTTATCTTTTTTTTTTTTTTCAAATTTGTTTACACGCATATATGTGTGCGTTACTCTCGCCCAGATACGCTACTTGTTAGCATGGTCCTAGAAATTAACACACGTCTCTAATCTTTAGTGGTTTAAAAATACAAAATGCTATATAACTAACGAATTCGAGACATACATAGTTATCTCTTACAGACCACAATGATAAGTTAAAAATAAAGTATCTTCAGACCCGAAATAATTCGCATGTTAATCGATTAAGATAGCCGATGTAAACAACTTATCGTCGGTTGGTTAACTTGGCGTTCATCTCTCGGGTTCGCTGCCATACACCTCATTTAATTATAGCGCATTCATGCCGTTATTCGAGAAATGATGATATTCATCGAGACTTGCACATCTCGCTTGTAAACGAAGAGATTAGAAAATTCGCTACAGCACACAAGAATAGGCTACACCAACATGTCAATGTGGAAGCTACCAATTTATTAGATACTAGTCAAGACATCAGGCGTCTTAAAAGGCGCCACCCGTCAGACTTATTATTATGAAGTCATTAAATTCTATTACATAAATAGATTAATACAAACTAATTTTCATAGTCATGGTCAATGGACTACTGACTTCAACCCATAAGCTGGCTAACAGGATGATCTTGTTAGTAAGCTACACTTTACTAAATTTGATACTTATTTAACTTCAATTAGTTAAGATCGTATCTTTATTACAAAAAAAATAAAAAAAAAAAAATTGTATTAATATAAAATCTAAAATTAAAATTTAAACGGTGGAGATGTCGATGGGCGCATTTTATTCTTATTTTAACTCGTTATTATTTAATCGTTTAGTACAGTGCCGAGTTAGTAGATTTTGAAAAATATTTATGTCCCAATAACGCTAAATACCGACGCTTTGTTATCAAATATTTACTAAACGGCTAATTACATCCAATCACATCTACAGAAACTGTCGTGTTTCTATTCTATCATTTGAAAGTAACTTTAGTCGAAATAATCTTTTCTATAAGATTAATTACTATATATTTAATCAACCTCCAAAAACACTCGTATCGTTTACTACGTTAGTAAAACAGGACTGACCAATACGTTTATTTAATTAACCAATCGGGCGTTTATATATACTCCATTTATAAGAAATTTCGTACGATTTACTAAAACATTTCGCGATAATTACCTTTTAACGCGCGTGTTCTATACTTATAAATCGTTATCGACATTTTTCTGAACCGACAATCGCGCAGGATGGACATACTGAAAATACGGAATATCGTAATTTTCTATAAATTCGAATGAGTAATAACAGGGGAAGAAAATAAGATAAATGAAACGTAAGATATAAGATATAATAAAAGAAAGAATTTCAATGGTAGAAAGCATAACCTAGATAAATGATCTATTGCACACTAAACATCTTATGGAAACTGCGTCGATCGTGCGTCACAACGGCCATATCGAATTTTCGTTCGGTTAGTCATCGTTTGGATTTTTTAAATTTATTTTTTATTTTTAAACGAAAAAACTTTACAATCATCGTTATTTTTCGTAATAATTATTAATAATAATAATAATAATAATGCCGGATATTCGTTAATGAACTTCTGCGGTATGCCGAATCTAAGGAGATTATACGCGATTTCCTTTTCCGTTTTTTTATGATAATTATTATTGACGTTAGTCGATCGAACGGAAAATCTTTTTTTACCGCGATAATATCTTCAGGAGACCGGAATAAAGCGTCCGTCAGATGGATAGAAAACATCCGAAATTCACTTTGTTTCCTCAAATTTATTCTAATAAATTATCGCGTCCTGGCAATATTGTTAATTTAATTATAAATTCAATCTATAATTCTGTAGGAAGTTAAATTTAATAAAATAAATACATTAGCGGTCATTATCAAACGTAGAAAAAATAATGACGTAATAATCGAATTAATATCGATATTGGCGGAAATTAAACGAAAAAAAGTATCCGAGAAGAATGATATCATCCAACATGATCGAGGTAAAAATGACGTAAAAAGTAAAATTGTCCAAGATAAAACCGCGTTGACAGGTAAAATTTATGATGAACTCAACTATTCCAAAAATACTATCGCAACGTATATATTAAGCATTTGAAACTTGGACAATGATAAAATATAATCAGAGGATGCACATCGAAATCTTGTATATAGAACGTTTGTATTATTTTTTCACAAAAATTATCATCGTACACGGATCTAAACACGTACGCACGCGCATAGTGTATATACAAAAACATGCGCATAATAGGTATCGAACGAATTATTTAGATTAGCATCGTTTTAACGGTTACTTAAAATACTACGTAAGACTATTCAGTGTGTGAAATAAACAATTCGAGCTTATCATATTTATTATTATTATTATTATTATTTGCTTTTTATTAATCCGTTTCAAAAGAAAAACGCATTTAGTAAAACTATCTGGACACTTTAATACAAGGTAACACTGTTTTACTTGTTCAACGAAAATTCAATCGTAACATTTTTCTTTAATGTGTTTTTATATGTATAACGTATTATTATAAGTAAAAATCTTCAATCGAAGCGGACAATCCCTGAAAATAATTGTGCCAACTGATTTTATTTTTTAACATTCGATAAACGTATTGAAAGTGACATTATTATCAAGCGAACAGCATTTACAATTTATAATATATATATATATATATATATATATATATACGTATGTGTACAATTGGTGACATGCTGTTTCGTACCTTAATATGGACATAACGTAAAATCTGAGCGAGCATATCGCGAAAATAAAACGAAACAAGACAGTTACTCGTATAACGATGCCCCGGCTTTGAAGTCAAGCAATAAGTATTTTATTTTACGACTAAGAGAAAAATGAAATAAAAATTAACTGAAACAACTAATAAAACCGTCCGTTTATGACGATAAGATTTGCGGTCAACTTTTATTTGCGCTTTTACCGAAATAAACTAACTACGTTCAAACCAGATAGATGTGCTTTAAAAAAAAAGGAACTCGTCCGATAAAATGGACTTTTAAACGTCGTTTAATGGAATCGCGTCTGGCATTGTAAATTAATTTAACCAAGGCGAAGATGCGTAAACTATATCGCGAACGATGGAAGATGATTCACAGATCGTAGATAAAGTCGGCGAGGATGACCTCAATTCGTTCGTTATCGTTTTCCAACGAAAAAAAATATATATATCAGCTTTTCCAATCCTCAAAGCGGACAAATGTTGAACGGTAAAGTGGGACAAGGGGGTACATAGAAAGAAACAGATAAGAAGACGAAATATATTAAACCAGAATGAAAGCTTTTCTACTTAAAAAAAAAAAAACACACAAAAATATCACTTTCGTTCAAATACTCGCGAACAGAAAACCAACTACCGACAAGAAATGCACTCAAGAGAGGCTGAATTAACTTACGAAATACAATAACAGTAACAATAATAGAATAAAAAATATTCAAAATTATTAATCCAAGAAAGGAAGTTGCCATACTTTGGACACATTCTGAGAGCACGTAAGTATGAAATATTGCGGATTATTATAGAAAGCAAAATTGTCGGCAAGAGATCAGTGCGCCTTCCACAAAATTCATCGATGGGTGACCTACGACGCTGATTTGCCTGTTCGTCTATCCAATTAGTTCGGACTGCTGTGTCGAAAGAGATTGCAGCCAAGTTGATCGCCGACCTTTATAATGGAGATGGCGGATGAAGAAGAAAAATCTAATTCTATGTACATTGTTCTAATAAATAAACTAACCGATACTTCGTAATAATAATTAGGATTAGAATTTAAAATTATCCACGGCCATCGATAAAAAACATATCTGCGTGAATTTTACACGAACCAATTAAGAAGTTTATATAGATAATAACAACGATGTTAACAATACGGACAATCACACGTCATCATTAAAATCATCCTAACAATATATAAATAAACATATAAATACTTCGTTATTATTACTACTCTGAGTTATTACTTAATTTAACTATCTATACTCTAATAACTACAAGCTGACGTACGAAATTCTACATTATCAAAACAGGGTCTCTAAATTTTCCGTACCACTGCTACAGAATAAAGATTAAACAAAGCGTGGGAGAAGAAATAAATATATACAATAAGGCGCGAATGAGATTGTCGATTTGGCTGGTAGACAGAAAAGAACATATATATATATATATGATATGTGGAAGGTGAAATGATTTATCTATATCGGAGGCTGTATTGAACAATTCAAAACGCAACAAGTAGATGGAAAAGACCGTACGAAACAGATTTACACGATGATTATACAACGGAAGAAAAATCGGTACAATGTAAAGCCAATAATAAAAACGATCCTAGAATTTAAGATAATAAAAACTGAGAAATAAAATTCTGCGAGATGATTTAACATGTAGTCAAACCATTTATAAATACATTAAAATGTTTGGATAACTATTTCTCGACAACTTTAAACGTAATTAACTCTATTATTTAAATAAAGCACTTAGTACGTTCTTCGGCGATATATTCGTCTTGTAAAACTAGCGTATTAAAATAATACATATATACATATACACGTATAGAAGTAAATAAAGATTTTATTTGGCCAAGTGCTATGAATATGAATAAGATTAAATATTGATAGACATTTTGTCATTCGATTTTTCGACCAGACGAGAAAGACGTTTGAAATGGCGGCATAGCTTTTTGAAAATAATAATAATAATAATAAAAAAAAACTAATTTCGATGATTGAAAATCGAACACGTCTCTATGCGCGAGAATAATTTTGTCTCATTGCTAATCTGAAACTACGATATCGTACGTAGGATAACATTTTAGAACAGAACGAATATATCATTTGATTATGACGAAAAAAAAAAAGATATACGCGTAAAACATAAGCATTTTTTGATTTCAAAAAGATCCCAACTACAAACATCTTGGCAAGGACATCGCCGGATGATTCTCATTCATTTAAAGACCGATAGAAGACGACGCATCTTGGGAAAGACCACACCGGCTAGAGTGAGATCTCTTGTTTTCCTTCTTTTGTGAAAATCATTCATCCGTAATGTCATGGATTATGATAGCCTTCGGTTCGCCAACGTACCATCTAGATATACTTCAACTATGTATAAATTACGTTTGGCCTTGGAAGAGTTTGGCTGTACTACTACATCAGCTTTAGAAGTAGAGGTAAAAGTTCCTCCTTTGTCTATACGTCGGACATATTTGGTTGATAAATTCTTGATTACCTAATTTTAGGTTACCTCACATTCATTATGTTTCTCATGCCTCGAAATTTCCCAAAGTAATAAAGTTGTTAAGTTCTCCTTCGCAAACGGATAGTATTACAATATATATATATATATAATACACATACAGAGTTCATTCGGGACGCAGTTCACAGTTGACCACCACCACAGCTTTGACTCCGAAAATTCTACACATTTTTTTTTGTTCTTTTTATAAATCTATATATGACGATAATTTCATTAAAAATCATATGTGACGACAGAATTTATTAGGAGTCGGTCATCGATAAAACAATTATTTTAACCTTATTGCTTTTGAATTATTGAGGTTCAATAAATATACTTATAACTTAAAGACATTTTCGAAACCGAACAGAATCCTGTAACAGGAATACCACCAAGCCTTATACCTTTTTCATTTCATTTTACGTCACTGCGTATAACTGTATAATTGTATATATATATATATATGTATGTATATATATATATAAACAAATCAATGTGGAACTTGTACTAAAACGAGCATTCTTAAAATACGACTCAATGCATTCTGGAACACCGACACGGACATGAAAAAGAAGTATACTGGTATTTTTAGGTTTAAATAAACACACCCAGTATTTTAAACAAAATAATAAATATACATATATACATACACATATAGCTACACACTTATAGATCTATATAGTATTTCCTGTAGCATTTTAACATAACAACGTGCTTTACCGGATACGATTTAGCTGACACTCTAACGTACATTACTTCCGATCAATTATCAACGTCTTTCCATTTCTACAAGAGAAGTTAGGACTTAATGAGGTACATATATATATATATAAAACAATGAAGCCAGCTCACGGTAGCTATACAACGTTAATATTATGTAAGAATTAAGTCCAGAAATCACACAAGGGTCGAAAAACTGACTAAAAGAAAGAACAGGCGTGTCTATTTTGCAGCGGATACAACCCCCCTCAATGTTAAGGGCAGGATATAGACTTCCTTCCTATAGCCGGGAGCCTGGAAGTACGATTGTTATAACGATTCTCTGAAGACATATTCCATAATACGTGCGTTTTTTTTTTAATAATGAACATAATAATAATATATATAAAAATAATAATAATAATCAAAAACTGCCGCTAATAAAAGCTAATGCAAACGTGTAGAGTGTGTAAACGAGACTAGTGTTGATAAAATAACCTAAAATACGTTTCTTATCAACCTCATGTGCAGGATTAAGTAAAACATAAAAGTGATAACGGCTATTTAAACTTTGGAAAAAGTTCTCCGTATCTAAATCCCTTCAGAGACCCGAAGTTGTCGTACCGATACTTCGTTACTGCGAATCGAATTTTGTTACTCTTCACACTTTAATTCGCGTCACGAAATAATAATAATAATAATAATAATTCCAATTTTAACTGAAATAATACAATAATAATAAAAAATAATTCGATTGAGAAACAATAAAAGCTGTCCTGAAAATGTTAGAACAAAAACGTGGGTACAGACGATACTTACAAAAAACAAATAAAAGTAAATTAAGCATTAGGAAAATTACGGATTCCATACAGCATATAATAACGAGGCTACGAAAAAAATGTAAATTAAAAGCGTATTATTCGAATAACAATATAAACATTTTCACGTTCCGACGCTAATATGGATTCTATCAGATATAGCAGATTATCGCGTACAGTTTTTGCGATGAATTTTTACTAAAGAAAAATTCTGTAAAAAATTTGAAGACCGAAGAAAATACTGATCAAAAATATACAGCGAAGGAATTTTTTTAGGAAACATTATTCTTCTTAAACAAGCGTACATAATTAACATGCAATAAGAAATTCATTCCGTGTTCTCACCAAACCGCCCAGTCTGTTGCATTTCGATATCAACAGATTCTGTCAACTATCGATAACTCGTACGAAATAATTCCATTGTGGGCCTACAACCCAGTAATTATAGACCTCGACCTATTAAATAGCAGAGATAAAAAATACAATGTTAGAAAAAGCAATTCATAAAATAAACCCATACACTGCAGAATCATCTATATTTTTCATTGATGCGTCTAGTTTTAATTCGTACAACTAAAAATCGCATCTTTATCCGGTATTACCTACCTAAAAACTTCTCCATCACATCTACTGAACTTTACGCAATATACTTAGTAATGCAATCATTAACGATCCAGTATAATTCCGCTACAATACGCTCAGACTCGCTTGCAGCATTAAACGTGATCAACAATGTGTACAGCCTCAATCAACATGCTTGCGAAGGAAATTACAAAAATATTATCGGAAAACAACCTTGCTGTGGGTTCCAGCCCATTCTGGGATTACACGAAACAACCTGGCAGACAAAGCGGCCAAGAAAGCAGCACTATTCTTGCTTGCTCCGAATATACCAGTACCACTAGCAGACTTCACCTGACACCTACGACTTGATTTTATAAACCTATGGAACAACCTATGGATCAATACCCCATCTTCAAATCAACTACGTCTAATTAAACCAACCATCCGGCCGTGGCAGATTCGTTCTAACCGACGGAGAGACGATGTAGTCATCAGCAGACTTCGATTGAGACATACAAATGTGACCACATCCACTTAATACAAAAAATAACAGCGCCGGTATTATGTCCATCGTGAAAGACCTACATCACAGTCCAACATATGCCACCGAATTGCACTCAAAGTATCTCAGATCAGCATTGAATGTATCGAAATCTCTGTCAAGCTCGACAATGCTCAAGTCCTATTAAATATCATCTTATATCTTTGCCAGTCAAACACATCTAAACACATATATGAAACCTAGCCAATGTTTTCGATGTTATAAATAAATAAATATAATTTTCCATGCCACTGGCCTAAGTCACTGTTTACGGCACGTAAATTTAGTAGTATTATTAATTAATATATATATATATTTTATATTAAACGAGCAATTATTGTATGTACAGAAACACACGCACACACACTGACACATACATTTAAATACGTATGTACTCTCGGCATTTTGGAAACGAAACTAACGATTAGGATGAACTTTTGTACATACATGTAATTTTGTAATTTATTAAGTAATTAAAAATGACCTTTACGGAAATTAGGGATTTTAAAATTTTGGGTCCCGACCACGAGTACACCCCAATAAATAAAATTTCGCAAATCGACACTTGTCTCTAAATGTACGTTAAAAATTTAAATTCGAAAGCTAAGAAATTTTTAGTTCGTACGTGTTGGTAAATATAACTAAAATTTTATAACCCAATTTAAGATATCGGATCCTTCGGGAATGTTTTTTAATCTGTGAAAGAATTATTTTACGAAAAAAAAAATCGTCAGAAAATTCCAAATTTAACCCCGAAATTTACGAAACAAAAGTTGTGTCTATCGATCGTCCAGTTGTACTAAACTTCTGATTATTTATTTATTATTAACCTCGTGTTTTCCATTTTGTTCTATGATAGTGAAATCTGATCACTGGACACCGTTTATGGGTAAACGTATTGAGTCATTTAAGTTATATGCGTATAGACGCACGTTAAAAATCTCATAGATTAAAAAAGAAGTGCATAAAAGATTGAAAAAAACGTTCGCAACTATTAAATTTAATCGAAGATGGGAAATTGAAATACGTTAGCCATATCATGACGGGACCAAATTCGAGATTCTGCGTGTAATCCTGTAAGGAAAGATATTGCGGAAACGATAAAAATACCGAGCTCGACATTTGTGGATAAAGGATTTTTGGAAATGGTTTAATCGTTCGTCAAATGAAGATTAACTGTCATGCCAAGAGACGATAGTTGCAAATTGATCGCCAAACTTCGAAGTAGAGACGGTGAATGAAGAGGATTACGTACACATGATCAGAAGAGCAGGAGATTTAAGTTATAGTGATTTTCGTGCGAGGATGGTGAGGTAATGTTGTGTAACAATCAGTAAATTTCTGAACAGATTTAGGTGTTTCTAAAAATTTTATTAATTATCAATGTTAAATTACAAAGAATTTATATACAAAAAAGTAACATATAAATTAACAGAGATATTAATATAATAAAAATTTATATATATATATATATATATATATATATATATAATAATTAGCCAGATGTAATTTAATTTACTAAAAAAAAAAATTATATTTACAATAACATTTACTTATAAAACCGATTTTAAAATTAATTCTTCATCGAAATTGATAGTATTATTTAATAAATTATTACTGCTTCTATTTTTTACGTCAGCGTCATTGGTCAACCATGTTTCCTTTTCTTGTCTATCGGCCAAGACTGTAAGATCTACGTTGATCATCTATTGTTTTCTATTTGAGTCACGTGGCCAGCCCAACTTCATCTTCTGTTATATGCATATATACAGTTTTTCTTTCTTTCTTTTTAACGAAAACGAAAAATACTTCACAAATCCATAAATGCAAATTATAACTTAATGGGCTCAGTTTTAAACGCTTGTAGAATGTTTTATAGAATTTATGATTACCTTTTTAGAATAGCGATCGATTTTCTCAAAACTAATAATGGACTAAATTACAATAGTAATTTGCTTTATGGACCGACAAACTTCCCTCGAGATTCTCAAACGATTCATGAAAAATAGTTTGATTTTAAACGATGTAACAGACCAATATAAAACGGGACAAAATGAAAGTACATAAACTAAGTATTTTATGAATTATCAATGAAATAATTAACGCAAATATTTTAACTCACGTTATCAGGGGGTCGAAGAGAACATGGCAAATTTGCTTATACTTCATTTTTTATTATCATGCGCTTCAATGGGAGTATTCATTTTTTAATTGTGTGATTCAATTGTAATATTTCGAAGGGCGATTCAACATTCGTTTACTCTATTATAAAGTGCAACTTACATCACACACACACAAACAAACACACACAAACACACACACGAGCGCACACACATATATATATATCGAGGTCAACTTTCCTATTTTTATTTCTATTTTGTTAGTCTAGTAAACATTAATTTTACTCACTGAAAATGAAAAAACAAATAACTGGTTTTTATTTTCTTTAACTGGTTTTTATTTTCTAATTTAGTTATTTAACTCGTTACAAGCCGATGAAATCGTTTTTCCCTTAATTATTTTTAAGTTTTTCTCTTCGTCTATATTTGTCTCATTTTAAACGTATTTGACGTCTGCTAACGGTTATATGCCGATATTGTCCTAATCACCGTGTAGAACGCTAAACAGGAATATATTAGAACGAGAAACAACTTCCAGGCGAAATAATTTACCAACTGATTTTTCAGTATTATAGTGACACACCTACTATTTTAGGGAAAATATCGCGTCTCACTTATTCTTGGAAACATCGCAATGGAATAAAGACTTCTCGGGATTTAAATAATTAACTTCGTGTTAACGATCATCGTGTGTCGTTCGATGAATAATTAATAGTTCTATTTCGTAATAATAACATTTAAACTAACCTCTGGTTTATATTTTAAAGAACTGCACTAGGAATATCGACAAACGTGTATAGATTGTAAACATTTAACGTAATAATATATATGTCTTTATTAAGTGTCTCATATATTTAGTTAAGTCAATCTATCATTGCATTACAACTATTAATACATAATTTTTTTAAATATATAAAAGAAAAATAAATTATTTAAAAAGTATGATACATGACACATTCTTAATGTTAAGCATTGATACCTGAACAGAGTTAATTTAAAATGCTACTACATTCGAACAATTAATAAAACAAACCTACAGTAAAATCTACGAGAAAAATACAGACAATATAGTAAAATGAAGCAAAAATAATTGGATCATATATATATATATAACGTACACACACATACATAAACATAAATAATTAAAATAGATATTAATTATTAGAAAATAGTACTAATATTATTAACACGTTAAATAGGTACTAACTTTTGAATTACACTATTTCTTAATGTTAATACCAACGATAAGAGAGTAGGGTCAGTCAGATGGCAGCAAGTTCGCAGCGAAACAAGCTATAACTCTTCACGTATGATCAGTTATTAAAATTATTAGACTTAATTAAGAAATTTTTTAGAAAATTATATTACAGGAAAATATAAGGAAGTAAATTTCTCAAACGAAATTACCGAATACTTTAAACGGATGACTACACATGTCTGTCGGTATCTGTACGCGTAACGAACATAACTCATTGAAATATATTATGGCGTAAATTCTCCTAGAAAAATGGTTTGTTTTATTTTACCGCTTATTACAAACATTTCATACGAATAACAACATTTAGACGTCGTAAAATGTACTAGGGATTAGGGAATTAAGATAAATAAAATTAAATCGACCTATATCAATTTTGCCAACATGAAAATAATCAATCGATAGATATGATAAATCGAGAAATGGTCGACACATAGTACATTGGCATGTACTTAGATGAAAAGTCGACGTGGAGAATTCACATTGCCAAGAAAAAGGAAACTATAAAAATAAAAACGGCTGAAATGTATCGATTATTAAACCGAAGAGGTACGCTTTCATTAAGTAATAAATTTTTACTTTATAATCAAGTAGTGAAACCTATATGTAGCTACGGATGTCGACTGTGAGGTCGCGTTAAACCGAGCAACATACAAAGCATGCAACGAATGTAGAATAATATTCTTAGAAAAATAGTAATTCAGTTATCCGTCGCGATCTCGGAGTTTTAGCGATACCGGAGAAGTGAAACATCAGCAATGAGTACACATGTAGATATAGAAATAAATAATCCGAACGATCATAAACTCGATATTCGGAGATTACATGAATTAACCTAGGAAGATGCCGACGGAAATTATGGAAAGATGATTTTATTATAAGCAAAATACCAGAGTAATGGTAAATGTTTCTGAACAGATCCCATTTTAATATCACTTTTGTAAGGTTTCTTTAAAAAAATGAATTGATACGAATGGTAACTTTAAGCTTTGTTTATTCTATTTAATATCCGTCACAAAATTCGTGTTTACTATTTAAAATTGAATTTTTGATTTCGGTACTAATAGTTACGCTCGAAATCTATTCGATTTTGTACATTTGTTTTTGTAGGAGGCAGGATTTTTGTAATTTATACAATCCGTGCTTTTTATAGATATGTGTAAATAAATACGATTAATACGGGCATTTCGAAATACCGTCAACAATAGCACATCGTATAGTGCATTCGTTAATTCATTCGGTATCGTTAATATTTATTTATTATTGTATTATGATTTTCAATCATTATTACTGAGTATCTGTAAATATGGAAAACCGGATCACTGTCAGAAATAGATAGCCGATCAATTGGACGTATTATTACTGCCACGTATTAACTGTGACTAACGTTTTAAATAGCCGAGCAAGGACAATAACGCATAAGTAGCTGCAACTATAATTACAACGTTCATACCTCATTGTAGATCTCGCTTCGTTTTCTGGCGTATAATGCGTAAATAAATCCAGTAGTAAAACAGCCTATTATAATCGATAACACTGAATAATTCTATTACGTAAGAATAGTATTTATAATAATAGTGAAAAATTGTGACTATAATGATACGTATAATGATAATCGTCATAATAATAATAATTCCAAATAACGTAATAACGATTGGAAATAATAATAATGATATAATAAATAAATATTAACGATAATAAAGCATTCGAGCGGATAGTGCACACTATACGACGTGGTATTGTTGACGGTATTTCGAAGTATCCGTATTAATCGTATTTATTAAATATATCTAGAACAAAAAGCACGGATAATAAATATAACCGTTATTCGTTGTAAAAATCCTGACTACTACAAAAACAAATCTACAAAATCGAATAGATTTCGAACGTAACTATTAGTAGCGAAATCAAAAATTCAAATTTAACTCGAATAATAAAGACGAAAAAGAAATTCCCAATTTTTATTATTAGCCCCTTCTCGTAATAACAGCGCGAAATAGCCGGGATATAACTGTAAAAGGAGATTAGTGTTTTTTATGGCCCAGTTTTCACTCTTTGTGCAGTTTAAGTGGATTGTTCAGACTATAAACTTATATTATTAGCCTTAATAAAATTATATAATGTACGCGCATCTAAGGAGATAGGATCCACAATAAGTTCTTCAAGTTGTATTGGAAGTGTATTCCTTGTCGATAAAAGTTCAGAAATAAAGCTGTTTCTATTTTTATATTTTGGACAGGACCAGATCTGATGTTCGATGCTATCTTCAATATTACATATCTCACAAACTCCCATTCTGATGATCCCCAATTTGGCAAGATGACTAGGTGAACAGTTATGACCACTCCTTAGTCTAACAAACGCAGATACAAAATCTTTATGGAGAAGATCCTCATGTTTAAACCAGGGCTCTTTTGGAATTGTCTTTTGAATAATGGCGTATTTTTTACCTTTTAACAAGCTTTGAAATTCAAAATACGATTGAAAAGAACGGTACAACGTTTCCTTAAGCTTCGGTATTAACTGTCTCCATTGTAGTTTAACGTGCTCCTCAATAGCCGGAATTAGATCCGATCGAGTAATCGCATCCGCTACCTCATTTCCACGGACGCCACAGTGAGCAGGGACCCACTTAAACTTCACCTTGGTTCCACGCTTGTGAAGTTGCCAGACCCACTGTCGTATTGATATCTCTAATATACTCATTGAAAATTCCGAGAGTCTAGATAGTTGTAAAAGAATACTCACGGAGTCAGTGAGTATTAGTATATTTTTTTTCTTATATAATCTAATAAAAGAAACAGCCTCGTATATGGCATACATTTCCATAAAAAATGATGAGCTTGCATACGGTATGCGGAACAACTTAGAGATGTTTCTACTGTGGTAAAAAAAAAGCGGCTGTATATCTCTTTTTAGTACGTTCAATGGAGCCATCGGTGTAAATAATTTCATAAGCGTTGTACTCCTTCTCCAATACTGACTGGACAATGGAATTGTTAACGCCGTTTGGGAGACTCTTCGATGTATTGAAAAAACTAGTATCTACCTCTAATCTAAACTGTAGTATCTGGAAGGAAGTCTTATAGAAGGGATCTAAAGACGTCTGTACTAAACTTATCTCGTGCAGTTTGTTACGACTATGAATGAGTGGAGGTAAATTTTTACCAAGCCAATATTTATTATTGAGTGCTTTGTACATATGAGTAGGTTGTTTTTGTTGATTATGTGAGGGTAACGCTGCCTGACTCTAAGGTAAAATTTATCGGATAAATTTCTGTCTTAACGAAAAAGGAGTCTCCGCAGCTTCTGCCTGTAAGATATTAATGGGAGTGGAGCGCATGGCGCCCAAGCATAAGCGAAGGGCCACATTCTGCATCAGCTGTAATTTTTTTATCTGTGTTTTATTAAAAGTAATGAACGGCGCAATATAATCTATATTGGATCTGATAAGTGCTTTATAGATCTGAAGACCTACTACTGGATGGGCACCCCACTTCATTCCGGTAATGGCTCGTAGTATATTAAGTCCTTTGTTGCACTTTTGTAATAAAAATCTGGTCTCTTCATTCCATGACGTTTTAGTGTCAAACATTACCCCAGGTATTTGGCGGACTGCTCAAAGACAATAGACCTTTTATTAATGCGCAGTAGTGGTGATGTACGAAAGAATTTTCTTGTGAACAAGATACCACGAGTCTTATTCATATTACTATCCAATTGTAAAGTAACTAGAAGACTTTGCAATTTATTTAGCATTATCTGCACTTTTTGAATTGCTAAGTCTACAGAACCTGCTGCTCCACTTATCACCAGATCATCTGCACACTGATATATCACTATCGATTTATTTTGAATTTGTTCTATATATTTCGTATAAATTGTGTATAATAACGGGCTGAGGAGGCTCCCTTGTGCTAAACCTTTGCCAGAATAAACCGCGGCATATTGCGTTCCTTTATATTTTACTGTTAACTTTCTACCATAAAAATAGTTAAATATCCATGTACAAATTTTTTGGTTAACCCTACGTGTTATTATTAACTGTTTGTATAATGTGGACAGATTGACATTATCATAAGCCAACTGAACATCAATAAAGACAGATACGACACTCCGTTTATAGGCCAGATGATTCTGAATATATAATGTAAAAAAACTTAATGCGTCAGTAGAAGTAAATCCTTTTCTGAAACCATATTGGGTTGTCGAAATTTGTTTGAAGTTATAGGCTCACCATTCTAACCTGAACTTCAGAATATTTTCTAACGCTTTCCCCATACAAGATAATAATGAAATAGGCCTGTATGATTTATAGGTATCAAGATTTTTTCCCGGTTTGAGTATAGGGCAAACATAGTGTTCCTTCCACTGAGGAGGAATGTATCCTGTGTTTGTCGATTTATTATAAAAAATTAACAACATATTTTTAGCTTCCTCCGGTAGCTTTTGTATCATTTTGTATGATATACTATCCACTCATACCGTTGTATCTTTATTATGATCTAGACTACGAAATAATTCCTCTTTTGAGATAGAGTTTTCAAAAAAAGGGATAGACATACTCCGTTCGTCCATCAGGCCTACTTCATTACAAGGATCGACTGGGCTTTGAAATTGTTGTATAAAGCTTGTAAGCCACTGGATATTAGTTGGGTTTACATATGTAGGAGGAAGGCTTGTAAGTATAGAACAACAATAAATGAAAATAATATCTTCCCACATTTTCATTTCAAAACAGAACAAAAGTTAAACAATAATATTCTGTAACTCAAATATAATAATAATAATAATAATAGACTTAAAGAAACATGTAAATCTAAAGCTCTACATGGAAAGTTTCCACAAGAACTACAAAATAAAAATGTGGACCCTTATCTATCAAATAAATGGCTGGTACGTTGGAGAACTATTCCCGGAAACAGAAGGATCTTTGATAGTGATTCAGGACCAAGCGATAACAACCAGAAATTATAGGAAATATATCATTAAGGAACCAAATATCTCCGATAAATGTCGAAAATGTGGCAAAGCAAATGAAACAATTAAACATATTTTAAGTGATTGTGAACGATTAACATCAAGATTTTATGTTAAAAGACATAATGATGTGGCAGCTATCGTACATTAAGAAATAGGAATAAAATATGGATTAATTAAAGATAAACAGCCATATTATAAATATACAGCAAAAAATCTTAGAAAACGAACATTTTAAATTATACTGGGACAGAACGATATTGACTGATAAAACAGTAGAACATAATAGACCTGATATCGCTTTAATAGATAAGACAAATAAGTTAAGTATTTTAATAGATGTAGCTGTCCCAGATAGTCGAAATATTGATTAAGTATATGCAGAAAAAATAAATAGAAACGAATTATGAAACTCGATGTTGTAAATATTGTACCATTAGTAATTGAAAACAATGGAATAATATCGACCAGTCTAAGTAAGAGTATGAAGAACCTAGGACTGTCACCGTATATAATGGAACAGATTCAAAAATCAGTATTATTGAACACAGTTTCCAATATGAGGACCTTCTTTAACCATCAAGATGAAGGAAGTTCCGTATTACAAACTCAAACCAGCATGGTTCTTCTTCTTCTTCTTATCGTGTCGGTCATTTATATTCCTTTTTTTCCCCAATATTTCACTATTTGAACTGCGTCGTCCGAGATTCCGTCTATTCTTGTCATATCTTCCATCCCGCATCGCACCGGCAGCAATGAGCAAGTTAATAGGTGCTCCGAATCTTGTACCATGCCACAATCACATCTGTCATTATCTGTAATTTTCCACTGTTTCATGTTCTTTGCTGTTCTACCTGTCATAGTTCTTATTCTATTTAGAGTTTTCCATGTTGACACGGCAATTTATTACCGGGAGGTAGATGTTCGTTCGGTTGTTCCCATAATTTTAATCGGTTTTCTTTCAGCCTTCCTTTCCATAGCGCCAACCTAGTGATTTCCGGCGTTTGTGTCAGAGCATTTGCTATTTTCAGAAAACTCTTTCTTGACTTGAGTCGACTTATTGCTGCTTCTTTTGCATTCAATGGATGTCTTATATCTTGTTCTTGTTTTGTTTTTTCCTTTCCAGCCATCACTTCCCGTCTTATACCTGGTGGTGCTATACCGGATAATATTTCTACTTTATCGATCGGTGTCGGCTTCAAACATCCTATAACTATACGATCGGTTTCATGTAGTGAATTCTTTTTACGTGTACTGAATTCCGCCATACTGCACTAGCTAAATTGTATTATTATTATTATTATCCGCAATCGTCACAGCCATGCTGCAAAACCAAGTTTAACAGCATGGCTGTGAAGATTGCGGATAATAATAATAATACAATTTAATTCGTTTAATCAATGTTATTTACATTAATTTCGACGTAAAATATTTTCCACGAGTACAATGTGAGAGTAGCAGAAGACAATTTGTAAGAAAAATAAAAATTAATACAATCGGCTGTGTACGCTTAGACGATAATTAATCTTAAAATTTATCATAATCTGAAATAAATTACATTTACCGAAACAAATAGGCATCAAGAGTTTGTTCATACTCCTTTTTATTGCCTAATATATAATTGTTACGTATCTAAATATACAGTAAAATGTATAAACATGCAAACATACACTTTATATATACATTATGCAAAGGCGCACTTACACGCACACACACACACACATACACATAGATATTTCCATTTTTTTGTATGTTCATTATTTTGTAACATTCATGTTATATTAAACCGAGAGTGTTATTTTATTTACAACGCGTGCAGCATACATAATTTTATTAAAAAATTTTTTTCGGTTTAATTTAAAACGTGCATTTTCGGTTATTTAGGAAGTGTATTATATCATAAATCTTCAGTATTTAAAACTCTTGACGTCTGACCTAGTATCATCCGCATCTAATCATGTGTAAGAAAGTTTTATTACAAAGTCCATAAATTGAAATTTGTATAACTCCTGTATAGATAGGAAATTTTTTTTTTGGCACGCAATATTATTTATAATTAGTTTATTGAGAACAGAATTTTCCAAATGACGACAGGTAAGATGTTGTACTTGACTAATAATAATAATAATAATCATCATCATCATCATCGTTATCGCAGCAAAAATCATTATATAAGTAAATAATAAACAAGAGGAAATTATGGGCTGAATAATGGTAAACCTGCTATTAAGAATCAAGATATGAGTGGAAAACCCGTCAATTTAGATACTAGATACAAATGTGAAAAATAGGAGATACATACGCGTGTATGTAAATTAAAAAAGTGCATATAAACATGTAAAATAGAGTTTGATAGAACGAAACATGTAATAACATAAAAATATAATTTTACGTATAAATTATTTTAAGAAAATACTTACTACCTAACGAAATATGAAGTATTATTAATAATTTGCGTGAAAAAAGGTATTTTAAATAACATTAAATATTGAAATAAACATTATTTTTTTTTTTAAAGTAATGTTAATATAAATAATAATTACGTAATAGAATGAAAAATGTAATAACATAAAAGTATAATTTTATGTGTAAATTATTAGGAAATACTACTTAACGAAATATGAAGTATTATTAATAATTTGCGTGAAAAAAGGTATGTTACGTAGGTAACACTAAATATTGGAATAAACATAGTGTTAATATAGATAATAATTAATAAGGACAACTATCTAACGAAATATGAAGTATTATTATTAATTTGCGTGAAAAAAGGTATGTTACGTAGGTAACACTAAATATTGGAATAAACACAGTGTTAATATAGATAATAATTAATAAGGACAACTATCTAACGAAATATGAAGTATTATTAAGAATTTGCGTGAAAAAGGTATGTTACGTAGGTAACACTAAATATTGGAATAAACACAGTGTTAATATAGATAATAATTAATAAGGACAACTATCTAACGAAATATGAAGTATTATTTAGAATTTGCGTGAAAAAAGCATGTTACGTAGGTAACACTAAATGATGAATTTTTTAAAACTAATACTAATATAAATAATAATTAATAATCATACTTTTATAATTTTCGATGTACGCAGAAACTATTTTATCATTCGAATTAAATCGACTATATTATGTATATATTTTTTTAAAGTGAAAATAATAACTATACATAAATGTAATAAAACACGGTGGTGGACGTATTTTCATTTAAGGGATAAAAATATAATAAGGTCTATATTTATATAACGAAATAATTATCAATCATAAATTAAATAAACACGCGCATATAAATTTATAAGTATTCGCACAAAGATATCACCATTTAAAATTAATACGAAATTACTCTTACCGCCCGAAACTTCTAATAAGACGATCGCGTAAACTTAACCGAACGACAAATTTTAAAACGTAAATTTTAAAACAAATCGAACCCGATAAAAATTTAAAAAAAAATTTAATTTAAATATATATATATCGTTGATAAATTACTAGGAATTAATTTTTCGAAACGAAAATATTCGTTTAAGACGCCGAATTTAATTAATCAACGATCAAAAATTGAATCTAAATTATTCTAATTCGAATCGAATATAAATTCGATAATATATCGATATTTCACAATGGCGAGGAACGCACGAAAACAAACTATAACGAACAGAGCGTATTAGCAGCCACTACTAACCGCACAATTATTATGCGTACAACGATAACAGCAACAACGTGGTCGACTACCGTAACGTAAACAGCTACGTAATTAATAGCAGTAGTAGTAAGTCTAAGCGGTAGTACTTCGTCAAGCCGATTAAAATTTGGGGAATCCCCCATCAGGATTATTATCGCATCAGTGTGGAAAAAAAATATATGGAAAAAAAAATAGTTTTCCATAATTACGATTCTGCTGTTTACTGGACTGTAATATATTTTGAACGATATTTAAAAGAAATTTGCAATTATACGTAATACAATAAATAATCGATCAACACGAGTATAGACAAATGAATAAGTTTTATATATTATCGGGAAAAAAATAAAACGAGAAATTAATATTTTCGAATGATATAATTTTACAAAGATTCTGAAAATTCTCCGGATATAGTCGTATTACGATAACTGCAAGATAGATACGTTTTTTGAGTTATTTACTTTAAATTTTTGCTGACTGATCAATATCTGACCTAATCTTATATAGGTTCCGCTGCTGAATTAATTCTCGCGCATTGTAGATAGACGAGACGTATATAACAGATTAATGAATTAGATAAACCGGATCTGTACGGCACATTTGCAGTTGCTCCAAATGAGCTGAGCAAGACGAGCAACACTCACGTCGTTAGAGATGGATGTAATTACCTACCCTACACGCATCGAGCAAATACTACAGTATGGGCCTAGTATTTTCTTTTCTCGTGTATCACGCCAAACTAATTTGAATGTTAAATTATGTATAAGAAATGTACGAAATTTTCGTAATTTTTGCTTAAGTTTCAAATACATCTTTTCTCTGATATTTACGAAAATACTAGATCATTCTCAATAAGTATTTTTTAGTAATTATCGAGTGGCAAATTACCTCGATATAAGATAAGCTAGGTGTAAGTACCATGAAGAAGCTAATGTTTCTACAAGAAAATTACTAAATTAACGAATTTACTTTAAATTTTACGATTTTTTTAAAATTGGTACGTTCAGAAAAATGTTAGTGATTTTTCGATATATTTGTCTGGTTTCGTCCTTGTAACATATTCGAACGTTTGTAATTTTTTGAATGTAACTTATGATAAAGGTTTACATTTATTAGCTGTACTAGTATTATTGTTCCACAATAAGTACATATAGAGATCAATAATAAATACCGGATAACTAGATACTAACGAGATCATGTATCACAGCGTTGGAATGGATAAAATACTACATAATATTTTAGAACGGATATTTTGTCTTACTCGTATTAGTGGTACACTAAGTATCGAAGTTTCCTAGTATTTCCCATTAAGATCCGTTAGTTCGTTACAGCTCCCTCATAGCGATCTTATAGGTCATTAACGTTACTACATAGTCGATGCTTTGGCACTCTAAATCGCACTCGCATCTATGGCTATGTGCCGTATCACGTCCGTGTCATACGGAAATCAGTTAACTACCTGTTTACATCGTGCCTCCTGCTACATCTGGGAAAATTTATCGATTATTTCCTGTTTTAAATATTACGGTAATAATGTACGTAATAACTAGATAACAATTATAAAAATATAAGTGTTTTTGAAAAATTTAATAGTAATTATTAAATATCCACTTCTAATTAATTGATATTTATTTTATTTTTAAAAAGCAATGCCGTTTATTAATATAACACGAATTATATATATATATATATAAAAACCTATGTATGTGCAAATATGTAAATCGTTTGATTTTCACTATGAGCTTCACACGTTTTCATGATAAAAATATTTTATTATTTGTATGTTACTATAATTTTTGCAGATTTACACGTGCAAGTTAAACATGATAATATCTGCACGGAATGAAAAGAAATTAATTATTACGAACCCAAATTAATCTTACAAAAAAAAACAATATATTTTGATGAAAATTTTTTATCAATTGCTTAATTTTTTAAAGTGATCTTTTAATTAAATATTTATTAATACCAGGATATTGATTTTGTATTATGTATGTGTATCATAATGGATGTCTAGTGCGCTTATAATGATGATTATATATATATATATATATATATATATATATATTATATATATATATATATATATATATATATATATATATAATCGTGGTGGTATAGTTGTTAGGACGTTCAACTATCAATTTGAGAGTCGGAGGTTCGATGCAAGATCGCGACATAAAAGTTTCCATCATATTTTAACTCTTAATTATTACGAAGGAGGTTATGAACCCTACTTCGTTTAAGGTCGTATGCTCGCGTACCTGCGTTGTACATATTTAATGCATCTATTGATAACTTATTTTGTACACAAAAATCATGTACAATGGGCTGGCCACGATGTTCAGACTAGTTTTATACATTTAATGTTCTCTGGTAGTTTACTATATTAAATTTGAATTAATGATAAACTGTTTTAATTATAATTAGTCGCACTTGTTATGTACTTGCATACGACAGATTAATTTAATTCCAACTTAGTCGGATTATCTGATCACCGTCAATAATATAAACACACTTGTACGAGATTACCACACGCATACACGTAACTATTACTCCTTTTGAATCAGTTAGTTAACATTTCCCCGCATTAATTTTAAGTGTATTAGTTCTGGCACGATTGTAAACAAATTTAATAAATATACGTGCCCCACTAGCAAAGCAAGAAAGGGGACCATTTGAAAAGATATGAAACGTTACAATTATGATTCCTACTATTATTATTATTACTGTCAGTATAAATTTAATAAAAGAAAAAAGAAACGTACAGATTAAATTTTCACGCTTTCAACGGGAAAAGAGGAGAAAGGTTATAAACGGAAAAGAAAGATTTCAGCAACATTTTATTTTTCACTATTATTAATTTTTATTTGTAATATGGTCAGAAATCAACGACCTTGTTAAGCGGATGTATTTATTAACAAATCTTACACACACACACATATATATTATATATATATATATATATATCTATTATATATATATATATATATATCTATTATATATACAAATTAAATATTTTAAAAAATTAGAAATTTTAATGTACCTTTCAATGATCACAAAAACCAAATATTTATTTTACATATTATCCAATTATATTTCATTTACGCTTTCACTACTTTTTTTTGTAGCCTATGTTTTTTTGACTTAACAAGAGAGAATTTATAATTCGACTATAATGATAACCATGAATAGTCGTGTACCATCTAATTACATCGTATTCATATTTTTAATATCCAGACCATATTACGGTACATTATTTTGAAACAAAACTATTTATTTCTTTACTAGTTTCCTCTTTCATTCATTGTGTATATATATATATATATATATATATATATACATATAAAAAACGTACACACATATATATACAATATACACATTATATTTCAAATGGACTGATAGCGACGTATACTTAAAATATCATCGATTCAAAAAGTAAAGAATACCGACGTACTAAATGCACTATGAAACAACCTTTAATTAAATGAAAGTATCGAAAAACAGAAATTACTAATTTCAAATATATCACAGAAATATCAAAATAGACTCCATGGTAAAACCTATAAAGATCGAAGGGAAAACATTAAATTGCATTGTTCAACTATTCTTCAGAAGATACATTCCGGTCAGCCGTTGATAGAAACCAACTTCAATTGTGGATCGCGAACCTTCAAGATAGACATGGCAGATGAAGTAGATTTGCACACAGACACCCATATGTATATACCGTGCATTCATTTATTAAGAACCTGAAATGGACGGGGCACGTACTTAGGATGGAAATAAAAAAAATCTGCGTTCTGTATAGCGGTAAACTTCCCTGGGCAAATCGTCGTGACGATTTAAATATGTTATTGACGCCAATCTAAACAAAAATTAACATCGAACTGAAGGAGGATGTAGGGAATGCGAAACATAAACTGGTAGATTGCGGGCAAATAAGTGGATCAATTAACTGAAACACTCCGTTGTTAAAAAGTATACTGGAGAACAAAATGTAGCTTGTCAATT